>JBAMBS010002364.1:0-91069 GCA_037044455.1 Zygothrica quintamaculata | reverse complement strand
TATATATATATAAATCCTCTATACTTTTATTATATCGCACAATAATGCGCCACGCTTATCGAGTATCAAAGTAATTAAAAAGGGGGCAAAACGAGCCAAACGAGCAAAACGACTTTGTCAATAAAAATTAATGACTTTCAAGTATACCCTTTAAGAAGGTGCCTGTGTGGACTTTAAGTATTAAACTGTAAAAAAAAACCCGAAAAATAAAAGAAATATAAATATTATAAACAGTAAGCAAATTATGATTGTACTTGAAATACTCTATATAAAAGGTATAAAGTATTTTGTAAAGTAAAATTATTATATATAAAGATATATTTATTTATTTTTTATTTTATTAAAAACTATAATTATTAAAACAAACCATTTTTAAAATTGATATTTATTACGCACATAATACTTATAAAAAGAAATAAAAAATATGCTAAAACTTAATTTAATAAACTAAAAAATTTTAAATAAAAATAAAGTTAAAAGAAAATTGCAAAAAAAAGAATTTAAAATTAAATAAAAACAAAATTTAAAGTTAAATAAAAATATAATAATAAAATAATATAATAAAATAATATAAATATATATATATATATAACAATATTTATAAATAAATTAACAAATTTAATTAAGTAAAATAATATAAAAATTAATAATAAAACTAAAGCAAAATTACAAAAAAAAAAAAACAGATAAAATTATATAAAAATAAAATTTAAGTTTCAATGGAATTAAGCATTATTCATTTTAAATTAAATTAAATTAACTTTCAGTATAATGAGTTATTTAAGTCAAAGTTTGTGGGATGCTGGGCTCGACTCCCAGCCAGTTGTTGCAATGAAATCCCTTTATAGAATTCACTTTAACTGCTCAAATGACAATTTAACATTGCAAAGGAAAGTTAAATGCTAATAATTGACGATTAAACTATATCAGATATATATGTATTTACAAGTATTTATATATATATATATGTATTAGACAAAAATAATAACTGCTTTTAACATTTGTAAACAACTGAAGCCATTTCTAAAAGTAAAATGATAAAAAAAGATGAATTTGCTTAAGAGTCTGGTTTTCAAGGGCCCATTAAAGTCTGTCAAAGCACAGTAAAATGAGAGGAACCAAAATACGGACGCAGACGCAGACACGCATACACATAAACATACACATACACATACACATACACTTACACAAACACACGCACATCAACACAGACAGATAGATAGATAGACAACGAAAACAGCAGGGAAATTTCCGTTGGGAAAGCAAATAAATAACGGAACGTTGCAAACAAAATGTAAACAATGAAAACGACGCGCAAAATTGTTGTTGAACTTTGAAATTGAGATGCAGATGAACTTAAAGTTGAAGTAAGAATTGGTGTTGGATATGCAGATGCAGTTGCAGTTGCAGTTGCAGTTGCAGTTGCAAATGCTGATGGAAATGAAGATGCAATTGTAGCTGCAGTTGCAGTTTCAGTTGTTCAAACCAGTTATCTAGCAAGTGTTAGCCAATTGTAGCAGAACAACAATATGTATATGTATATATATATATATAGTAGATAGTTTGGCAACAATGTAAAGGAAGAGGAAAAGGAAGTTGATGTGGAAGTAAAAACAGAATCAAAATCAGAAACAGGAGTACTTAAACTTTATAAAGAAGAACAAAACAACAAGACAACAAGAAAAAAAAAGAAAAAATAAAAAAGGAAAACGAAGACAATAAACAAAACATCAGGCGCCAAATGGGCAAACAAATCCATGAAACAGCGAAATGAAATGGAGCAAATCTTTAAGCAAACGAAAGGCGGAGCACAAAAGTCATACATACTTGTAGGTACTTGGATGGCAATTGATAATGTCACCGGGATGCGGGACAGTTGTAGACATATACACACACACACACACACACACACACACATACACATATACACAGAGGCAGACAGATATACAGTAGTGGGATTGCTTTTCGAGTAGATGGTAGAGAATTGCCACTACTGCTACTATTGCTGCTACGTGGTTATGGTTGGAGGGCATTGATGCAGCGTTTCGGAAACAATTTGAAGGCCATAAAAGTTGATGCGGCAAGCTGACAGTAAAAGGCGCCAAGGGGCCCTGCAAATGTATAAGACCTGTAACATCATTTGAGTATTGCAAGCCCAAGGTATGTCTCAGTTATTCCATAGAGAGGAATATAACAAAAGGTGGAGCGCGTGGGGGGGGGGGGGTGGGATGCGAACGATTTGGCTGCAACAGCAACGCCTTCAAAAGACAAGCAAACAAATAAACATTAAGCAGCTGTTTCTTTGGATGCCTCAGCAAAGCTCAAGCAGTCAAACAGCCAGACAAGCAAAAGAAAGGCACGCAACACTTCAAAGAGAGAGAGAGAGAGAGAGAATATGTGAGAGAGAGGTTAGAGCAAAAGGTATGGGAGAGCAGCCGTAAAAGAGAGCAAGCAAACGCTCTTTGCCGGCTGCCAGCTTAAATATTTGCGACGCTATCAATCAGTGCAGCGTATTGCACATACGCACTGTGGTACAAGCCACATATGCTTACATATTCAATATTTAAATTGTTTAAAATTTATTTTAATTGCAATATAAAGCTTTTGATTGACATTCAATTTAACACGTTATGTAAACAATTCAACTAAACTGTTATTCACTTTAATCACATATATATATGTTTATAAATTTAATAATTCTACACATGACATTGAGGCAAACAACTTTTATAAAATATAACTGGAAACATGTATATATTTATATATATATATATATATGCATATATGCTTATACAATTATAATAACTATAACTACTGTTTCTAAACTTGAAGGCAATAGTTTTATAATTGCCTATTGGAAAGGAAATGTATACAAATAGCTAGAAAAGTTACTTTTATATGCATGAAAAGTAACTTTTAATATTTAATATTAATTAAAAATATTTAACACAAAAATAATTTATATTATTCAACAGTTTATTTAGGTTTTTAAAATATTTTATATTAAATTTACAAATTAATATATTTAATTAAAAAATATTTTATATTTATTTATTTATTTATAATATTAGGTCTAGTATTAAATACTAAGCTTAATAATTAAACGAGCACTGGAAACAGTTTGTTCAATATTTCAAAATATTTTCATTAAATTAAAATTAAATTAATAATATTATTTAACAATTTATGTAATATTTCAAACTATTTTCTTTTAAATTTAAATATTTTTTATATTAATTACAAATTATCAACACAAAAATATTTCATATAATTCAACAATTAGTTTCATAGTTTAAAATAATTTTATATTTAATTTAAATATTATTATTTTATATTAATTTAAAATATTAAATACAACAAATTTCTTTATTATTCAATATTTAAAAATTAAAAATTTAAATTTGATCCAAATATTTATGTAATATGCTAAATGCATGCCAAAGTTTTCTATCTGAAATTATTGCTAATACGAAGCTTAACACAGCAACTGTTATTCATTTTATACAGTTAAATTAGGCCTATATACATTGAGATAATTTTGCTTTAACTTATCTAAAGTATTTTTACTATAGGTGTAACCACTGTGCCGATACGTCACACATAGAACGTAGAACATAGAATCGTTGCGATGTGTATTCTTTTCTTTTGTTTTTTGTTTTGTATTCGGCTATGTTTATGGTACGCTCTCTCTTTCTGTCCTACACTCACTGTTATTCTTGCACTCTCAAATGGTATGGCATCTCATTCTAATACATTACGCCCACTTGTCAGTTAGCATTCAGTCATTCATAGCTTGACTGGGGGAATCTTCTCCCTGGTTGTCCCTTTTAGCCTAAAATTTAACCCCTATACCCCTACCAGAAGTTTACCGGTCTCTGCTTATTGGCAGCGAGGCAATGTCGCTTCTGACGCCGACAACAACGACAACGACAACGGCAATGGCAACGACGATGACGACGACGATGATGACGACGATGACGCCGACGACGACTATAAACGACGTTGCGGCATTTTGGCCACAGCTTTGGCTCTGTCGTTGGCTCTTTGGCGCGTTGAGCGCTTGGCCATATTTTAAGTGTTTCGACTACATTCAGTTACAGTTCTTTAGCTGCAGCGATAGCAACATAACGGACAACGGGCGACGTCAATTTCAAAAACGTAAAACGTTTTCGAAGTGTTGCGCGAATTTTTGTACGAAATTTACGAATATTATTTGAGGCGCCTTTTTTTGTTTTGTGTGTTGTTTTTTTTTTTTTTTTTGTTTAAGTTTTTCTGTGTGTTTAAATGTGTTCTGAGCATGTGTGTGTGTGCGTGTGTAGATATTTAAATTTTTATTACGTATACGCCGCGTGCCGCCTGCAATTTACCGCTTGCCAGTTGCCGTCTGCCAATTGCCAATTGCTGCCGATTTTTTTCTTGTTTTATATTTTTTATATATATATTTTTTTTTAAATATTTATTTATTCAACTTGTGTCACAAGGCAAACCACATATTAAACGAATATGAGAATGTAAATGGGAAGCAAGCTACACAATTAGTACACACAGTACACTGCATACCGAGAACAACAATAAGATAAGAACGATAACAGCAACAGCAACAACATCAGCAACAGCAACAACAGCAGCAACAACAGCAACTTCAAATCAATGTTGATAAGGCAGTTCACGCGGCAAAAATAGTTAGCAAAATATTAGCAAAAATATAAATCAACTAACAACCAACAACGACAAATACCGCAAAAAAAAAAACAAAAGCAAAATTAGTAAAAAGAAAAAAAAAATGAAAATATAACAGAAAATAAAAACAATAGTAAAAATAATTGTAATTTTTTATTTTTACCGTACGTTGCGTTCATAATTTTATTTTTTATTATTATTTTATTGTTACTTTTTTTGCTCTATGTTTTTTGTAGTGTTTTTGTTTGTGTTGTCTTTCACGTGATGTGAGCGACCGCCCAAGATAAACAGAAAAAAAAAGAAAAAAAAAAAATAATAATAATAAAAACGGTACAAAAAAGAAGACAACAACAAAAAGAGTAAAGACATACGAGGCGTATGATTATTACATGTATTATAATGCAGTGTCACACACACACACACACACACAAACAAACAAAAAGCTGGCTATAATGTATTACAAATTGTTAACAATATGTGCAAATATTTGTTTATAAAATTGAATAGCATTAACAACGATTGAAACAAAGTTCAATCTATTCATCATTAAACCAAAATAAAGGTAATTAAAATCAACTAAAATTTTATCAAATTTTATGTATATATATAGTATATATATGTGTGTGTCTGTTAGAAAGTTAACTGAAATAAAAATATGTATTTGTATATACATATATTTTAGAATATGTTGTAGGCTATTTGTAGGGATGCTCTGAGTTTGAGTTTAGTGTTTGAATCTTAATATATTCCATGAATTTATACAATTTAAAAATATATTAACCAAAAAATGCATTTCTATTAATAGAATCAAAAAAGAAAAACTTCTTGCAGTTTTCTTAAATAATTTAAAATTGTTATTTAAATCAGTGTTGAAAATTTCTTTAATTAATGCGAAAGCATTATGTATCATTATATAAAATTATGTAGAATTCACATTTATATTAAGTTACAATTCATTAAACTTTATTTGCGTTCGATTGCATTTTCATAAATATTCATAAAATTGCTGCAAAATTTTCGCTGCATTATTTCAACTTTAACTTAATTTAACTAAATGTTCAATGCATTTTACTTATGTTTAATTAGGTTTATTGTACATAAATAAAATTAAATTTTGATTTCTGTTTTTGTGGTTACAAATCGAATAATGAATCTGACTTCAATTACACTTTTTTGATTTTTCAATTTCCTTCCCTGACCCCCGCAAATCGAAAAAAACGATTATTAAGCACAATTTTCAACCGATCAAATTTATTTTTGGTACACATCATAATTAGACCATTCTTGATCGATGTTGTGAATCTGGGTAAGATCGATCAAAAATCTCGGAAGTTATAGATCATCAAAAGTGGCGTTATGGGCCCCGGGGGCGTATAGTAGTGCGCGCAAAATAAGAGCTAGAGCAACGAAATTTGGAACGTAGATTTGTTATGTTTGTACACTATACGAGTTTTAGATTTTCCTCCCCTGACCCCCGGAAATCGCAAAAAATCGATTATAAGACACAATTTTCAACCGATCAAATTTCTTTTTCGCACACATATTGAGTAGACCATTTTTCATCTACGTTGTGAATTTTGTTAAAATTAAACAATAAACAAGAAAGTTACACAACATTAAGTACCGCGCTACGGAGCGTCGGGGGCTAAAAAATGCGCGCAATGGCTAAGTACGTTCAATTGAAATAAAAATGAAATTTACACTTAATGCTAAGTGTAATTGAAGTTTCATTCATTATTCGATTTGTAACCACAAAAACAGAAATCAAAATTTAATTTTATTTATGTAATAAACCTAATTAAACATAAGTAAAATGCATTGAACATTTAGTTAAATTAAGTTAAAGTTGAAATAATGCAGCGAAAATTTTGCAGCAATTTTATGAATATTTATGAAAATGCAATCGAACGCAAATAAAGTTTAATGAATTGTAACTTAATATAAATGTGAATTCTACATAATTTTATATAATGATACATAATGCTTTCAGTAATAACAATATAGCCAACAGCTTATAGCTGTCAACACAACGATCAATTGAAAATCAAATTTTTAGCAATGAATGCATACACACCCACACACACACACACACACACACACACACACACATACATACATATACATATATACATAGCCAATTAATGACAACAAATTTTTATTTGTATTTTATTTTTTATTTATTTTGGCAATGCAAAAATTTGGATTTGAATTCAATTATAAAATTTTGTGGATAAAAAATTAAGTGAATTTTTTCGGATATTTTTCATATTATATATAGTCATATATATGTTATATATATATGTACTATATTTTGTATATACATATATTTATTAATTATATAATTTATCAATAAAAAATGGGCAAATGACCTAAACAAACGTCGCATTCAAACACTAAACTCAAACTCAGAGCATCCCGACAAATAGCCTACAACATATTCTAAAAATATATGTATATACAAATATATATTTTTATTTATATACTTTTATATATACAGACCATATATATACATAAAATTTGATAAAATTTTAGTTGATTTTAATTACCTTTATTTTGGTTTAATGATGAATAGATTGAACTTTGTTTCAATCGTTGTTAATGCTATTCAATTTTATAAACAAATATTTGCACATATTGTTAACAATTTGTAATACATTATAGCCAGCTTTTTGTTTGTTTGTGTGTGTGTGTGTGTGTGTGACACTGCATTATAATACATGTAATAATCATACGCCTCGTATGTCTTTACTCTTTTTGTTGTTGTCTTCTTTTTTGTACCGTTTTTATTATTATTATTTTTTTTTTTTCTTTTTTTTTCTGTTTATCTTGGGCGGTCGCTCACATCACGTGAAAGACAACACAAACAAAAACACTACAAAAAACATAGAGCAAAAAAAGTAACAATAAAATAATAATAAAAAATAAAATTATGAACGCAACGTACGGTAAAAATAAAAAATTACAATTATTTTTACTATTGTTTTTATTTTCTGTTATATTTTCATTTTTTTTTTCTTTTTACTAATTTTGCTTTTGTTTTTTTTTTTTGCGGTATTTGTCGTTGTTGGTTGTTAGTTGATTTATATTTTTGCTAATATTTTGCTAACTATTTTTGCCGCGTGAACTGCCTTATCAACATTGATTTGAAGTTGCTGTTGTTGCTGCTGTTGTTGCTGTTGCTGATGTTGTTGCTGTTGCTGTTATCGTTCTTATCTTATTGTTGTTCTCGGTATGCAGTGTACTGTGTGTACTAATTGTGTAGCTTGCTTCCCATTTACATTCTCATATTCGTTTAATATGTGGTTTGCCTTGTGACACAAGTTGAATAAATAAATATTTAAAAAAAAATATATATATAAAAAATATAAAACAAGAAAAAAATCGGCAGCAATTGGCAATTGGCAGACGGCAACTGGCAAGCGGTAAATTGCAGGCGGCACGCGGCGTATACGTAATAAAAATTTAAATATCTACACACGCACACACACACATGCTCAGAACACATTTAAACACACAGAAAAACTTAAACAAAAAAAAAAAAAAAAACAACACACAAAACAAAAAAAGGCGCCTCAAATAATATTCGTAAATTTCGTACAAAATTTCGCGCAACACTTCGAAAACGTTTTACGTTTTTGAAATTGACGTCGCCCGTTGTCCGTTATGTTGCTATCGCTGCAGCTAAAGAACTGTAACTGAATGTAGTCGAAACACTTAAAATATGGCCAAGCGCTCAACGCGCCAAAGAGCCAACGACAGAGCCAAAGCTGTGGCCAAAATGCCGCAACGTCGTTTATAGTCGTCGTCGGCGTCATCGTCGTCATCATCGTCGTCGTCATCGTCGTTGCCATTGCCGTTGTCGTTGTCGTTGTTGTCGGCGTCAGAAGCGACATTGCCTCGCTGCCAATAAGCAGAGACCGGTAAACTTCTGGTAGGGGTATAGGGGTTAAATTTTAGGCTAAAAGGGACAACCAGGGAGAAGATTCCCCCAGTCAAGCTATGAATGACTGAATGCTAACTGACAAGTGGGCGTAATGTATTAGAATGAGATGCCATACCATTTGAGAGTGCAAGAATAACAGTGAGTGTAGGACAGAAAGAGAGAGCGTACCATAAACATAGCCGAATACAAAACAAAAAACAAAAGAAAAGAATACACATCGCAACGATTCTATGTTCTACGTTCTATGTGTGACGTATCGGCACAGTGGTTACACCTATAGTAAAAATACTTTAGATAAGTTAAAGCAAAATTATCTCAATGTATATAGGCCTAATTTAACTGTATAAAATGAATAACAGTTGCTGTGTTAAGCTTCGTATTAGCAATAATTTCAGATAGAAAACTTTGGCATGCATTTAGCATATTACATAAATATTTCAATAAAATTAAATTTTTAATTTTTAAATAAATAATTGAATAATAAAGAAATTTGTTGTATTAAATATTTTAAATTAATATAAAATAATAATATTTAAATTAAATATAAAATCATTTAAACTATAAAATTAATTGTTGAGTTATATGAAATATTTTTGTGTTGATAATTTGTAATTAATATAAAAAATATTTAAATTTAAAAGAAAATAGTTTGAAATATTACATAAATTGTTAAATAATATAAACATTAATATTTTAATTTAATGAAAATATTTTGAAATATTGAACAAACTGTTTCCAGTGCTCGTTTAATTATTAAGCTTAGTATTTAATACTAGACCTAATATTATAAATAAATAAATAAATATAAAATATTTTTTAATTAAATATATTAATTTGTAAATTTAATATAAAATATTTTAAAAACCTAAATAAACTGTTGAATAATATAAATTATTTTTGTGTTAAATATTTTTAATTAATATTAAATATTAAAAGTTACTTTTCATGCATATAAAAGTAACTTTTCTAGCTATTTGTATAAATTTCCTTTCCAATAGGCAATTATAAAACTATTGCCTTCAAGTTTAGAAACAGTAGTTATAGTTATTATAATTGTATAAGTATATATGCATATATATATATATATATATATATATATATATATATATATTACAGTTCTATTTTATAAAAGTTGTTTGCCTCAATGTCATGTGTAGAATTATTAAATTTATAAACATATATATATGTGATTAAAGTGAATAACAGTTTAGTTGAATTGTTTACATAACGTGTTAAATTGAATGTCAATCAAAAGCTTTATATTGCAATTAAAATAAATTTTAAACAATTTAAATATTGAATATGTAAGCATATGTGGCTTGTACCACAGTGCGTATGTGCAATACGCTGCACTGATTGATAGCGTCGCAAATATTTAAGCTGGCAGCCGGCAAAGAGCGTTTGCTTGCTCTCTTTTACGGCTGCTCTCCCATACCTTTTGCTCGAACCTCTCTCTCACATATTCTCTCTCTCTCTCTCTCTCTTTGAAAGTGTCGGTCCCCCTTCAACCCCTGACACTCCTTAACATAACTCTTTTGCTTGTCTGGCTGTTTGACTGCTTGAGCTTTGCTGAGGCATCCAAAGAAACAGCTGCTTAATGTTTATTTGTTTGCTTGTCTTTTGAAGGCGTTGCTGTCGCAGCCAAATCGTTCGCATCCCACCCCCCCCCCCCCACGCGCTCCACCTTTTGTTATATTCCTCTCTATGGAATAACTGAGACATACCTTGGGCTTGCAATACTCAAATGATGTTACAGGTCTTATACATTTGCAGGGCCCCTTGGCGCCTTTTACTGTCAGCTTGCCGCATCAACTTTTATGGCCTTCAAATTGTTTCCGAAACGCTGCATCAATGCCCTCCAACCATAACCACGTAGCAGCAATAGTAGCAGTAGTGGCAATTCTCTACCATCTACTCGAAAAGCAATCCCACTACTGTATATCTGTCTGCCTCTGTGTATAAGTGTATGTATGTGTGTGTGTGTGTGTATGTCTACAACTGTCCCGCATCCCGGTGACATTATCAATTGCCATCCAAGTACCTACAAGTATGTATGACTTTTGTGCTCCGCCTTTCGTTTGCTTAAAGATTTGCTCCATTTCATTTGGCTGTTTCATGGATTTGTTTGCCCATTTGGCGCCTGATGTTTTGTTTATTGTCTTCGTTTTCCTTTTTTATTATTTCTTTTTTTTCTTGTTGTCTTGTTGTTTTGTTCTTCTTTATAAAGTTTAAGTACTCCTGTTTCTGATTTTGATTCTGTTTTTACTTCCACATCAACTTCCTTTTCCTCTTCCTTTACATTGTTGCCAAACTATCTACTATATATATATATACATATACATATTGTTGTTCTACTACAACTGGCTAACATTAGCTAGATAACTGGTTTGAACAACTGAAACTGCAACTGCAGCTACAATTGCATCTTCATTTCCATCAGCATTTGCAACTGCAACTGCAACTGCAACTGCAACTGCATCTGCATATCCAACACCAATTCTTACTTCAACTTTAAGTTCATCTGCATCTCAATTTCAAAGTTCAACAACAATTTTGCGCGTCGTTTTCATTGTTTACATTTTGTTTGCAACGTTCCGTTATTTATTTGCTTTCCCAACGGAAATTTCCCTGCTGTTTTCGTTGTCTATCTATCTATCTGTCTGTGTTGATGTGCGTGTGTTTGTGTAAGTGTATGTGTATGTGTATGTGTATGTTTATGTGTATGCGTGTCTGCGTCTGCGTCCGTATTCTGCCTCCTCTCATTTTACTGTGCTTTGACAGACTTTAATGGGCCCTTGAAAACCAGACTCTTAAGCAAATTCATCTTTTTTTATCATTTTACTTTTAGAAATGGCTTCAGTTGTTTACAAATGTTAAAAGCAGTTATTATTTTTGTCTAATATATATATATATATATAAATACATGTATATACATATATATCTGATATAGTTTAATCGTCAATTATTAGCATTTAACTTTCCTTTGCAATGTTAAATTGTCATTTGAGCAGTTAAAGTGAATTCTATAAAGGGATTTCATTGCAACAACTGGCTGGGAGTCGAGCCAAGCATCCCACAAACTTTGACTTAAATAACTCATTATACTGAAAGTTAATTTAATTTAATTTAAAATGAATAATGGTGAATTCCATTGAAACTTAAATTTTATTTTTATATAATTTTATTTGTCTTTTTTTTTTGTAATTTTGCTTTAGTTTTATTATTAATTTTTATATTATTTTACTTAATTAAATTTGTTAATATATATATATATTTATATTATTTTATTATTATATTTTTATTTAACTTGAAATTTTGTTTTTATTTAATTTTAAATTCTTTTTTTTGCAATTTTCCTTTAACTTTATTTTTATTTAAAATTTTTTAGTTTATTAAATTAAGTTTTAGCATATTTTTTATTTCTTTTTATAAGTATTATGTGCGTAATAAATATCAATTTTAAAAATGGTTTGTTTTAATAATTATAGTTTTTAATAAAATAAAAAATAAATAAATATATCTTTATATATAATAATTTTACTTTACAAAATACTTTATACCTTTTATATAGAGTATTTCAAGTACAATCATAATTTGCTTACTGTTTATAATATTTATATTTCTTTTATTTTTCGGGTTTTTTTTTAACAGTTTAATACTTAAAGTCCACACAGGCACCTTCTTAAAGGGTATACTTGAAAGTCATTAATTTTTATTGACAAAGTCGTTTTGCTCGTTTGGCTCGTTTTGCCCCCTTTTTAATTACTTTGATACTCGATAAGCGTGGCGCATTATTGTGCGATATAATAAAAGTATAGAGGATTTATATATATATATTAATTTATATGTACATATATGTTTATATGTGTCTATATGTATAGCTAAAAAATCTGTATGAACAATTTTGTATGCTTTTACGTTTCAATGCACTCTCAAAGTTAACTCTTATCGAAATCAAGGTCTTAAGTGATTCAATGAGTGTTGCAAATAAAATAAAATTCTATATACATTCATATAAGTATAACAGTGTATAATGAATAGTTATAAGTAAATAGTGAATGGAGTATAGAGAGTGGCGAATAACGACATGGCATAAATGGCAAAAAGTCTATAATTTGAAGAGCTTGAAAAGCAGCTGCGGAAAATTATGCCTGATTTGAGTTCTAAGTGAAATTCATTTAGTTAGAAGAACCACTTTAAAAGCTTCGATAAATGTAGACAGTTGTGTAAATATTGTACTAATGCATGATGCATCAATGAAATCATACAGTAAATTGTGACATATACTGTTTTTAAAATTCTTAAATACTTTTTCTTGTTTAAAATACTTTTAATACAAAAAGTTTTAATCAGTAAAATTTTGTTTTTATAATTTAAATTTACATTTATTTTCTTTTTTTTTTTGTGCTTTGTTTGGTTTACCAACACTCTACATAGAGTTTATGCCTTACCCATGTCATATAAGTTCTTATCATAAATTCTTTAAATTCTTATTTCATATTTTTGGTTTTCTTTTTCTGGTTGCTTTTTTTTTGCTTTTGGTGTGTTGACTGTGTTTAATCTTAAGGGCATGTTTTGAAGGACAAATTAAGCAACATTTACTTAAAGTTTGATAACAATAATTGAGAACATTCAATAAATAAAATTTGTTATGCATCATAAAAATTGGTAAATTTAAATTGGCAAAAAATAAATAAAATAAAAGCACTCAGCATTTATATAAATATATATATATATATATATATGCATAAATATTTCAAATTTATCAAGAGAACATTTTCATGGTAGACCGCATCTCGTTACGCATAACCAGAACAACTCAAATACCTGCAAACACCTTCCATTTTTCTTATCAATTCATACAACAAACACGTGCTACATCCAAAGGTTAACCCAAAGCCATATGTGTCTACTTTTGTGTGTATGTGTGTGTGTGTGTGTTTGCATTGTTGTTGTTATATTTGTTATTATTATTTTGTGCATATATGTACTGAACGGCTACTATGTGTCTGTACAGGATAGTAGACAAAACCTTTCAAGCGCAACATGTCGCATTGTTCCACTTTGTAGTTGATACTCAGTTGGTCCATCCATTGTATCAGCCTTTTTCTCTCTCTCTCTCTTTCTCTATTGCACTCTCTCTCTCTCTCTCTCCCTCTCTCGCTTTCAAACTCTTTGGCTACCGATGCTGTCCACCGTTATTGTTGCTATAATTGTGGTTTCTGTTGTTATTGTTGTTGTCATTTGTGGCAACTGGCCAGCAAAAAGACAAAAAAAAAAAACAAAATGAAGACAAAAAAAAAAGAAAAAAAGGGATAAAAACATTTCCCAGTGGGCGCCTGCCAGTACCAGGTCTAACGTGTATCAGTTGGCGCTCGCTGAAGCTTCTATCTTTTCGCTAAGCTTTGAAAATTTCCTCACATTGTTTTCTACTGTTGTTGTTATTGTTGTTGTTACTCTTATTGTTGTTGTTGTTGTTGTTGTTGTTGCGCGTGGTTTTTGTTCTTGCCGCCATTACATTGTTTTGTTATTGTTTAACAGTGGTTAGGTGTTGTCACCCTCTAACCTCACTTGTCTAATTCCCTGTGCACACTTCCTCCCCTTCAACTTACCTATTTGCATCATCTCCTTCTTTACTCTTTTGCCCATTCCCCATACACCATACCCCATTCTAACTTTCATAGCAGCTATGCAGATGTGAAAAAAAAAACTTTTAGTTTTTAAAACCAACATTCCACATAGGGTATAATTTTATGGTCTCTAGTAAAATTCGATCCTCAATTATGTTACACCAGAAAATTTGCTGAAAATTTACTGAAAATTTGCTACAAATTTGTTCCCTTTGTAGCTCAACCATTTGAAAAAGGATATTATAGACTGTGCTACAAAAGTATATCAAAAATATGATATAGGCTTATAAATAAATAAAAACTATTTTTAAGCTTAAAATTCCTTTTAAAAACTTACCAAATATAATGCGCTTCGATATGTATTTCAATCTGTTCACAAAAAAAAAAATTCAATTATAAATATTTTGTATGCAATTTTTTTAAACTTATTATATATTTTTTCAATATTAATTGTTTTATACTGAAATAAAAATAATATGTCATAAAATAATAAAATTATTTCTTTTTTAATTGTTTTTATTTATTTCTATTTTATTTTAATTAAATTTAATTTTAATAATACTTTATAAAATGATATTAGTTTTTTTGTTTATTAATTTGATTATTTATATTTTTATGTTTTATATTAACTTTATATTTTCTTGATATTATTATGTTATTATTATAATATATTAAAAATATTTTGAATATCTTTTTAAATATTTTTATACTTATTTTATATTTAACTTATTTTAATTTGATTTATTTTATTTTATTTATCTTTTTTTTTTAATCTTATTTAAAATTTTTTTATTCATATTTTCAATTTAATTTATCTTATTTATATTTAATTTGTTTAGATTAATTTTTTTATTATTAGTTTGTTTTTATTAATTTTATTATTATTATTTTTAATTATTTTATTTTTTATTTGTATTCAACATATTTTTATTTATTTTTAAGTTTATTATTCTATCATTATGATTGAAATTTTAAATATGTTATGCAAATTCTTTAATAAATTAATTTTATATTATTCTCATTTTTATTGTGTATAGATAAAATAAGGGTATACATAGTTCGGTGTGGGTTTTAGTTAGCTTTTATTAGTATGAGTATTATTGTTTATTTTTGCGAAAAGTTTCATTTCAACAACAATGTTACCAGCCAGTTGGTAGTTAGCGTTTAGATGAGTGCACAGGGGCTGCATGGAACGTGGCCATGCGGCATGCGGCATGTGGCAGTGAGTGGCAGCCGGCTTGTGGCATGGGAAAAGGAACTTATGGAATGTTGAATCCAAAACTGCGAAGCTGTTACATGCAAAATATTTGTACGACAGGATATATGTAAAAATATACTATACACAGTACTCATAGTGCGAGTTTTAGTTGAGGATAACCATGATAATGGCATTTATATAACACGCCCCCTTTTGTGTTTTTTTGTTTTTGTTTTTTTTTTCCTTTTTTCTATTTGTTGTTTCTTTTTTTGTTTATAAAAGTGCTGTTATTTAAGATGAGTAGTTGGGGAATATTACTACGAGTATTACATTCCGGCTTTGGAAAATTGCTTTAAGAGCACATTTTCCTTTTTTTTTTTGGTTTTCTATTTTCTTTTTTGTTTAATATTTTTTTTTTCCTTTTTTATCTCCTAACTGCGTGCTGCGTGCTAAACGTGACTGGGTTAGTTGGTCAGAAGCTCTCGAACTTTTTAGCTGTCGAAGTTTTGTCTGTGTAATTATAATACCCTAGAAACATATAAATTTCGCCAAAGGGGTATAATAGGTTTAGCCAAAACATAAGTAATTAGTAAGTAAAATTTTTTATATTATTATTTTTTTATCTTAAAGGCAATTAGAATAGGTAACTGTAAGTTAGGTACTTTTCTTAGGTACTTCCGTTAAGTTATTTGGTACTGGGTACATCTGTTGGGTCGCATTATTCATACTAAACTTTAGGGTACACTTTTTTGACGATATTTTTTGGATTCCCCAGTTTACCCTTGAACAAGTTCGCTGTTATCAGGGATGTAATAAAAAGGGTACACCCATTTGGGGTACCACTGATTAGGGTACTAACTTTAGGGTTAAGACAGATCTATTAGGTTACTTCGACTAAAATGCCTCAATTAGAGTGCTTTGACTAATGTAGCACTCTTGGTTTAACTCACTTAGAGTATTTCTCTTAGGGCATTATTATTGTACTGCTGTTTAACAGTTTATTTTTAAGGTGCAACTGTTAGAGTAAGAAGTTATAGGTACAGCTGTTAAAGTACCAATATTTTTTTAAAGTAATGCTTAAAATGTAAATACTCGACAGAAACTTCTATTAGAGTTCTGCTATCTATATAATGCTCTGAGAAATATTCCCAGTTTATTTTGGATTATTGTGTCAGTTGATATAGTATTTATACTATATAAGATATAAAGTTATTAAAATATATATAAGATATCCAGCAAGTGAGCACACACCTTTAAGCCATTTTTACGTATTTTTAATTGCATTTTGGGCGGCAACAAGCAAATTTTCAGAATGTTGACCCAACGATTTGTGGATTGCCACAAATTAACCTTACATTTTACGCTTGTCGGTCGACACTTGTTGGGACTTTGTGAGTGTTTTTGCTTTTTTGTTACATATATATATATATATATATATATATATATATATATATATACATATATACATATATATAGACTTTATTTTATATAATAATGAAGAGCAAACGAGTTCATTTAAATGTCACACATTATCAAATAGAGTAAATAAAATGCAAAAAAAAAATTCCATGGCTCAAACCATTAACATTTAATGTTTGCTGATGTTTCTGTTCATTTTATGTGGCAAATTTTGCGTCAATTGAATTTTATATTTGATGCTCTTATTGCAATTGTTTTTTTTTCATTATTGCACATTCTTTTCAAGCCATAAATAATTAAATAGATATTCGGTTTATTGGTTTGCAAATTATTCATTTAAAACCAATAATTCATTAAGTTCTCTATGTACGAAACTTAAACAAAAGCATCTATAGAAGAGCATATATAATCCATGGTACTATACTATATCTATAATTTACCTATACTATACCTATCTACACCTATACTAAACCTTCACCATACCTTTCTATACCTATACTAAAACTATACTATACCTATACTATACATATACTGTATCTATACCATACCTATACTATAACTATACTAGACCTATATTATACCTATACTATAACTATACCATACCTATATTATACCTATACTAAAACTATACTTTACCTATACTATACATATACTATATCTATACTATACCTAAATATACCTTTGCTATAACTATACTATACCTATACTATACCTATACTATATATATACTATACCTATACTATACCTATACTACTATACTATACATACATTATACCTATACTAAAACTATACTATACCTATACTATACATATACTGTATCTATACCATACCTATACTATAACTATACTAGACCTATATTATACCTATACTATAACTATACTATACCTATATTATACCTATACTAAAACTATACTTTACCTATACTATACATATACTATATCTATACTATACCTATATATGCCTTTGCTATAACTATACTATACCTATACTATACCTATACTATATATATACTATACCTATACTATACCTATACTACTATACTATACATACATTATACCTATACTAAAACTATACTATACCTATACTATACATATACTGTATCTATACCATACCTATACTATAACTATACTAGACCTATATTATACATATACTATAACTATACTATACCTATATTATACCTATACTAAAACTATACTTTACCTATACTATACATATACTATATCTATACTATACCTATACTATAAATATACTAGACCTATACTATACCTATACTACTATACTATACATACATTATACCTATACTAAAACTATACTATACCTATACTATACATATACTGTATCTATACCATACCTATACTATAACTATACTATACTTATACTTTACCTATACTATAACTATACTATACCTATATTATACCTATACTATACCTATACTTAACCTATACTATGCTATATCTATACTGGAATATAACATACTTCGCACATATTTAACTGATTAACTTCTTTGTTATATGGAACTTCAGAGTCATGCATCATTCTATGATTAGGTTCCACCCACATAATGGAATGGAAGCCGAAAAAATAAAATAAATAATAATAATAAAAAAAAAAATCAAATACTATTTTAAATGCTTTATTTTGGTTATATATATATATTGGAAGTGATTTCTCATCTCTCCATTCATCCATCAATAAAGCACTTCATCTATCAATGTGGAAACCTTTATTGTAACTGACCTCAATCTAATCATGAGTAGCATAAGGAATACAACAACAAAAACATAAAGTACCAGAAGAAGAAGAAGATGAAGTTGATGAAGAAGAAGCCGCTGGCTAAAAAATCACATTTCAAATTTCACATTTCATGTTAAAAATTTTTAGATTTTATCTTGTCTGAGCCTCAATTCTGGTATTTAAGAGCCAGAGCTTTTTTGTATTTATTTATTGGTAAGAGTATATAAGACTTGCCTTTTGCTGCTGTGTACAGTCAGAGTTGAAAGTTAAGTCGAACTTTTCTTTATGATTTGTTGTCAAATTGCTTAAAGCCGCTTTAAGACTTAGCCACAAAGTGGGCAAAACACTTGCGTCCCGCCCATTAATCAAACTTCTACAAACAGTCTTTATTTTTTTTTTATTTATTTTTTTTTTGTCTTGTTTCTTCTTTATTTCGCTCTTTCTTTCAATTTTTCAGTCCTGTTTATTTTTGTTATATATTTATATATATATATTTCTCATTATATACAGTATTTATATACCTTTTTTCGTTTCTTTTGTTTTACGCTCTTTTCTATTACTATTTTCTTGGCGCGCATTATTTTTGTTATTTATTATTGTTATGGCCATAAAATTTTTGCCCATAGAACCACGACGAGACCCTCAAATGGACCGCCGGTAAGGTCCAGTTGATGACCCCAACTAATGTTCAATGCTCATTTCTTACTCTTTCGCTCTACTGCTCTTCTTGCTTTTGGTTAGCTCTACAACTATTATAGTCTGTTGTTATTTGACGAACTATATATATATATATTTAACTACTTTTTTTTTCTTTTTTAATTGTTAAGCGCTTTTTGTTCCCATATCTGTTAAAGTTTTTTGTTTCATTTGTTGATTTGGTGATATGGCGACGGGAACTAGAAAAAATGTCAACAAAAAGCGTCAACAGATAAAAGAATTGAATAGAATATATATATATATATATATATATATATATATTTTGATATTATTTTTTATTCTTTGTTTTTTTCTGTTTAACTGTTTCTATTTATTTTGCGTTTACAGACAAACTAATGGATTATTTACTGAAAGAAAACCGTTTTTGAAACGTGTTAACCGAACTAAAAGCTATGTCTATATATTTATAAATATATATGAAGATTTTATTATTCAGGTAAAATCGGTCATCAATTTAGTATTTTTATATACTTAAATTATCTTTAATAAAGCTTGATTCATTTTATTTATTTGTATAAAGACATTTTTTATCTATAAGTACAAATCAAGTTTCAGTAAAAGATAATTTTCATTTTTAGGTATTTCAATATTTTACAATTTCTTTCCGACTTTGTGCAATATATATACTATATATAGTTATATTGAGTTTGAGTCAATCATAAGACATAAGTGTGGAAAATAGACTTAAGATTTTCGTTATTCAAGAAAATAAAAGAAACATAAAACAGAGCTACTATTTCTATGACCCCATAAGGTTTTTATAATACGTATACGTAATATTGGTAAGCAAGTCACAAAAAATTTAGTAAAAAATGTGATGAGCTTGCGATTTTTATACAATCTTTGGATTTATATTTTTACCTATAACAAAAGATCTATGATATCACGTTGTTGTGTGTGACAAGTGTTTTTTATTTTTGATATGCAATTTTGCAGCTGTATCTATAGATATTAAATACTACAATGCTATATACAATATATATATATATACAATAAACTTATATATATATATATATATATATATATATATACATATATTAACTATATATAAACCAGTTTGTACCTTACTGAATGATTGGTAATCAGCGATTAGTCTAAGAAACTTAAGTTTTTACAGTTGTATTTATTATATGACGTAAGTCATATAACAACTTGCAGCAATTGGGCGTATATATGAAATTACGTATATGGTAGTTCAATACCGAATATCGTTACAAGATATATACATATATATTTATATAACTAGTAAGCTATTTACTAAAATAAATAGCACCTCATGTAACTGAATATGGCAAAATTCAATTATTTAAAAACAAAATTCCAAAATGTAATTTGAAATGACAAAATTTAGTTAATTATGGCTTATATCTTAAAGTAAATTTTATATAAAAATCTTGTAGATTTTCTATTTTGTATAGTTTATACTCTATATATGGAAAATTACCGTTAAAGTTTTAAATAAGCGCTTGAAAATGTTTATAAAAATATTACGATTTTCTTGCATTTATAATAATTAATAAAATAATTGAAATCTAAACTTAAAGTAGAATTCAATAAGAATAAAAATAATAATAACAATTTAAAAGAATAAACTCAAAAGGCTAAAGCAAACACAAAAGCAAACCTTTTATATATACGGCTAGTGAGAGAGCGAGGAACAACAACAATTGAAATCAACTTTTTTTTTCTTTCTGATTAGATCATTCGAGCAAAAATACCAGGCCCGTTTCAAGGGGGCCCACAACGTTAGTTTGTGGCTTGGTGGAGAGCTCCAAGCGTGTAGAGAAGGTAATGGAGTAAGGGGGTGAAGGGGTGAGTTGACCGAACACTGCCTCGCACTCGTATCGAATAGCAACCAAGTTAACCTGCTGCTGCGGGCGCGATAATTAACTGAAATAGACCCGTGACTGTCATTCCGTGCGGAAACTAACCCAATCAACCAAAGCAGCCCAAAACAATCGCAATGCCATATAGATATATATATCGTTTTGTCTCTTTTCACTCTATATATAAGATATACATATATACATACATATACATTCATATACTACAATATATAGTCACGATTTGAATAAACCAATGCAAGCATATAAAAAATCAAGCTTAATTCAAATTAATGTTGGTTAGAAACTGTTTTAAGTCTAAATTTTATTTAAATAAATATTATCTTTGAGAAAATATATATATGGTTATATTTTAACTTTTATTTAAATTATTTTTAAGGCTACGAAAAATTATTAAAAATTACTTTCTCATATTTTTTTATATTTTAACTTTTTTTTGTTGTTAATATTTAAAGTGTAAAATATACCTTTTAAATTTATAAATTAATAATAATAATAAATTTTATTAATTTAATAAATTAATAATAATAATAAATATAATATAATAATTTATATATATAAGTTAAAAAGACTTTTTAAATTTAAAATAATTTTAACTTTTAATGTAAAACAAAAATAATTATAAACTAAAATTAATTTTCTATCTGTTGTAATTAATTTAATTTAATAATTTTTATGTTATTACTTATCAACAAAAAACTATATATATATAAAAAAAAAATCATTATAAAAATTTATTAAGAAAATTATTCAGAAAACTACACAACACAATTCTAGCAAATGTTTCAAGAGCCACGAACTTAACATATTGTATAATGTTGCATGCAGCTTATTAAGTTCATGCCACAAGGTTAAAAAATACGAATTCATATTTATATTAAATGTTTATTATATAAAAATTTTATTTTTTGTTTATACAAAAATCATGAAATGTAACCAACTTTTTCTACTTTTATATATATATTAATATACAGCATAAGCTAATTTATATGCCAAGAAAAAGAGAAAATAAAGAAAAAATAGAAAGAGTAAAGAAGTTTCATTTATTCTTTTCTCTTTGAGTAGCCAATTTAATGCATTTTACTTGGAAAAGTTTTTCATTTTTTCTTTGGTTAACGGAAAGTTAACTCCCGTAAACTTTTCGAGCAAGAAAAACAAACAAGTCATTACATTTTTTGGTAGAGCCCGAAAACCTCAGACTACTTAACAAGAGTTAACCTCAAAATAATAATTCATATTGTATATAGTATATAAACAAGGGAATATGTAAAATAACAGAAAATTATTTTTATTTTTTATAAAAAATAATTAAATAGAAATAATATAAATTCATATATTATAATTTAAAGAATTATGTTTATATTTATTTATTTAAAAAAGAAACTTTTAAATTTTTCCTCTAAATTAATCAAGAAATTTTTGACTGGGCAACCATTTATTAAAAGTACAGGGTATGTAATAGCTTAGCATTTTAAAATAATTATAAATTTGTTAAATGGGTCAAGAGTTTTTTTTTCATAACATTTTCAGGTAGTTCAGTTTGCAAACCCTCTTGCTAACCCTCTTCTTTAAACCTATACCAGAAACTTTTGTTTTCCTTACGAAAAAGCAGCGGTAAAAAAAAGGAATAAAAGAAAATTGCCAAGCAAATTATTGTAATTTAACCGAATAATAATATTAAACAAGTATCTGTCAATTGGCAATTGACAATCGACATTGAGTTGACATTTTAACCATATTGTTACCACAGTATTCAAACGTAATTGGCAGCAAAAGTTTTCAAAGTGATATTGAAATGCGTTTGATTTCAAAGAAAAAAAAAAAAACAGATTTTGTTTTGCCATCCCCAAAAATATATATTTTGGAATGTCAAATATGCAATGTGTGTGTGTGTGTGTGTGTGTGCTCAGTGTGGTGTATGTATGTATATATGTGCTGTGTGTGTGTGTGTGTGTGTGTTTTGTTGCGATGTTCGTTGCGGCTTGTGGTTGTCCTAGGCCACAAATTCACACACAACATAAGCAAACACATATAAATATATGTATATATATTATATATATATATACAAACGCACATATACACAGACATACACACGCAGAAAGAGTGTATATATGGCTTCCACTAATTGGCCATTAAAATGTTATAAATTTAATGCCGTCGGTTTTTCGGTTTTTCTGAATTTGGCGCCGCTGCTACACTTGGTCCAATTAGTCACCTGGACGTAACAGATCGGTAATTGTATCGACTATATATATATATATATATATATTTATACAAATGTATATTTTATTGTACACTAATTATTTTGCGCTTTCAACCTTTAAGAACTTATAAACTTCCTAACATAAAGTAAACCATGTGACGAAATATTAAAAAAAAAAAAAGAAAATGAATAACAAAAAAAAAAAAATTTAAATCAAATTAATGAAATATATATAAATCGGCATTATAAATATAGGAAATATTATAGTTTTAAATGAATAAACTAGTTGATAAATTTACTAAAAAAAAAAAAACAAATTCAATATGAAAAGTGTCACATTTACTTCAAGTTTTCATGATTATACTATATATACTAGTAGTAAAATCTTATATATAATATGTATGCTATATATCATGTACTTAATATATAAAGTATATATTATACATATTGTAGTATTCATATATAATACAAATTAACAGTTATTCTGCTGTTGAATTCCTCCAAATCTTCAATGAAAAATTTTCAATAAAGTTATTTACGCTCGAATCAATCCAATTGTCAGTTTTATATATATAAGATATTTATAAGATATATATTTTGGCTATATTACCACATTGATCAGATTATTTAAATTTTGATATCAATTTAAATTTTGATTGATTTCAACTGTTGATTCTGTTAAGGATAACATTTTCAACATATGTTTAAGTCAATCAATTTTACATCTATATGTTTTAATACAATACATCGAAAGAGAGCGATAGAAAGAGAGAGAGAGAAAGAGAGAGAGAGAGCGAGAGAGAGAGAATAAAAACATAAAAAAGATTCAAAAGAGCTTTTAGCTGCTATTAGCCAGCAATTAAAACGGCAAATGAACTTTCAACTTTAACTTGGCCAAGAAAAAGACTAAACTAAACCAAGTCAAAGAAAGTAAACAGCAAAATAAATGATAAAGTCAAAGCTCAAAACTACTACTACAATAATAATAGCAACAACTACAACAACAACAACAAACAAACAAACAACCACAAATTAGTCAACAAAAGCGTCCAATTGTTTGGTATTTTGTTGTTGCTTCTGCTTTAACTTTTTGTTGTTTATATTATGCCACTGTAGCAATGGTTGATGGAGGTGGTAGGCGGGTGGATGATAGGAGGTAGGTGCTTGAGGGCAATCGTGTGACTTTTATGCCACTTCGGGGCCAAAAGCAAACAACGTTGACACCCACCAAAACAAAGTTAAAAAAACAAAAACCAAAAATAAATAAAAAAAAAAAAAATAAAATAAAAGTAAATACGAAATTCCAAATAGAAAAGTTTCGTTTTGCGCTCTGCAAAATTTTTGTCATGGATAATGAGGATGGATTCGGTGGTTACTTTGGGCAATGCTTCTTTGGAGGATAATTGTGGAGGAGCTAGTCAGATTTTGTAAAACCACTGAGAACAATACAAAATAAAACTGGCACAAAAGTTTCTTTATCGTATTCGTTTTCCTTTTTATTTTATGTGGCTTAGATCTCAGTACAATGTGAGATAATTAGCCAGCATAGTAGAAAGGTCCAGTGAGCATAAACAGCAGCATAGAATATTTAAGTGTTAGAGATGGACTTCTCATACATGACGCTGTGACTATTCGTACTCGTACTTACTTTTGCAACAGTTTAAAATACAAATTTATCAAAGATATAATATAAAGTTTGAAGATATATATATAAAATATAAAATAAAATTTAATTTCACCTAAGTGTAAACTCTTTAATATGTTACCTATTACATATATTACTTATAATTATGCAACAGCAATCTTTTATAACCTTTAACCTATAACCTTTAGGTCGAGCAGCTTTCATTTGTCATATGCCATCGAGTGCCATCTCTACGGCATTTTAATATTAATTTGGACTACTCGTCGTTGGTTTATTATATTAGTTAGGTATCCATACTGGTCAGCCACGGTGGAGGTGGAGGTGGAGGTGGAGGGGAGGGGGAGTTGTTAGGGTAAGCTTAGTAAGGTAGCACCCTCTCTTGAGACCACAAGCTTTCAGATTTTGGGGCAAGTAATTCACATGTCACTAATTGAATTAGTTGAGTGACTTCTGAGGCTGAGCAAAGCGTTGATGCAGCTGCCGCATGGATATGTACCGTTTTATTATATATATATATAAACATACATACATATGCATACACATACTGACAAGCTTGCAATATAATGCAAAATGAGCAATTAACAACTTTATTTTAAATACACTTCCCACAATTGAATCCATGCGCTGTTTACTCAGACAGAAAGCAACTCAAGGTCCTGTTTAACTTCTGGCTTAAGAGTCTGTTTTCAGACTTAATTCAGGGTTAATTTAAAGTAGACTATATAAATAATAATATAATAAAGCAGACAAAATGATAATAACGTTATCTGTTTATATATTCTTAAATAATAATAAGTAAAAATACGATCGGTAGCGGTTTAACCAACTTAAAATAAAGCACATTTTTTTAATATTTAATTAATTATTATTATTTATTGTGTTATTTTTTTAAAATTAATTTTAAATACCTTTAAAGTAAATTAGTTATATCTTTAAAATATTATAAAAATATATTTAAATATTGTATTTTATATATATATATAATATATTTTTTTAATTGTAAACATATTTAAAATGTTACAGAAATTTTTAAAAAAATTTAATTTTAATAAATAAATTATTTTATTTAAAAATGTTTCATTTTAATAAATAAATTATTTTATTATAAAATGTTTAATATATTATTATTATTCATTATTATTTTATTATTTTTATAAAGTTATGATTTACCTGCGAAAATTATTATTTTAAAATTGTTTAAAGTGTATTTACTTCTTCGTATTGGTTTACCTACATATTCGCCTTTACCATTCTGTATTTCTGTATTTAGCCCTTTTGCCTTTTTGTAAAAAAAAGCAAGGCGGAGCTATTAGAAATGTTCAAAATCGAAAAGTATGTAACAGGTAGAAATAATCATCGGAGATCCCGTATATATATTCTGAATCAGGACGACAAGACGAGTTCATCTAGCCCTGTCCGTCTGTCTGTTTGTCCATCTGTCCGTCTGTATGAACGCCTATTTCTCAGAGACTATAAGATCTAGAGCAACCAAATTTGGAATCTAGATTCGTTATGTTCGTACGCTATACGAGTTTATTTAAAATTTTCGAATTTCCTCCCCTGACCCGCGCAATTCGACAAAATCGATTATAAGGCACAATTTTCAACTGATCTAAATTGTAAATTACGTTATGATTGAACAATAAACATGGAAGTTATACAACATTAAGTACCGCGCTATAGAGCGTGGGGAGCTAAGTACGTGCAGAACTGTGTGTATGTATGAGTATGTGTGTGTATGGCTGTATATGTAGGCAAAGCGGCTCTCGTAGTCGGGTACACTCGACTTCAAATTTCTTACTTGTTTTGCTTTGTATTTTCGTTGGCAAACGCAGCTGTTGCCACCACTGTCACACACACACACAGATAGACTAATTAAATATCTGTCTTAGGCGCTTCCTTGGAACATTTAGAAGCATTGAATTACAAAGGCATAGCACACACACAGACACACACACACACACACACACACACAGATACACACTTATTATACAGATGTATTGAATGCGGCAAGAGTCCTTGGAAAGTGAACGATAACTGAAGCTGGCACATAAATTAGGGTAAAAACACAAAGCTAAAAGCTGATTAGATATTTTGTTTTTGTTTTGTGCTTAACCGGCACTTAAATGGTACAGTTGAAACTCATAAATACAAACACATGGCAAATATGCATAGAAGTATGTTAGTTTAAAGCAGGTTCCACTGTACACAAATTTAACCAAATCAAAATCAGTTAAAACAGAATAAAACTAAAAAAAATAAAAATAAAAACAGGAATAAATTTGCAAATCAATGCAAATAACTGGACAAACAACAAAAGACATCAAAGACAGGCACACAAAGACAGGGAAGAATGAATAAATAAAGACACATATAAAGAAAGAGAAAGAGAAAGAGAGAGCGAGCAGCTGAAAGCAAAAGCTTTAAAATTAATTAAGCAAATTTACTTTGAATCACACAAAAGATGTCAGTGTGCCACAAGGATGCAAAACGTGTTTTGGATTTTTTCTTCATATTAGAAATTGAATTTTTTTTGCTTTTCTTTTATTTTTTTTGTATGCAAAGAAAACAGGAAAATCAAGTAAAAGCAGCGCAAAAAAATTTATATATATATATATATATATATATATATATATATAAAGTAAATTTTACGAATTTTAAATACTCTAACAATAATTTTAGATTTTTAAAAAATTTCTGTCAAAAATTATAATGCTTAATAAGATAAAGCAAAAATTCAGCCTACGATAATTTCTATAATATAGTCAAATTTTTAATATTATATCTATATACATATATAATTAAATAAAGATTATAATAGTTTTCAGATATATATTCTTAATGTTTATTATATTTATGTTATAGAAAATTTGTGTATAAATCTTAAACTTTTAGTATTAAATTTATAACATTTTAATTTAATTGTAGATAAATCCAGATAATAATATTTAATAGTAAATAATATTAAATAACAGAAAGATGAATTTAAATAGAGATAGTTAAATTCATTATCTTCTCTGCAGGTATTCGATATGCCAATATACCCCTTTATGTAGGGTATATTGAACGTGTCACATGTAGCTTGCTTGGCCTAGCAATCGTTTATTGAAAGTGCAGCAGGCACAAGCGCAGCCGCAACAGTGGCAGTGGCAGCAACAGCAGCACCACCAGCTGGCAACAAGTTGCACGCATGCGCAGCGATGCATGAGTTAAAGAGAGAGAGAGAGTGAGAGAGGGAGAGAGAGAGAGACACAGACAGATAGATAGACAGAGATAAAGCAAGAAAAGATGTTAATAGATAGGCAACACTATGTGCATATGGCAATGTTTTAGTATCTATATATATATGTATAAACCTTTATATATATATATATATATATATATATATATATAATTTTAATGCTTTTGGTGTATTTGTTGTTGTTGTTGTTGTAACCGGTTATTTGGAGTGAGAACAAGTTGTGACTCCCATGAGATTCTGCTGCAAGCCGGGTTCATTGTTTACTTAGAAACATTTGTTGTAGTTCTTGTTAATATTATCTTTATTATAATTATTATTATGACTTTTATTATTATTATCATTTATTTTGGCGTTTGTGTGTGTGATATACACTTTGTTTTCTACCGACATTACCACAATATATCTGCTCAGACCAAGTCGCAGTTTAATTACACTTTTTCTGTTAAAAGCACTTCACATATAGCGGAAGTTGTGGAAAAGCCGCAAGAGACCGGCCAAATAACAACGAAACTAATAATAAAATAAAAAGAAAACTAAATACAAACTAATTATTCAAGACCATAAAATACCCTGTACTAAGGTAAGACGACAATATATTTGCAATAATAACATAAAGATACTTAAAATAGGAGACTACTGTACATGTAGTTATAATCTAGATCTAATATATATATATATGGATTCTTTCATAAAATATTCTATATAGCCATCTAGATTCATTAATTTTTCTTTAATTTTAGCCTATAAAACAAAATAATAATTTAAATATTTAATGAAATTGCATGAAATGATTTTTATAGCATAAATTTATATGCTTAATCTTGCATTAAAAATCTTGCATGTAAGTTTTAAAATATTTATGTAGGCTGTACAAAAATAAATATTTAACGTGATTTTCGTATGCATTTATTGATACTTTTAATGTTGTTTTTTGTTATATTTATATATGCCTGTTTATATGTAATTACAGGGTATACCAAATACGTTTGACAAGCATTTTTCACATGTTAAAGAATACGTAATTTTATTTGTTTAGACTTTTTGACTGTGAATTGGGTTTCATTGTATACCGTTTCTTGTGCTTTATGAACCGGTTAAAAATAAGAAAATACTATCACCTGCATTTTATGAATTTCTTTGGTAACTGCATAAAGTTGGAAACAAAAGTTATGTATATTACCATAAAAAATATTTTTAGCAAATATATTTATATATATATATATATTTTAATTAAAAAAAATAGTTTCATGTATAATGAAATGTTTAGAGTAAGATATATCAGACTATCAATATGTTTTATATAACATTTACAACTTTTTATACAGGAAACATTAAATTTTCTATATATACTTAAAAAGAAAGCAAATAATTTTTGATTTTTAAATTTAAGATAAATGTAAGTTTATCTTTAAAAACTATTTTAAGCACATTTTCCTCTTGTATACAGACATATAAATAAATTATTTAATATAAAACCGTAATAACCTTTACATGCTTTTTATTTCCAATGTTTATTTCAAGGATTCGCATGGAAGATCATTAAAATTGGTTACTCTGTTAAATTTACTAAACGAAACACGCTGTGAATAAGTTAAAATTAAATAACTTGATTTAATTTTATATAACAGACTATTTTATAGACTATACAAAAAAAAAAAAAAAACTATATAAATAAATGTAAGCAAAATAATAATAAAAACAAAACTTTATCTTACCTCAATAACGAAATCCGGCAAGACTTTAAATTTGCTTTAACGTATTTATTTATTTATTTTACTTTTTTTTTTGATTTTGCATTTGGTGTTTTTTTCTGTTTTCAATGTTACATTGAATCAAAATACACTTTAATTGAAAAAAAAAAGAAAAAATAAATTGTATTCATTATTTATACACTTGAGCACTTTCACAAAAAAAAAACACAATTTATCGACTAGATTTATATGCCATTTATGTGCATATATGTGCATGCTGTTATGTTTGTATGTGTGCAGCCTCAGCTCGTTCACCTTCTCACATTCTGCAGCTATTGCTGCGATCAACAGCTGTCACAGCCTGTTTAAAACTACTTTGCACCCTTTTTTTTTTGCATTGTGGTGAAAAACTTTCGCTCAAAACGGTTGCTGCAGATAGCAGGCAGGAGGAGGCAAGCCATTCCAATGGGAAACTTGGTTTTCAATTCGTTTGTTACGGAGGGGAAGTGGGTTAACTGAATCTAACTGGTTTTCTTGTAACAGGAATTTGAAACAGTATTGGCAAATGGCAAACAATTCACAGACTTGCAAAGAAACAAAAGCAAAATTTTTGAATACAAAGAAACGAAAAGAATATCCGGTATTATGTTATGCTGTCTTTCATTTCATTTGTTTTTGTAAATATTGTTTTTAATCATTTTGCATTAAGCTCACATTTTTCACCTGACTTATTTACGCATTGTTGTTCATTGTTGTCGGTGTTCTAATTTATTACATTTAACGTTGGCCTACAAAAAACAGATTTTATTTCTTCTTTTTTGCACTTTCTTTTGGCGTTTGGTATTTTTACTGCTACGCCTGCAAGAAGAAATGATCTTCGCTGCCTCTCTTACTTTATCTCTCTCTTGCCTATTTATAACAGCTCACGCATACAACTAAACACACACGCACTTGTGACTGTGTACACTCACACTTATAACAGAAAAACCAAAAGGCAACCAAACGTAGCTGGCAACAACAATAACAATATACACAGGTGAAAATTAGTGCAGCTATTTGGTGGTTGTTGCTGGTCTTCTTGTTGCTGTTCCTGCAGCAGTTTGCTGATACTACAAAATTTTCGCATACGTACTACTAAAATATTTATTAGCCAGCAATTATGACTAAAATGAAATGCAAGCAAATGCAACATGCTTTAAAAAAAAAAAGAAACATTTTGCCACACACGTTTTAACGCTCACGCCAAAAAGTAAATAGATCAGTTTGTTGTTTGAAATAAAAAAAAAAACAATGCCCCATAGCATACAAACTAAGTAGTCAAAAATATAGCGAATCAACTACACTAAATGCTTATCATACAAGTATTTAAGTTAATTATGTTCCAAACATACATTCAAGAAGTTAACGAATTTTAGATAACTTAGTTTTATTTAAAACACACTAACACGCACGCACGCCCGCGGTGCTTAAACTTCGGCGGCAAAACAACAACTAAACGAAGCATCGGCTAGTTCTCATTCGAATGTTTTCTAAGCAATGTTAAGAAACTGTTATCAGTTTAATTTCTCTCCACAACGCTGTTGGGATTCCGCTTATGAACTCCAATTGGTAATGTTAATGTTAAAGTGATCTTTGTTAATTGGCATGAACTTCGCCTAACCTTCGCTGTTAATTTGATTCTTTATTTATTAATAAATATTCATATTAGTAAGTTTATATTTTATAATGGATAAATATTTTACATAAATTAAATAAATAGTTTTAAAGACATATTTGTTTTTAGGTCTATCAAATAAATGTTAGCAATCTATCGTTACATGCTGTTATTAATCCAAATGCCCAATGGGCTGCCAGATCAGCCATTTAGTGGCTGTTTCAGCCACTTTTGGAGGCCCACAGCCACTAAAAATATCATTTCAGCCACTTTTCAAATTGAGGTGATGAGCAAAAAAATCAAAAAAAAAAAGGTCCACAATTGACTTGAGGTAGAAGAAACAGGCGAAAATTGTGGAAAATTTTGATCGTGGACTAAAAAAAAAAAAAGTTAACAATTCATTTTTCGCCTCGCAAAACACGGCTTTCTATTCCTCAGCAATTCCATGCAAAACTTTCAGTCACTTTTGTCACAGAAAGTGGCTAAAAATAAGCTATTTTCCACTCTCAATATCTGGCAGCCTTGATGCCCATTTCATTTGGGCTGTTACAATTACAGTTAGTTGGTTAAAGCCGAAGATTGGCATAGAAAATCCTATTTCGTAAAACATGATCGGCTCTAGGAACACTTAAAAACTGATAGTTAATCATATAATTCTTTTATTTTAATTTTATTTAAACATGAAATGATAAATTATTTATATGAATGAAATTGCAACCAATGACAACTTATGCAACTAAGAACATTAAAACTTGAAAAATTTGCTAAAAACGGTATGCAATAAAAAGGGTAAAATTTATTGCATTAAAATCGCCGATTTAAAACTAGAATATTGGCGTTTAATCTTATATTTAAGATATCAGTCAAAATTGCGCGTTGAGGGCGTCGAACAAGCCACAGACACGTCTAAAGATGAGGCACATTCATAGTTACTGCCACTAGGCAATTCCTGGGAGCAAGCAAAATTTGAGGTGCTGTTTGTTTCATTAAAGCCACTATCGGTGCGATAAAATCCTGCACGCAATGGAGCCAATTTATGTTCTTCACTTGTAGCTGCTTGAGTTACGACATTTTCTTCTTCATTCTGATCGACGAGCTGCTCTACCTCCTCCAACAAATTGGCACTAAACGATTGCGACAGATTCTTACGGTTTGCGGAACGTCGCCGACGATGACCACGCGGTGTATCTGAATTTGAGGAGCTGCAATTAAAACTTTGCGTAGACATGTGTGACAACTGCATTACATCCCCGTCATCATCATCCGTTTCATAGTCAGCTTCCACCTCCGTTTCAGCGTCATCGTGTTCAGCCATTACCAGGTCAACCTCTTCAATGAGTGACTTGCTTGATACATTCCGTGCGCTGTTAACACGCAAACGACTCACCCGCTGATTAATGCTACTGTCTACGGAATTCTCCAATGCCATAGGCGATGAACTACGGTCTGGGGTAAATATACATGACCTTCGCCCAGTACCTGTTAGCTCAGAAATTGTCACATGGTTGGTGGTTCTCTGTAAACGACGACTAAGATGGTCCGATTGGGCAATTGGTGAAGGCAAATCAAGAAAGTCATTAAGAAGTTGTTTGCGTTTCCGTGCACTACATGATCCATTACCATCATCTGGTGTACCTGGTGGTAAACCACACTGGTTGCGTATGGGTGATAGACAACCGAAGCTACTAGAACCTTCACCAGCGGAATCTGAGAGCCGTCCAGCAAACATTGTCTGCTTGGCCTGTGGGCTGGAACCCACCATTTGAGCATGTACTTCTTCACTTGAATGCTGCTGCTCCATTTCGCCAAGTACAATGATATTTTGCAAATCGAAGAGCTTACGACGCATGGAACTATTGAAAATATCATTACCACTGCCGGATTTAGTAATTTGTGAACCCGCTAAATGCGGCTGAAAATAGGGACGTAGTGCATCTTCCAAGGCCTTAGGTAGCACTGGAGGCAGTGTTAGTTCCGTCTGTACCACACAGTCTCGTACGCGAGGTTTACTTTTATTTGATATTGGTGTATTATCGTCACTATTGTTTAATATAATACGCTGCTTACGGAGCGGGCAGTCAACAGGACTTGGCACTATATGAGATTCCTTAAAAAATGTACTAATGGCTAATTGTGCTTTGGACTCCACTTCAGGATCCGGAGAGTCATGAAACTGTGTCTCATGTGCTTCAACGTCAGCTGGCTTTAACTGTGACACTTCCTCAATGTCCCATTCAAAGTGTGTTGATGATAATTGTGGTTGTTGAGGGGGACACAGAAACAATGAAGGACTGAAATCAGGCCATGCCAATTACAATTTAGAACAATAGAATTGAAAAGTTTCCAAAACCCACTAACTACAAAAACTTACCTTCCGATTAAGGGTAAATGTAGACGCTCAGTCAACGCTCCTTCAAATGGATTTCGCACCTTAAATAGCCTTTTTGGTGGCGGTGTAGACACAGTTGAACACATTTGGGGGCTACTATTTAATTTGTTCTCTTTGGCGCCACTCGTTGGCGTTGCAGACGCCGCGTTTATTAGGTTACTGTTGTTGTTGTTGCTGTGGCTTATGCTACTTCGTCTCCCGCTTGCTGTTATTCGACATTTTATATCCCTAAGGCTACTATTATACCTACTTTTAAGTTGTTGTGGCGTACGCACCTCATTTGTGTACATCTTTTAACAAGTAAATTAAATAATTTTGGCACTATTTATAGAGAATTTCACATTTATTTTCGAGAGTATTGCGCGCTGCCTGATGCAGGCAGCTGTCAGTATTTGAAATATGACAGTGTTAATAAAGGTGTTTCTTGACAATTAGCAGTGTTGTATTTGTGTGGTCGGTGTGACTGTCTTGAGATTTTTGATCCTGACAATTATAATTTGAAAATTATCAAATTTAAAAAAAAAAAAAAGAAAAAATAATAATAAAACTAGCCATTCGATTTACACATATAGATAAATTAATAATATCAGTATGAGATAATTAATGCTGTAACAAATGATTAATATCAACTTAATATTGTGGTATTAATCGGGAAAACAAAATCGATATAAAAGTAAGTTATCGTTTTAGTATAATTTAACTATTCTTTAAAAAACACTTGACTATTTTTGTAAAAAAAAGCCAAGTACTTTTATATAAAACATGGCGTTGTGCCGAATTTGCATGGCTGAGCCTGAAATATTAGTATGTATATATTCTCCAATACGAAAAGATAAAAAATTATGTATGGCTGACATTATTAGCGAACTATCCGGCTATGAAGTAGACAAAATACGCAATGATGCTTTGCCACAACATGTTTGCCAAAACTGCGTTGACTTAGCTGAAGCTGCAATCGAGTTTAAATATATGATTGACAGAAGTCAGGAACATTATATGCAGCAACAAAAAAAGAAAACAATACCACATAAAGTTGAAGAGCGAAATGAGCTGATAGATGTCTGTGACTTGCTCGGTGAAGATAATCTACAGTATAAATCTCACGCTAAAGAGCAGATAGATACAAAAGCACTTATAGACGATGACATTTATAACAAGAACAAAATCTCTGTCACAAAAAACCAAATACTTCGTACTACTCGTAAAAAAAATCTTAATATCGATTTTCACGCTGAGCATAATTGGATATGCCACTACTGCAACAAAATTTTAAGCAACAAAGGTAATCTAAAAACTCACATACGTACTCACACTGGTGAACGGCCCTTCAATTGTCCACATTGTCCCAAAAAATTTGCTCAAAATCATAACATGTTAGTACATATCCAGCGATTGCACGAGCATCTAGCCAATCAAACAAATCATAATCCACAACCAAGGCAATCGGTTAAAAAAAAGTTAAAAAGTCTTGAAAATAAAACAAAAGTGCGAATAGAAGAGGAAAAACCTTGCAGATAGCTCTTAATATTTTAAGTTTAAAGAAATTAATAATAAGTTGTGTTGTCATGAAAAAAAATAAAAATAAAAGTAATTTTGTTCCATGTAAACTACCTCGGCAATTTTTTTAATTTATATTTATCAAAATAGTAAAGTAATATGAATGTCTACATTTCAGTACATTGGGTGTGTGCGTGCACACATTACTTATACAAATTAAAATACCTGCTTTAAATATTGGCATACATGTATACGTCCTTTACTTATATGATATACGTTAAATTAATAAATAATAATATTTATATTTAGCACTTTACATAAATATATATAATAATACACAATTTTACATTCGCATTCATTATAACGGGTCAGCTTTATCTTAAAATATATAAAAAAAAGGTTTTAAAATATACCATTTATTTGGTATTTTGCACATTAAAACTCTTAGTATATTTTCTATAGCTGCTTGCGGTCACATCTATACTCATTCTTTGAAATCAACTGCTCAGCACGCCACGGACGGCTCCAATGTAAGCGAATAAATAAATTTTTTTTTGTATCTAATTGCATAAGAAAAAGCTATCACATACCTTAAATAATTTTAAGCAATTCAAATCAAATTTTAGTTTCAAAAAATATATGTAAGTGTAAATAGAAGTTGTCGAATGTTTGGCATTTAGCGGTGTTGGCAACTAAATGTGCACGGCATTATGTAACTTGAATAGTGACACAGAAAAATAAAATAAAAAAAAAAACGAAAATATAATTAGAAAGAAAATCGAAAAATACACGAAAAACAGCTGACTAAATTAGACAGACGTTTGTGCTATTTATAAATATATTCTTTTTTCTTTTATTTAAGTTTTTCCATACAAAAGTACAGGACGCCTTACGAAAATAGCAAGATGTTCTCATCATTTTTTCAAACTGCCAAAAATTCACCATTCAGAACACCATTTACACAAGTCCAGTGTGAAAGCAGTGAAAATGTTGTGCCAGCAGTTGGCAATGGTCCTACTCCAGTAATTGGACGTGAAATTGCAGCTGCAGCATCATCATCATCATCATCTTCAAATGATTCTTGTGAATTTGGCAGTAATAAATATTTAATGCTCTGCGGAATTGGCGGCATTTTGAGTTGCGGCACAACTCACACCTTATTGGTGCCATTAGATTTGGTAAAGTGCCGTCTGCAGGTCGATCCAGCTAAATACAAAAATATTTCGCATGGTTTTAAAGTTACCGTAGCCGAGGAAGGTACTCGTGGTCTTGCCAAGGGTTGGTTCCCGACCTTAATCGGCTATTCAGCGCAGGTGAGTGCAAATTGTTTTTATTACATAAGAAATTTATCTCTATATTGTAACGTGACCATTAATATTGTCATATGACTGATAATTACAGGGCTTGTGCAAGTTTGGCTTCTATGAACTTTTTAAAATTAAATATGCCGAAATGTTGGGCGAGGAAAATGCTTATTTGTATCGCACCTATATATATCTGAGTGCATCAGCTTCTGCAGAGGTTATTGCTGATATTGCATTGGCACCATTTGAAGCTGCCAAAGTAAAGATACAAACAATACCTGGATTCGCTAACACTTTCCGCCAGGCCGTACCAAAAATGTTGGGTGAAGAAGGTATTGCTTCTTTCTACAAAGGCCTTGTGCCATTGTGGATGCGTCAAATTCCATATACCATGATGAAGTTCTCATGCTTTGAGCGCACTGTGGAGCTTCTTTACAAGTGAGTAACACAACAATGTTGTCAACCGATATTCTTTTCTAATTGACATATCTTTAATTTAATTAGGTACGTTGTACCCAAGCCACGTGCAGACTGCACTAAGGGAGAGCAGCTTATTGTTACTTTTGCTGCTGGTTACATTGCTGGTGTATTCTGTGCAATTGTATCCCACCCTGCTGATGTAGTTGTATCTAAACTTAATCAGGCTAAGGGCTCATCAGCATTAGATGTCGCAAGGTCCCTTGGTTTCATGGGCATGTGGCATGGATTAACTCCACGTATTATTATGATCGGTACCCTTACTGCCTTGCAATGGTTTATTTATGATGGTGTCAAGGTCGCTTTGGGTATTCCCCGCCCACCACCTCCAGAGATGCCCGCGAGCCTGAAGGCCAAACAAAATAAGTAAATTCTTAATCCGGGGCGGATTTCTAAGAATTATAAAAAAATTCAAAAAATAGAAAATCAACAGCAGAAAGTATAAGAAACATATTAAGGATGGGGCAGCGGGTTTATTCTATCTTTTAACGTGCATAACAAAAACATCCATATTATTCAAATATCAAAGCAAAAACAACAACAAGAACTGGAATTTTGGCGATAAACGATTGCGGTAGCAAACCGAAAAACTTTTTTTGTTGAAAAACAAATTTCTTAACTTCAAGTTTTAAACATTATCATTCCACCTAACATTTCTATAATGTACATTCTTCGAATTCTGAACATTTAAAAGCATTCTTTACTATATTCATAATAATGTCTATAGCAAAACGTTTAAGTATTCTTTTTAACTGAAAATCTAAATCTTATGTTTCTACAACTATATCTAAAACTACTCGCTTAAGCAATACACATAGATAATGCAAAATAGTAAACACAATTTAATAAATTAAAAGAAAAGAAAATAATAACAATTATGTAAATCTTTTATGGGCGGTAATTATAGTTATATATAGTATAAATCTAAAAGATTATCTGACCTTAGAGATATATAAAGCTGTTATAAATATAAAACCTGATTTATATGAACAACATGTTAATTATTGAAAAACTAGAATAAATTAAACTTGCGCTCATAACCTCATTTGTTCTACTTTAAAAATGTTCATAAAAAAACAAAACATTTATCCAACTCTTTCTAATTCAAACTCTCTATGTCTCTCTCTCTCTTTCTTTCTCTCTCTCTCTCTCTCTCCTCTCTCTCTCTCTCTCTCTCTCTCTCTCTCTCTCTCTCTCTCTCTCTCTATTTCTCCCTCTATTTTATTAAGCAAAAGTCAAACTTAAAGAATTTTATTGCACCGCAAAGTTGTAAAAGAAAATTTAAAATAAAGAGTAGAATTCTTATGCAGGTTGAGAGTAATAAAGGGTTATCTGAAGCATATAAGGACGACTTATTGTATTGAAATCTTTAATCTGTGCCTCACGATTAATAGTTAGGGTTTATGGCTGAAACTCGAAAGAAATCTAAGTTCTGTTTTTGTTTAAAAATTTTATTTTATTCATAAATTTTTTTTTTTTTATATATTGATCCTTGAGCACAATAAAATATATACTATATATATTTATATATATGTGCATCGGTATCTGTTTAAAAACTAAATAAACATAGAGATGTAAAAAAGGTAAACAACTATTACGTGTTTTTGGTTATAGGAGTTGGAAGGGTCGTTTTCTGTCTTATAACTAAATAACTTCTAAGGACTACATCTAATATCTTAACAGAACTAAACGCATAGGCAATATTTATGTATATATAAATGTATTTAACAGGCAAATTTCTGGTATATATGATATATGGTATATATATGCTATATACAGTTTACTTAAGACTAAGTATCAAAGTCGGGTTCACACGTACAAAAACAATTAGTATATAAATTTTCTTTTTTCTTTTTGTTTTGTTATGCTTTATATTGCGATGGTTTTTCTTTTAAGTTTTTTTTTTATATCATATTTTTATTTGTTTGTTTTTTTTCTTTTAAATTTTGTTATAGTGTATTGCAGGACGTGTTTTCTCCATAACAAGCCATTTCAGTCTTAGAGTTTCAAATAACCAAAAAATAAAAAATTAACAAAAAATGTAAATAAAATGAAAATTTTTTTTGTACAATTTTTATGCTTGTTTGTTGAGCAAAAAAAAAATACAAATAATAATAATAAAAGTAAAACTTAAGGGCTACAATTTTGTCGTATTTTCTTTAATATTATTATTTTTTTTTTATAGGGAGAAAATTATGTTTTAGGTTGTTTTTTGTTTTTTTTTTTTTGTTTGTAGTACGTTTTCTTTCTTTGTTTTTAGTTTCTTTATTTGCATATGAGGAAAATTTTGGAAACAATGGTTTGCTAGGATAAAACACATAGTTGTTGTTTCAGTTTGAGTTGTTTAAGTTTTTGTATTGTTCCGTTTCGTTTTTATACTAATATCAGTTATTTATATATAATATATAGTTATAGTTAGACAATCACACAGGCAAAACATAAAATTTACGCACAAAACTTCAAAAAAAAAAAGAGATGCAGAAAACAAAATGAAATTGATTTTAGTTTGTCCTTAGACAATCAAACAAGAGTTACGTATATATATATATGTATATATATATATATATATATATAATATAAAAAAAGGAATCAAAAAAAGGAGTTAAAATCTTAAGATCTTGAAATTCTATAGAGTTGGTTTTTATAAAACTCGATGTATATATATATTTTTTTGTTTTTTTTTTTGTTTAGGTTTTAAAGTAGTTTCTGTTTGATTGTTAAAAAAAAAAAATAAATGGCACATTATGGATTTGTACCAAATCTGGTTTACATATAAAAATTGTGTCCATTAGATTGATTGTCAGTACAGTCCGTTTTAAAGGTTATGAGTACTTGTCTCTTCTCCTGTCTCTGTGCCCTCCATTCACTTTTCTGTATCATTCACTTTCCATTACTCTACAATAGAGTTTTTTTTTCATACATTATTAAGAGCAAATTCTAGTATAGGGTTTTGGTCTTAAATGAAAATCAATTTCATTTAAAGCTGTCACAGTCTTATAGGAATGCAGCTGCTGATTCCGCACAATATATATACACATATATATATATATATATATATATATAATAAGACTGTGCAGCTAAAGGACCTATATTCATATTTTTTTTTTTGTTTAGTTGTTGTTAACTTTTTGTAATATTGTTGCAAATTGTATAGATATATATATATATATGTATAGGTATATCCTTTCCAGCTCCATGACAATCTTGTGGTATTTACCAATATGGCGTATTGGGCTCCTGGCTCCAACAATTCTTTTGTTGCTGTGCCTTACTGAGGGCATCGGTTAAAGTCGAACGCATTTGCTGACTGGAGTTACGTATCTGTCCCTTATCATAGGGTGATAAAGCATTATAATAGAAAGGCGAACGTTTACTGATAGTATAGTTTTTGCCCTGTTAAAAAGAAAAATATAATTAATAAATTTAAATTCAATAAACTTTTTTTTTATAAAACTTACATCATTATTATCCCAATATTCAGTTTCATTGGAACGATAGCATATACAGAATTCCAGACGCTTGGAGGATGGTGGAAGTGTAATCTTAAATGAGAATGTATCGAAGACAACATGTGCACATGTAGCTGGTCCATAGGCTCTAGCAAATGTGCAAAATATATCCTGTTGGCTCTTCCAATCGTCCCAGGTGACACGAACAATTACCTCCTTTTGAAAATCAACATTTCTAACCTTTATTGTGCCAACCACAATTGATTCCTCATCCTTAACAATGACATTCTCCAATGAGACAAAGTCACGTTCTATCTTCTGTCTATTTTTTTAAAATAATAATATTTAAAATTTAAGCATGTGATTTAATAAATAATATAATAGAGTTTAATTTACCTAAATGTTAAATAATCAGATGCTGGCTGCTTAAAATCAACAGTCCATTGATCTGGCGGATGTGGACTAACCAGTCCTTGTGTGATCTGTTCCAAAAACTTCATGCTCCAATATGGTGGCACATTGGATGGCTCCGACATGACACGCACCTCAGTTAGCGATAGACCTTCATCATCAGCAAATATCACATGCTTTTTGCGCAAGCGTTGGCAACTATATACAAAGAAATGGAAATAACACATATGTATATAACTTTTTGCATTGAGTATTCATTTTTTCAGTCCCTAATAACTCTCAGTTTGGGAGAAATAAAATTTTTCAGTCGCCTTTGAGTGTTCACTCAAAGAGTTTTAAAAATTTTAACTTCAACTGGAGATGCTCAACCGATAACCGAAATAAATAGAAAATAAAAGTTGTGCTCAGACTTTAAACTTTCCTCTACAATTATATCGGTAAAGTTCAGACTTCAACCGAATGTGAAATATTTGATCAACTGTTATTTGCATGCTATGATATTTATATGTTATTGTTATTTTTATGGTTGTTATTTTTGTTATATGCCTAACTAAATCGCCTGTCTTTTAACCTTGAACCGTGAACTTGGCCTTATCAGCTCTCGTGCAGGTTTTATGCCTCTTCGCCCTGAATTGCTGATTGTCAAGGATTTCTCTATATATATAATATTTTTTTTATATTTATTATTGTTTTTAAAGTATTTTGGTTATTTTTGGTTGTACAATATTTATTTTATTTTAATGCTTTAATTTTGCGCCGTTGCATTTCTTTTTTATATTTCTTTTTTTTTTTTTTGTTATATTTTTAGCCAAACGTTGTTTAAATTTGACAATCAAAAGTGCCAAAAAGTCAATTGAACAGATATTTGCTAAGGTTTCAATTTCTGCTTTCAATCTAAAGAAAAGTACACATATATATACATATATAAATATATAAATATATACACATATACTTTGACAGGGCAATTGCCGCAAAATCGGAAGCTGTCACCGCCTCATTGCCAATAATTTGGTATTTAAATTTTATTTTACTTAACGTTTCTTTTAGCTATAGTATAACTATATAAGGTGTATATACATATACGACACATATTTTTCCTATATACAATAATGAAAAAAAAAATGTTTTTGTTTTCTTAACTTATTTTGCGTCATAATATCGGCAGCTCATACACACCAAAAGAAGACCTAAAGTATATTGTTGGTTCTATTTTGGTCGACAGATTTCTCGACAAGAATCTAACATATACGAACATTATTCATATACACATTTATATGTATCCGCCTATAATTGCCAGGAAAATGATCGAAAGATGTTCCAGACATATACCTTAATATATATTTATATACATATAAATATATATATACGATATATATGTTTAACCAGATAAAATACTGACACAATATTCAACTGTAAACATTAACGAACCAAAAACACCCCCAAATTGTTAGGAATGCAATGAATATATATTTGGAAATATCTTTATAAAAAATATATGTGTATATGTTAATATGTATATACACAGATAGATATGTATATATATATACAAATATGGTATTATACGATGCACATTTAAGAAAATGTTAACTTATAATAACATTAAGCCATAAGCTTTAAATGCAGTTTCTACTTTTAATCTAAAGTCATAAGAAAATACTTTAAGACGCTATGAAAATACCAAAAGATATAGCATATATAACCATAACCATATATCTATGTATATATATATATATATGATAAGATTAAAAGCTATATAATAATTAATATGACTTTGTAGGGGGCTTGTTTTTGCTTTCTACTAACAAAATTGAATCACCTTTTATATATTTAGCAAATACCTTAAATGCAATAGTTTAATGGTGTTTTAAAGTTGTTGATGCCATTATTTATATACTCTTTATTAACCGAAATCAAAGGGTATATAAAGTAGAATTTAGTTCTATAATTTGAAAAGATTTTGCAATAAAACAAAAAACATTTACAATTAGCGAAACTTCTTGCGATTTATGTTTAGTTGCCATGGTTACTATGAACAGTATGACCGTATATTTATTATTAATCAGGATAACAGGTGTTAGAAGAGTCTCTTGAATGTAAATGAGGTATTTATACAGTTACGATTATTATTGAATTCAGCGAATTTCAGTATAATCAAATAATAATACACTATATATCAGGATCTAAAGGGTATTTAAATGTCGTACAAATTCAAATGTGGTTGAAACATGGTTTATTTTGTTCACTTGAAATAAATTTCAAAAACGATTAGAGATCAGTCTATCGAACCATATTTATATATATGTATATATACAGATATGTACTATATATATAATATTTGTACTATCTAGAAATAAGCAGGGCAACAACTATGTATGTGTATGTTGGCTCAGTTTATGAGGCGAAACCAATATCAAACAGCCGGCAAATTGTTGGGACTGTGAGTGTGTGTGTGAGTGCGAGTGCGACTGCCACTGGCACTGGGACTGGGACTGGGACTGGGTCTGTGTTGTGGCTATTGAGGTCTGTTGCCAACGTTCGATATGATCACGCATTGAAGGCGTGTGCAGTGATCCACGCTGCATTTTCTTTAACAGGTTTTTTAACTTAACTTTATTTATTTTATATTTTGCCTGTCTTTTTTTTCTCTGTATTTTGTTTTTTCTTTTTTATTTCTTCTTTCGTTTTATTTACAATCGTACAACGATGGGGGCCTCCAGACCAGGTTTCCTGCTGCTTCACATATTGAACGGAACGTGTCAACTTTTGTCTATGAAATTTGTGTTTGCAGCTGACAACAACGAAAAAGTAAAATTTGCATAGTCTTATATACATATATGTATATATATGGCTTGTTATATATATATATATATATATACATATGGAGTCTGGAGGTTTCTGTTTATGGGCCAGTTTGGGTTATGGCTTAAGGAAGCGTAAAATATAAACAAGTTTCCAATTTCTTTCTTTTACTGAATTCATTTAATTTTATTTTATATTATTTTTGGATATTTGTCCAGTGCATTACATGTATATATACACATATATATATATATATATATATGTATATGCTTACAAATACATGTAGAAAAAGTTCATAATTTGTCTGAGTCCAGTTCCAGTTTTAGTATTAAACATGCAATGCACATAAAGGCGTGAAAGAAGGCAACAAACCAAAACACGTTTCCATTTGCAGCTTACAACAAACCATAATAAAGTATAAATTAAAAAACTTTTATAAAAAAAAATAAAAATAAATAAAATGAAATCAATTTAAAATTAAAATCCTCTAAAAAAAAATTAAAATGCTCTAATCTTTAACTAAATAAAAAATCGAAAACTAAAATCAAATTACTATAAATAGTGTTCTATAGACAAAAGTTGAATAACCCTTGCCATCATGCAAAAGCCTTGTCAACTAATATTAAATTTTATTTATGGCTGCGATTTGTTGTAACAACCCGTTGACCTTTAACAAAAACAAGAACAACCAGCAGTAGTAGACAAAGTGAGACAACCTTGTTTGGGTCTCTGATGGTTCTCTGATTATATAGAAACAAGGTGGTTCCGACTATCAAAAATAAATTTTCTTTCATATCTCCAAACGAACACGTTTTCACTATCACAAAACTTAAGATCCTACAACAACAAGAATTTTTATATAATATAAAAAATAGATATAATATTATATATATATATATATATATGTATATATTATAGATTTAAGTTTTATTTTTCCATTTCAAATGTCTTTGAATTGGCGCCAACATTTTTAAAAGTTTTACAAATTTTACATTGAACGCATCTGAGCTCTGTACACGTGCTGAATGCATGCAACAATCTGTTCATACATTACATATATTTACATATTCATATAAATATACATATTTACATGTTGAAATATATATACATATTTATTTATATACATATATACTTTTCCCAACACGCGTTAAGTGTAAAAATTTTTGTGGCCTTGATGTGACCTAACATCTTGTAGAAGTATATAATGAGGTTATTAGCGTAATTTTGCTTCATGATTGATGGTCTTCTTTTCATACAAAAAAAAAAAGAAAATGTTCTAAATTATCTGTCTACTATATGTGTATATATAAGATAATTATACAACATCCACTATTATATTATTAATTATATATATATATTTAATTTTGCTATGAATTTCAACTAAAACTATGTGCATTAAATGAATGTGTGCATAAGATTGCAACAGTTTTAGTCAGAGCTACTCTGTATAAATTATCTATTTTATATAATAATTTCTCTCAGTGATATATTGAAATAACGTAATTATTAACCGCAATATGTACACACAAGCAAACATAATAAGACTGCATAATATTTAAATATATATGTATATATATTATATACATTTGTGTGGGGCTTACATTTGATTGCATGGCATGTAATCTATGATATATATATATATATATATATATATATATATATATATGTATATATATATGTATATGTATATGTCGATGTGATATCACAACAGTCGGCAATTATCTAGTCTAGACATTACCTAATTTAAACTAACGTAAGTTTTCATGCAGCTCAATACATTTTATACATCATCTAACAGTCACTCATCGAAAAGCTTGTTTACCCTGTACACCCTGTATAGCTTATGCACCTCAATTGCATATAGCGTTTACCTTATAAATCTGGAAAAATTTCAATCATCTTAATATAGTGTACACCTTATAAGTTTGGCAGAATTTCAATCATATCTTGCATGAGCTCTATACCCTGTATATGTTGTACACCCTGTACACATTGTTAAACTGTTAATGTTTTCTACTATATAGATATACAATGCAATTTCCATTTGGTTATTTTTAGGCATATTTAAAATGTCAAATTCAAGTGCATAAAAGCTTTTTATATAGATCAAAAGGAAAACAGTTTCTTGTTGTATATAAAACGAGATCATAAGTTAAACATTTGCTATATAAGAATATAGCTAAAGAGAAAGTGAAAGTGAAAAATAAAGAAAAATCTAGATATTATACATTATATATATATATATATATATATATAAATTCTTTATATTATCTATATAGTATATATATTATCGATCAGAAAGTGGCGTGTTGTTTGCTGCTGTTTTTGGCTCAACAAATTTAGATAATTTTAGACTGCACTTATTACCATGAGATATTTCCCATTATACTACAGATTTATATATCATATATATATAGATATATATATCTTATATATATTGCAGTTTTTATAAGATTTTGCTAATGTATTATTATATATATAGATATATATATTTATGTAAATTATTCATCCTTGTGACATGTGCTGCAGAATGACGTCTATAAATGTGTTTTCATTGCCAAGAGAAATGTTTAGATTGTAGTCGCATATGCTTTTTTGACCATAAGCCAAATCTGGCTAAAATGTAATTAAACTTTTTAACTAAAGGAAATTCAATAATAGAATTTTTATTGCTTATATTTACTATATACACTAGATATTATTTAATATTAATATTAAATACATAATATTATTATTAAAGTTCGTAGTTCTTAATTCGCTTTCTCTATTAACCCTATTGAATTTCACTTTTGATCAGACATAACGTTAACCACAAATGTAGTTCAAATTGTGGTAAGAAACAAAGAGACCAAAAGACAATGGCGCCATTGGCTTCTATGCAAGGGAGAACAGCTGCCGGGGGGGTATAAATGACGTCGAAGGGAGGTTTGCGGTTATTAGCACTCAGATTACCCTTATGCAAGTTACAATAAACCTTAGCAATCTACAACTCTTAACTCACCTTTGATCACAGTTGGGCAGATCATTGATATCGTTGGAATCTGGGCTGTTTGGGACCCCGTTGCATTTGTTACTGTTGCTGTTGCTGTTGTTGCTGTTTTTGCCATTGCTAACAGTAAAATCATTATGCTCCGTGGGATCAGTATCTATGTTGCAATTATTGGCAAGTGATTGATTACATTTGTGTAGGCAGGATTTACGGCTTAGGCATGATTTTGGCTGTGTATTGAGCAATGGAGCAGACACCATACGCTCCAAATAACTACGTCCCGAACGACTGCCAACGCCAAGGGGTGTGCCACCAGTTTTTGCTGGCAGCTGTTGGCCCTGTTGGACAGCGTTGGATGCATTATTGACCATCGCTTTGGAGGCTAAAGTTACAGCCTGTGGACGACAATAGCGAGACGCTCTATTTGCTTCATCATTATAACTGTAAACAGGTCAAAGATTAACAAAAAAAAAATAATTAAAAATCAAGTATTAACATCAATATAATATATATATATACATATTTGTATTATAATAATGTACTATGAATATGTTCCAGATTTTTAATGCTATATGATGTACATATATATATGTATGTATGATGCTTTTCTGCCCTATAGTCAGCGTCTGACCACGAAGTGCTCACGTTTACTTTCCTTTTATCAGGCTGATAAGGTTGCCGTTATTCTTTATTTAATTTATATATGATAATGGCAAGGAAAATGCTGTTGTTCGGTTGCCCTATGCATACAATATACTATATATATATATATATATATATATATATAGTATATACTTATATGCATATATATCAAGAAATAGCGTCAGACTTCTGTCATTGATAAGAGTCGAACTTGTTGTGTGTCTTCGCTTCACTTCTTCGTTTTAAAATATACATCTTCATAATCATAATCATCATCATCATCATCATCATCATCATGATCATGATCATCCTATTCATCATTAACATCATCATCACCATATTAACAACCTGTGGGTAGTGTGAGTAGTAGTATTCATACCTATTCAAAACATTTTTTAGGTTCTCTTTCATATATGATTCATTCATAGATTCTATTATTTTTGGTATAGCGCACAAGTGTTTGCAGTTTTTATGCTGATTCATTTTTCTATTTCATATTAACTATGTATATATAAGTATGTATATACATATATATACAAAAGCATACATATATACATATAAATATATTTGTCTTTTGCTAGACAGAGAGAAAAACTATAAAGTCAATGGCTGATAAGACGCAATTATATTCAAGCTATTTTTTTTTTTTGTTGCAAGATTTATGGGCAATCTTCTAATTAATATTTAAGAAAATATTTGGGTGAAGGACATATTATACAGTTAAATATATAATAATATTTATAGTAATTAGTTACTGTTCTTCAGCAGGTCAGCTAATCATGTCAAAAACAGGTAACGAGGCGACAGCTAATTGCTATTATATTAGCCAAGTTACCTGAGACCGTTAAGTGACATGTTTATTCTTGTCATAAATTTTCTTTTATTTTTCATCATAATTTTACATTACCCTTATTACTTGTGGTATATTATTTTATATAGGATCTTTTTTGTTAAAAAAAAATAGTCTTTAAGTTTAACGACTTTATTTTTATTTAAATTTTGATTACTATTAAATTTTTTTTTTATACGTTGCAAAATATTATTTTTAGATAAAGTTTTGTTTTCGAAATATATTGATTTGTATTTTATATAGATAAATATATATGCATGCATATATATTTGACTTGATTTGTCTGATATATAGCCACTGCAACTGTAGCATATGGAATCTAATGAATCGTTTAAGAATCTGGTCAAGCATAATTTAAATCAATTGCGTCAAGAAATTTAAAGCGAAGACACCTCCTAAAATGTACATCTTTCTTTTCTAATTTCTAAAATATATAAATATATATGTATGTTTAAGTGTTGTTTCATGTGGGGTACTAAGGCACGAGCAAATTCGTTGCCATCAGCGTCATTTGCCACACGCGTTTTTTTTCAGGTTTTCTGTCTGATCTTTAAAGAGAATGTAGCATTATCCCACCAAACAGTCAACGTTCGTTAGACAATTCTACAACAACAGTAAAGTAAAAAAAATTTTGTTTTGATCGTATCTATTGCCTTGATCTTGAATGATTTAAAAAAAAAAAAAAACATCATTTTGGATTTTCGTTGACTGTTGTCAACCAGAGCCAAAAATATTAAAAACGTATTTTTAGTGTGTGTTTCATTGCAAATACTAAATATGAATATATATATATATTCAGAAAGAATAATAAATCTTCAAATTTTGCTTTAAGTTTATCATAACTTCTATGTATTGCACTTTTTCTAATAATCTAACTTTCTAATATATCTAACTATTTATATGCATATGTTTTATATGAAAATTTAATTTTTTAATTGAAATCAAATATTTTAATTTAAATTTTATTAATTAATTAAACCATTAATATTAATAATGAACTTTAATTTTTAAAAATAATTTAATAATAATTTAAAGTTTATGCAGAAAAATATATCTAAAGGGTAATTTACAACAATATTGTAAGAGGTATGCCTATTATTTTGGACACGCCTGTTTATCTTTTAAGCAGCACTTGTTAAATTTTAAATTATTTTCTTCCTCAATTAAAAAGTTTATTTTTGACATTTTTTGTGATTTTATCAGAATATAATAATCTGAGAAATTGAAAAAAAAAATGAATGATAAGAAAATTTGGAACATATTAATAGAATAAATGATAAGTCTTGATAGGAAAATTAAAAATAAAATAAAATTTAGTATAAACAATAAGAAAATAACTAAATGATCTGTCGATTGGTTGCCGAAACTCGTGTATTCAATTAAAATCAATTAATTTTATATAGATTGGGCGACAAAAGTGTACCCAATTTGTGTGTGACTTGTGTTCAATCATACCCTATACACAAATATATATATATATATATATATATATATATATATAATTGGTAATTGTAATATATATAGGATAATGTATTAAACTTACTTCAATGATTGACGCTGATGTCCGCTCATATAATCCGTTAGGAAACTAACGGGTGGACTGTGACTGAATATGGGTGGACTGTGTGAAATCATTATACAGTTTGGGTTTTTATATAGATCTCTAACAAGTAACTATTATTACTATAGTTGTTGTTGTTGTTGTTGTTGTTGTTGTTGTTGTTGTTTTTGTTTGTTTTTGTTGTGGTTGCAATTAACAGGGCCTGTAAATTAGAAAATAGAAAACAAAAAAAAAAAACAAAAAAATATTGATAAAGTTAAATATAAACATCTCATTTGATTTGAATTCCAAGTGCAAGGCATAAAATAAATTTTAATTGGCAATAATTACAATTATCTAAATGCTTGAATGCAAATGCTTATGAATTGGCTATATTGATAATGATAATGGCCTGATAGTGGCCAGATGGAGGTCTAATATGTTTTCATTTGTTAAAGGAACCAACCGTTAGTTATGCGTCGCTTTTGCTATTTCACTCCTCTCTTTCAATCCACTGGCTCTCTTTGTATGTGTATATGCTTGTGTATGAGTATGTATGTATGTGTATGTATATATATGTATGTTGTTTTCTACCCCAATCTCTCAATCTCTTTTTGTGGTAAGGAACTTTAGTGGTATCACTATTTACTTGTTTTCTCCTTTCGTTCAACTTTCTTATAGATCTTTTTATTTTTGATTATTTTAATTCTATTTCATGTGTGCATCACGCGCGTTGTTTATGGGGCTGGGTAACGCACGTCAGACAATGAAATATATTTCGTTGTGTTGAATTTACAAATTATTTTGAATATATTTTCAAAAATTTCAAAACTACACAACTTTAGCAGCACCGCAAAAAAACAAGACGACGGTCAACAAAAAAAACTTTTGCAATTACGAGAAAATCGTTTTGATTCTTTTCTTTCGTACAAAAATATAAATAAAATTCAATATTTTTGTTATAATTGTTACTTTTTAAGCTTTACAATTATAAATCACGCGATTTGTTGTATATTATTTAAGTTATTTTTTGTATATTACATTTACATTTATTCATTTATTTTATATGTATATATTTTAGTTGATAGTTTTAACGATACGAAAAAATTAGGCCCGCATCGCGTTTTATTGTTGCCTGTCACTGTCCGGCTTTCAGTACCGTACGTCTCGACGTTTCAGAGACGAATAAATGGCCGTTGTTAGGGCAACTAACCGTCAAGACTGTTGCGAGGTGAGCTCGGAGAGCATCGGCAATATGACGATCGGCACTTGCACTCTTGAGTTGCTTTACCCTCTATGTATTTCTTAATGTGTGCGTGTGTAAGTGTTTGTTGCCTGAGAGCAGACGTTGTTGCAGTTTGATTGCACTTTTCATAGTTGTCGGAATCGAGTTTATTTTAGTTAGAAATGTTTAGTTTAGTTTGGTTTTATTTCGATTGCTATTTTTGATAGTTTTAGGCGCCGCACCAGGGACAAAGTAAGTTCATCTGTCAGGTGTTATAGACATGATCAGTATTGAAACATTATTAGCTCGTGCACTTAATTTTTAAATTTTTTTTTATTTTAAATAATATGTGCGAATACCCGTTTATATTATAATTATTTAATATAAATGCATACAAATGTACACATATAAAGTTTGTATGCATATAATATTAAAATTAAAACAACTTTCCATGTGATCACAACTTTTATATTTCATGGCATCTTTTGTTTTATGCTCTGCTTTTATCTTATCATTCCTATTTGCATTTGCATTTGCATTGAATGGATATGAGTTCATCTTGTGACAGGCCGAAAAGAGAATATTTAACTCATTTTATGAGTGCCCACTTGAGTGTCCACTTACTCTATGCATTCCACTCGGTTTTATGTTCGTCTTTTTCGAGTGGCTTTTTTCTTTCACAGGGCTCTACGCGTAGACTTGAGTGTGAATTCGGTTATCCGAACACCTTCACGCCTTACGCTTTTCTTTATGCAATTTATGTCTGTTTCTCTTTTCTCGTTGTATTCGCATTGCATTGTCACCTCTAAATCAATTATACTTTAGGGAATTGTCTAAAGTTGTCGTGTTAGATCTATAATCTCTTTTTTCGCTTTAGACATTTTCTTTCTTTATTATTTTTCTTCTTTCGATTTTTCTCTTGTGCTCTACATTGAAGTTCTGCAAGCATATTAATCGAAGTAAAGGCAAAGATAAAATACTTTTAGCACTTAAATGATAAGCGATTGTGGTTAAGTGCTGATATAATAAAACATTAAATGCAAACAGCAATTGTTTATAATGAAATGAATATACTGAAAGTCTGAGTGCTTAAGTTTATTAATATATAGAATCCTTAATAACATGTAATACTATTTATTTTTTTAAACAAGATTTTACTATGTTAATAACTTGTCATTAATTTGTACTAATCCAGTTTTCCAATTTCCATTGAAATTTCCCACATAATATGATGTTTCCATTTTAACAGAACCCACAAATATTCATGGATGACAGCGACGATTCTGTTAAAATTGTCAACGTTTTCCGCTACGCATCGTCAGGGACCGAGTCTATTTCTTGACGCGGTGCATAGAAAGTGTATGTGCGTGTGTTTGCATGCGTGTTCGTGTGCGTGCGCGTATATATATATATATATATATATATATATGAACATTTGGTATACGGCGTGCGTGACTTGCTGACATTCAGATATGGCGGTTTGGGTCTTGTAGGTAGTTGAGAAATGCTGTCACAATGCGTGATCTTTCAGTTTTTGGCTATAATGATAATGCAAGTTTTTTGTGTTTTTTTTTTTTTTGAAATCTACTTTTTTGAAATGTTTTCCCGATTGTTTTCATCAAGTGTTTCACTTGCTGACAACCACTGTGCCACTTTCTTTGGGTGCCACTTGGGGCGGACAATTACATATACACTGCTCACATACCCATACACATTTTGTCGTTGGAAGTTGAAGTAATTTATTTACTTGAGCTTGCAGCATCATGAGGCAGGTTTAAGAGAGTGTGTCCCAATCCCAATCGCAAATCTACCGGCCGGCTGCTCAACTGGTCGGCACTTGTTTGCCTAGACGTCCACCCCTCTGTCCGCGCCCGCTGTTCACACTCCAAGTATTGCCCGGCTGGAAGCCGGTTTATCGGTGCATCGTTCGTTGAGTGGATCGTTGCATTTTGCCGGGCACTTCATCAGCATTTGTTCATACACTAGGTACACATATACTTATATGTTTCTAAGTATGTATCTACATGTATATATACATACAAGTAGATAGACAACTTGACTCAGGGTAATACCCCCCTCTCTCTCTCTCTTTCCGTCTTCTGTCTTTTAGTTCCACGGTGCACTGTCTTCTAAAGCGTTGGCCATGTGGCTGCCACTAACCTCACACTGTGCCCGCCTCAATTAATGCCTGCACTTGAAGTTATGCACCCGTATGTATATGTATATTTAGTACCATATCCAGATCTGTTTTTCTATTTCTGCAACACTTTTTATACATCCGACTAAAATACGCAAATTATACAAGTAAAATATTTTAAAAACATTTTTTTTTTTGTTTTTGCCTTTCATCTCCCTCAAATCGAGCAACGGATGTGATGCATTATTTAACGGACAACTTTCATTTCATTTTTGACCTATGTATAGATTACCTTGGCGATATTTTGCACTGATGCATTCATTGGAAATCCTCTGAAAATGTGGAAAAATGTCTGATAGGACTTAAAATCAAGATGTTTTCAATTTAATTGGCAATCCCCCAAATGAACTAATAAAAGTTGATGGATTTTAGCAATAGGAATAGAAATATAATAGGATTACAATTATTGTTTAATTGGAAATCTTTAGGATTTGGCAGCAATATTTTATTAAGCGGAATTTACAGCTTTCTACTAATGTTTTTTTTTCATATAATACAAAGTTGCACCTTTTCAGTTTCGTAATACAATAATACTGTAATATAATAATACTGTTTAAAGTAATTTATATATGATTATTAAGAAAAGAAGATAGAAAGGTAGGAAATACAGTAAGGGAAGTTCATAGAAAGCTTTAAGTTTGCTAGAAAGGTAGATGAAAGTTAGGATGAAAGCAAAGAATGGAACTAGAATAATAAAAGATAAGTTAAAAAAAAGAAAATTGAAATTGGCATATGGTAAACAGGAAAAAAGGAAGAAGAGTAAAAATTAATATGAAAAAGATAGAAAGAATAAAAAAATGAGGATATCGAATGCCTGTTTAAACAGACTTTTATCATATTTTACTTGCAAGAATGCGACAGATGTTTTGTAAGCTATATATATTTAAATAGATATATAATATATATATATATTATTTTTTTTTATATAATACATATGCGTAAAACTAATGGGATCAAAGATTTTTGTATGTCTGGAAGATGAGTATATTAAATGGACTTATGGATTGAACACGATTTTTATAAGGTTTTGATTTTCACTTAATGATTTATATTAGATTTCTTAGTTAAAGCTGCCATGTGGTTTATTCCTAGAATATAACTGTACATCCATTTATCATGTGATAGTTCCTTATAATTAAATAATTATATTTACGATTAAAATTTTTTATACTTTGTTGTGTTAAACCAGATTTGTTTAGGGGGAAAAATACTGCCACGTTTTGCGCTCAAATAAAACCAAAATACGGCACACAATTAATGGCCACGTTGTGTGAGACTGAGAATGGGTCTGTACCCCTGGACACTGTTGAGGGGAGTAGGAACGAATAACTTAGGCAGCTGCTACAATAATCTGATGAAATAAACAGACTTGACAATATCAGCAGTAGCATCAGCGGCGCCACAAAATATATATATAAAAAAAAACCAAAAAAAAATTAAGATTATCAGCGATCATGAATATATATATTTTTAAACCTTAAAATAAAAATGATAGACATATATAATAAGCAATAAAAAAGGCGTAGCTATTGATGTACATATTTAACTTACTATATTATATAGTATATATATTCATGTACTACATATATATATATATATGTAAACACATAGGTAAAATCGTCCGAAAGTTTAAATTTAGAAGCTAGTCGCACGCCTTAATGCTTATCAATGTACTAGCAGAAACAGGGATCAATAGAAACAGCGAGGAGAGCGGGAGAGATAATGAAAGGTGGATCGGTAAATCAGCAAGAGACTGAGAACCAACTGATAAACTACGCAGCATAAACTAAATACAAATTTTTCATAAATTTAGCTCTAATTGTATTTTTAGATGTCGAAAATCATGCCGTAACTGACCTAGAGCACCTGATCGAGGCGTGATCAACTATTTGGCAAGAGATCTGTTAAAAAAAAAGAACCAAGAGATAATAGAAAATTAAGGAAAAAAAAAATGGGAGGAAATGTTCTTTTGCCATAGGAAAACTTATTTGGACAGCACAATGTGCGGCCAAAACTTAAATCAATTAATCAATAATTTAAACTATTGCTAAAATGATAATAAAAGTAAACTATACATCAATCAAAGTCTATACTATATAATATAGTTATAGGAAATGCATATATCCTACAATAACCTCGATATAATTTATAGTTTTCCTTTACGGGGAATAAGTTAATATTTTTAACATTTGTTCAGAATTAAAAATTATTTTTAACTTTGACATAAGAACATAAAATAGATAAATCGAATGACTTTTGGTAATTAACCTAGTTGTGTCTATCATATCGTCTATAAACTCTATAATATTAATTCCAAATCAAAATCTAAATTAAAACCTTCTATTATACAATTTAACTATTTATAGCGCTTGATTACAAGCCTTTAGTCTCCATAAGCTAACATCAATATATATGATATAAATCCATAATATGTAATCGATTAAGTGATGATTATCGTTTGATTGGGGGTCAATGAATATGCGCTTAGAAAACTTGCGATTGTTTTACATATCAAATGCAAATTTATGAAGTGTGTTTAAATTAACATAATATACTTATTTTTAATAATTTTCAATGCGTAATTTTTTCAATGCAGCTTGATTATGCCATTTATTATGCAAAATTAATAAATTATAAAAATTAATAATAAAAATAATATTATTAATAATAATAATAATATGAATAAAATTAAAAAAAAAAAGAAAGGAAAGGCACGACGCGACTCTGAGTCTATTTAAAGACTCGGGCCTTGTTTGTGGTTTGTCTGTAGCTGAACACGAGCTGATCACGTTTTATACTTGTGCTCAACAATCCGATAGAGAGTACACACATATATATATATATATATATATATATGTATATATTTATATATAATATATACATATATACATATATACTTATAATCCATAGTTAGCAAAGAGCAAAAAAATCTAGAGAGTTGTTTGAAATACTGAAAACTGTTTCATTGACATCGAACCGACGCGACGTCTGCCTGTAATTATGATATGGCCCATTGTGTCTGCTGATAAGCAAACAACTCTTAACCGAACTATGCGACGACTTCATTTAAAAAAAAAAAATTAAAAAAATAACAGTACAACAGTTATATTAACAGGAATATATACACTGTTTATATACCCTACATTTCATACCCTTTATGTAATACAATTATTGCCACAAGTGAAAACATATTTAATTACTTGTGCCCGACTATAAGTTTTCCTTACGTATTTAAAGTAAATCTAAATCAATTAAGAAAACACATTTATTTTCTTCTATATTGCATTCTATATACTATAAATTTTGTACGATATTCAAGAAATTTTTAAACCATATCAGAATTATACTTATCTATAGAGCTACTACATAATAAAAAACTGATTCTCTTTTAGTCTGATAAATTTACTTGTTTAAAGTGAATATGACTACTTCCTTTGCGTTAGGGATATAGAAAACAAAAAAAAAAAAGAAGCACACACACACATATACAAAAACCACAGTAACAGATAAATTTAGTGCAGAGCATACGAAAAAAAAAACAAAAGAGTTTATCCACAGCTTATCGATAGACCCGAACTTATCGGGCTATTCCATTGATATTATCTCTTATTGTTGATATTGAGTCTAGGTACTTGAATTGTATTGTATATAAATGAAAAAAAGAGTTTATTTTCAGATCGATAGATAGTCTGTAATATGTTTGTTTAGCTGTCAACTTTTAATAGACGCGATTTGGTTAATGGTACTGATGATCATGATAATGATAATGATGATAATGTCGATAATTAAGTCAAGTATTTGTCAATATAATCTAATATTTATTTTTTTATACAGGTTGTTTTTACCCATTTTTATCAGTTAATCTTTTGACTTCTATATATATATATATGTATATATATATGTATATATATATGTATGTATATATTTATATATATTTTAATACATTTAACGCCTTTGTTGATTGTCGCACATCTGTTTTATATTTGCTTCTGTTGCCAACTCAAAGAGAGAGAGTTTTTTATGTCTGCTAAACCAAATCAATAAAACATGATCCTAATGCAAAGTTTTAATAAGTTTCAATAAATAATTATATATTCTTGATCAGAATTAGTATGCAACCTTTTAAAAAATCTATATATCAGAGATTATTGAATCTAAATTTATTAAGTTTAACTTCATCCTATGCTAACTTCATTGAAATTGATATAAAAACATGAGAGAAAAAACTTATCCAAACTGCAACATATAATAGTTAATAGAGTGAGTGTGTGGTAAAGGATTGCTCAAAGTCAGGTATACCTGACCATTTAAAATTTTTTTTTTAAATATTTTCATTTGTTCATGTTTATCGCAATCAAAAATTAACTCTACGATATAGAAAACCTGATTTTGATTTAAATTGATAACAACATTAACTAATTAAAAGCTTGTAAATTGCATCTATACTAATGCTGTTAATAATTTTGCATAATTATATATATATATATATATATAATACAAGTATTTTGCAAATTTATGGCCCATAAATGGCAAAGTATCAAAAATAATATAATAATTATATTTTAAAGATCAAAGTTAAAAATTATAGAAAATATTTTAATGTTTATATTTAAATATACAAATAAATATAAATATCTCTCAAATATTTTTTTTATACTATAAGGCAGATAATTCTATTAAAAAAAAAACATAAAAATTCTTAAAAATAAATAATATGCTTTAGTGTAGTAATCAATTAGTTGGGGCTTAAGTTGATAAGCTTTTCCGATTTTTTGTAGTGTAGAAAAAGGCAGCAAAGAAAAATTTTTTTCTGCTGTTACGAAAACTTTTTCAATTTCGAGCACAGTTAATTAAGTTTGCCAATAAAATCGGTTAACTAATACTAACACTAAGGCTGATATTACATTTAAAATGTTTCTATTTTGTTTTTGTTTTTTTTTTTTACGTATAGTTCAATGAGGTTACGAAAGTTTTAAAAGGAAAAACTTGGCAAGCTTTTAACGCTACAATAACTAAAAAAAATAAATAAATAAGTAAAAAAATAAAACAAAAAAAAAATGAAAATAAAACTAAACACAAATTGTATGTGTAGTATAAGCGACCTCAATCAATTCCGCCTTTCTTTGAAGCAAAACTGTGAAAAAAAAACCTGCTAGAGGGGATTGGGGGGAATGTGTTGAGTTTGATTGCATTGCTATAGTGTTTTGGGGGTTTGGTGGGGGCGGGGTTTGGTCGATCGGAGATTGGAGCAAGCTGTTTTACTTGTATTTGCTGATTTCCTTCAATATGTTTTTTAGTTCCGCCATTTTATGGGACATTTACATAAAACAAAACAAAACAAATAAAAAACAATATAAAAATAAAAATTACATAAATAAAATCAAATAAAAATATATAAATAAAACAACAACAAATTTCCAAATTATCTAAATACATTGCATTCAATGTTAAATGCGTGCATTGCACTATAGATACTTATTTGATAGATACATAGATACAAATAAATATAAATAAAATTGTATCTGTGCTGTTTGTGTGTGTGTGTGTGTGTGTGTGTGTGTGTGAGTGAGTCAGTGTGGTAAATAGTTTTCTAGGCTGTTAAATATTTATTCTCTTGAGTTTTCTATTTGATGTCACAAAATGCGCGACACAAATTTTAGTTTTTTTTTTTGATTTTGGTTTAGATTTTGATTTTCAGACGCAAAAATTAAATTAAATTAACCTTCAACAGGAGGTCACGATTTATATGTGATTTCTTTTTTCGGGCAACCCAAATTGATAGATTATATATATATATATACATACATACATACATATATATAACACTAGAACAAACTGAAAATAAACTCTATTAAATATTTCTTTGGCTCATTGAACTCGCACATTACCTGTAGCAAAGGCAGTATTACAATTCACTTTTTCAGTTTATTTACTTAACTTGGCAAAGTATACATATATATTGTTTATAGTGTATGTTTATTTTTTTTTATTATTATTGTTTTTGGTTTAATTTAAACACAATTTACAGCTACTATTAGAATAGAAGTAACAATAATTTTTGATTATTGGAATTACTCTTAAATAAAACAAATATTTATAGTACTTGAACATTGTCATTTTATAGTTAACATTTTTTTTGCTTGATTGAAAGAGATCATTCGATATACTATATATGTAATTATATATATATATATAGGAAAATTGTAAAAGAAAATATTCGCGCGAAATGTGCTTATTGTATATTTATTTTATTATATATAAACATATATATATTTATCAGTGTTATTAAGTGTTTTTGTACACCAAGTGCCAATTTACTTTTGTTGCTAGTTACTCACATTTTCAGTATGTAATCAATGTTGCCTGACTAAGAGATAACCTTAACCCATTCAATACATATACTATAGTATAGCTCTATATATATATAACTCAACACACATACACACACAAGTAAATACCTTATTGTAAATATAATTATCTTTTCTATTTTTACATGTCAATGTTAAGTGAAGAATGCCTGAGACCCCATCATCAGGGAAGTCCTTTAAAAGCTATATGAAATCTGGATCAAGCTATATATAGCAGCATATAGACTAAATTTGATTTCTAACAGTTTTTCAGATTACAAATCTTAAAGATTAATGTTTCTTTCATAACAAGTATACACATAGATAGACATAGATCGTTAAAGGTATACTATGAGTTGCTAGGGCATTATAGACATTTCAAAAAAGGGTAAAGGTCACAAATAGTATATAGTGTATCTGGATAGGGTAACTCCCTTACTATAGGCTATATGTGTATTACTTATTTTTACTTATTTTTTGCTTTAAAATAATCATTAGTCTCAACTGGGTCACCTTTTGGGGTGTTATCAGAAAGTAGCTGCCGTTACGAGAGAAAGAGGGAGAGAGTGCACAAAAAAAAATCATGAAAAATAATAAAAATATATATGATTAAAACTGATTAAATCTTTTTTTTAATTGCCGTCTACATATGTAAAATGTCGTGTAAAAATAACTACCGATACGATTGAAAAATACTTTTTGCAATCAATTTAAGCTGTCATCAAGAGGAATGCAAAAAAAAAAATTATATATATAAACAAATATATAATATAAATAAATATATAACAAAGTAATATGAAACTTATTAAATTAAATATAGAATTTCTTAATTTAATTTGAAAAAAAAAAAATTTAAAACATTTTTTCATAAATATGTTATTATGATTTTTGTAACTTGTATCCTCATTTATTATTTGATAGTAGGTTCTTTATTGTAAGAAAATTCCGATCGTGTGCGTAGTACTTATGCCAGAGCTAAAAGGTTAACGGGTTCAATGCTGCTTATTACAAATTATTGTAAATTATTTAAATGCATTTTAAGTGACGTCAATCGTATAGACTTTCTGTCTGTGATTGACAGCAGCATCAAATATTCAAATAGTTGAAATAGTTGCAAGTTTCGTAACTATTTGCCCACTTTTATTTCACATGATTGCTAAGGAATATATATATATATATATATATATATATATATTAATGAAAGCTTGGAAAATACTTTATATGCATAGTGTGGGGGCTGCAAACTTATATGCATACATGTATATGTATAGGTATATAGATATATCAAGTATAACAACGCCTACTCCTAAAGTTGTGATAAATATAAGCCAAACCGCAAACTGAAATTTGTTTTCTATAAAAAAAAATGTAAACTCCAGAAAGGGTATATTTAGTTAATACAAAATTTTATATATATTTTATATATTGGTTATCCTGGTCAGCAAAAATAAATAAAATTAAAATAAATAATATATAAATTCCAATATTATATATGTTACTATTTATTCGAATTATACATTTTTGTAGCTTTTGTTCAGGTTAAAATTTTTTTTTTAATATTTTGCAATGTTAAGGTTAATTAGTAGTCAGGCTGATACGTTTAATACTGTTATAACTTGTTTAATATTATTTTTCTTTTAACTTTACTGCTCCCACGCCACAAAAGCCACCAGGCAACTGGCGGCAGGAATTGAGATTGCAACGCATTTCTGGGGCTTTGCCTCATATGAAGAGAGTTATTAATATCCAGTTTTCAGGCAGCTTTTCAGAGGCTTTACACCAATCATTGTCTAATGGTATACAGCTCTGGGGTAGACAGTTTAAAGAAGTCACATAAATAATAAAACGAGTCTACACACAACCCACAAAGGGGAACCAGATGGAAAGCCGGTCTGGCATATACGAAAAATTCCATGATAGAAAAGGTTTGAAAACAAAATCAAAAACGAGTTAAGAACAGTGGCATACAATATCAGTGGCATACAATATAACAGGTATCAAAATTGATTCAAAATAGAATCATGTTAAAAACTGTATCCTTTGAGAAAGATTTTAGAATGCTAGCTGATCATAGGTCAAGTGCCTAATTAATATATTCACTATCATTATGGCGCCACTCTATGGCTACCTTCATGTTCGCAATGTTAAGTTCAATGACTAAAATAAAAAATTTGAATATAATTGTTTTGTTTGTTTTTTTTTTTTGACTATTTTTTATTAGCTGTTGTCCGACAAGTTGTTATCAGTTTCTAATTATATATTGGCCTAGTTTCTTTTTTAATAATAGTCGCGCTTTTGGGTCTGGAAACTGCTGCGAGGTGATAATAAATCTTTGCTTCAAATGAATCTTTATTAATATCCTGGTATTAAAAGAAACCTATTTAAATAATCCTCAGAAGCGTATAAATTTTGAAACAGACATTTATATTTCATTAATATTTATTTATTTATTTATTTTTTTATTTTTGTTTGAAACTCAGTCAAGTTCATAGATTATAAGCATTTTATTATATTATATCATTATCATTGTATATATTATTTCATTCAAATAATAGCCAAATTTTTCTTTTTCGTTTTTCATTTCATTATTTTACTTTTATTTTATTTTTGTACATGCCTCCAAAAGCAACCAAATGCAAATCATTTAAAAGCGCATTAATTTTAAAATTTATTAATATATAATTAATATAATATAATTTTTTTATATTAAACATGGGCTGGATGTATAGAAGTAGCTGGGCGGAGACAAGTGACAGCTGAGCTGATATAAATATCATAATAAATTTTTGTATTCTATATAGATAATGTTATGTGGGATAAATTTCCGGCCAGAGCCTGTATATTCATATAAATAATAATATATTCGTTATTTGTTATATTTTAAATATATAATACAAACTAGATGTTTTTATAAAAAAAAAATACGTTTATATTTTAATATTAAATTTAATGTTTCTATTGACCTAATATTTTGTGATGAATATATTCAATTTGAAATGGAATTATATTTTTTTTTATAAATATTTAATATATATATATACTATCTATATATATTTAGACACACCCAATTTATATTTAAATTTCTCTCATACATATATATAAAAATTTTTTTTTTGGTAAAAGATAAGACCCCCATTGGATTTATTTTTATTTCTTTGGATTATTTAGCTGATCTGAATTATGGCGCATTATAATTCGCCAGGTTTTGCCTGCATATATTTGCCTAATGAGTGACAGATAGCCTCTGTCCGGGTCTTGACTTGATGGCAGACTTACGAGCTACATGGAATAGGTACACGTATAATGTAATATTAACTAAGTAAAAAAAAAAAATCATTTTTACTGTCGCCAAACTATAAACGCAATCAGATGCCAATTGGGAGTTGATTAGAAGCAACTTAGTTCCGCTATGAGATTTTGTTAGATGTAACGTTTATTTATATTTTTTTCTATCTTTTTAGTCGCATATAAATTTAGGTTCATTGGGTTCAGTTACTATTTTAATATACTCGTAAAATCTAATCCAAAAGAGTATATTATTTTTAGAAAAATATATAAATTGTACGACTTTGATTTACGCTTACACAATTAAGGGCGCAGGCTGAGACGAGATATGTGACATATACATTTACAAGTATATAAATAGGGATTATGGGGACTTGTTATTGACAAAACCCGCCCCCCTTCTAATCAGCTTTATCAAATAACAATCAGCTGTTTGTCAATTTGCTAGGAAAAGCCCCCCCCTCAAGCCCTTAAGACAGAATCCTAAGTTTGATGGCGTCTCAGCAAATCAGCAAAAATACAACAAAACATTGCATACGTTGCAGTTAAATCGATTTAATATTTTTTGTTGTCGTTGCTAGTTGTTGTTGGTTTTGTGATTTTTTCGATTTGTTTTTCCACCATTATCAATTGGTTTAATGATTTTTATTTGAATTTAGATTTGTGGCATGGGTCTGGCGCGATTAGTTAACATTTGTTTTGAGCGTGTTCCCAGAACCAAAGGCTTGCGCTGAACCTCAGAACTGAGATGAGATAATTTAACGCACATGCAATCTAAGTGACAGTTTTCATGCCCCCTTTACCGCCCCCACGAATGCTGGACATGATATGTACATCTATATATATATATATATATGTATTAACATATATATAATTGTAGACAAGGTTTCTGGAGTAGCTTTGAGTAAATGTCGATGGCCACACTACCTTCAATTTGATTTGGACTCTGTCTGTCTATCAAAGCAAGGGCGGGCGTTTTGAGGCAACGTTATCAATAGCGCCATGTTGCGCCTAAAAATCTATAAAAGCAAGTAATTCGTGTAATAAGCTATTGATAAAGCACTCCTTGCGGGGGAAAAGTGACAACATATAGGTGTGTTTGAGGGCGTTGTTCGAAATGCTTACCTAAAGCTTTCTATCAAGTGGGCTCTTACAAAGTTGAAAAACTATTTGCTATTTATATTATAATTTTTTATTTATTTCTAATATAATATACATATGCAAACTCAACCAACAAATTTCAATCAGTATTATCTGCATAAAAAGAAATAGCTTTCTATTAAAATAAAAACAAAACACAATTTATTTGCTTAGATTCTTTTAAATTTTATTTCTATAACGTTTTCAGTTCATTTCGTACATACAAAAGTGGCGCTAAAATTTGAATGTAACAGCTGTTAAGTCCAACAAAAATGTCACATCCCTCACGTTGCGTTACAGACACTTAACAGAGCTGTAGACAGTGCAGATCAGCCATTTAGTGGCTGTTGCAGCCACTTTTGGAGGCCCACAGCCACTAAAACAAACAATTTCAGCCACTTTTGAAAATTTGGTGATGACCAAAAAAAAAAAAAGGTAAACTTCTTATATTCGTGAAGAAATTAGCAAAAAAAAAAAAAAGTTGACAAATTATATTTCGCTTATTAGCCAATTTTTCAGGCACTCGAGTCTAAAACTTCAGCCACTTTTCTTGCAAAAGTGGCTGAAATCAGCCACTTTCCACTCAGAAAATCTGGCAGCCCTGGTGCAGATATTCCTGTGCTCTTAGTGTTATTAAGAGGCAACTTAATAATGTTATGTTAAATTAAAATTATAATAAAAATAATTGAGTTGTTGCGTAGAAAATGGCGTCATATTATGTGTTATTTTAAACGGTCTTTACGTGAGGTAATATGTCGTGCAAGCTTTGCATGCATGTCAATGTAAGTTAGTTGCGTGTCAATTGTAGGTATAAATATTCACTTATAATTAAGCAAATATGAAATATAAACTTCTTCCTTAGCAATGCAGCAATTGACGTATTTGTTCTTGCACGCAATAATGTTAGTTTGTATGCAAAACTTGCACGCAATTTAAGTGCCATCTGCATAGACCGTTTACATGTACATGTTAAAAAAAATATAAAAAAATTTATAGAATTTGGTTAAAAATTTGCAGTGCTTAATAGATTTTTATTATTATTGCATTAATTTACATACAATATTAATAAAATATTAAATGGGATTTTTGCCAGACTTGGCTACATAATTGGTCCTGTTGTGCTATATTATATGAACAAACATTCATACAAGCGTTAAGTTATATAGATAGATAGATAGAAAGATTACACATATATCATATGTATATACTAATATATATGTCTATATATAGTTATAGTACTTGTTTTTCTTGTTTTTTGTTTAAAAAGCTACCAATGATTGATACCAAAAAGAATTTCATTGTGAATATTAGTACGAATATGACAATATTTTGTTTATAGATATAAAAACTGATAGGATACTACCATATTAAGATATAATATGTCTGTATTGTTTGTTAACTTTAAACACAGGCTTTTTTTGCCCAATAATAATATTACCATAAACTACTACAAACAGTCAACAATTAATATATTATATGAATTTAGCCAAAAATAAGCGTTGATTGTTCAAACCAAAGTTTGCTGTAAAGGTTTAATACATGGTATAGGTATAGTTTTATGTATATGTAAAGGTATAGGTATAGATATATGTATAAGAATAGGTATAGGTATAGATAGAATAGGTAAAGGTATAAGTATATGTATAGGAATAGAAATAGGTATAAATATTCACAATTTACGTCCAGTACATCTACCTCATTTAAGGATTAATCAATTAAGCTAACTATTAAATCCAGAGAGTGAATGCTTTAATAGAAGTTGATTGCAGCTTTCTTTCTCATGCAAAATTATTTTTAATTTTTGTAAATAATTATTTTTTTTAAATATATATAAAATATAGCGGAAGAGCTCACAAGGAGTTGTAGTACATTATAAAGTTTTATTTCTACTACATTTGTTTTTAAATTTCTTTTGGCCATATACAGATATTTTGGATTTTTTTTTTAACTAGATAATATATATCTGTATATAGTGGTGATAGATCTAAAATATGTTTTTATGTGCTGAGAGAGTTTTCAATTTTAAAGTAATTATTAAGCACAGATTGAAGGTACTTATAATATAAATATATATATATATATATATTTATATTTATATAAATTTAGGTATAAGCTTATCATTATTTGATTTGCTAGTTAAAACTTGATAGACTTTATATATGTATATATATATATATATATAATATATTGCCTTGCTGAGCATACATTTAGTTACATTTTGCTATACGAAAGCATTTCAAGAAACTTTGAAGTTTGGTTTTTGATCCCTTGGCTTGAACTATTTGGTAGATGTTTTGTAAAATTTTTAAATAATTTTTTTTTTTTATAATTTTGTTTATACTCAATTGTTGTACATTTGAGTACCTGATGTCTGATTCTTAAGCTAAATGTTTGTTTTTTTTGTTGAGATTCTTTTTTTTTTTGTCTTTTGTAATACTATTCAAAAAAAAAAAGACTAAGTTTAAAGCAATCGACAAGCTTTTGTGATAAGATATTTAAGTATTTAGATAATTCTAATCCATTATTATTTATAACAATTATCATTAGAACTATAATTGTATTAAAGCGATAAAGAGACCAGGAATGTTCTGACCATTTCTGGACATTTTAAAACTTTTACATTGCATTTTATGTTTATATACTTGTATATAATTTGGAATAACGAGTATATTTTAGTATTATATATTGCGAATATATTACGAATAATATTTTCTCTTTTCATCTTAATTAACATAATTTTGCGTATATTATATTATACTCAAATAATCGTTTTTTCATCTAAATTTTCCGAGCATTCTAAGATTACTTTTAACTGTTTTCAATCGGAAATAAGTTTAGTTTTAGGTTAAAACGTTAATATTATTTTTTTGGTTTTGGTCTATAATTTTTTTTATCTATATTTATTATATAGTGTATATATATTTTTTGGTATTCCAATAATAATATTTTTGATTTCTTAATATTTTTTTCTTTCTCTTTTTTTTAATTTGCTTATGCTTAAAGTTATGTATAAATATTTATGATCTGGGAACTTATCAATTTGGAAAATAATTGCATATGTTGTACTATTTAATAGTTTTGAGATTTAAAAATTATTTGGGATCAATTACTTTAGCCTCGCAGTCTGTCGGATCGATATCCTGCTCAATTAACAAAGTATTTCTTGATATTGTATTAGCCAACTTTGTAACTGAATCTGAGGGCGGTTGATTAATAAGACTTCTGGTTGCTGAACGTTTACGAATATCTGCTTCTTGCTGTTGTTTTCTATGTAAATCGCTTAATCTAAATGCTTCCAAGAATTCATTAAGATCCACTTTGCCATCACCATTGAGATCCATCATGCGACATTTTTCCAACATTTCAGCTTTTGAATAAACCCCAGGCATATGAGCGACCAATAGATCGATTGCTTTTTCAAACTCATCCAAAGTTATTTCACCTGTAGACAAAATTAATTTTCTTATTAAAATATATTTAAATTTAGATATTATTTTTATATATTAAACCTGAATTATCGGCATCTATGATATTAAATATGGTAACTAAACTAGTTTTATTGGCATATAAAGCATCCATAACTGTGGTACCATCGGCCTCAGCTTCCATCTTATAAATGTTAAATATAATTATAATTTAATTCGATTAATTATTAATTAATTATGCCTTACAATAACATCCATATCTAAAAGATCCAATGTACGTATATAGTTCACATTTTGACTATCAGTACTAGGTGCCAGTTTATCGCGTAATAATCTCCAGGGAAGACCCAATTTGGTAACCTTTTCCATAGCATAACACCATTTTGATATGCTTATAAAGCCTTTTTCATCAGGATCATATTTTCTAAATTCCTCCTCCAACTCATCCCGATGCTCACGCATCCTAACAGCCAATTCCTTTAAAGCTGCACTCTCCACAATTCCCATGCGTTGCTTGAAGGACAATTGTTTTGTCTGTGAGGCAGCCGAAATGTACTGCACAAAATGTGGCATCAATTGGTTATTTAGACGCATGTAAGCACCCTTATTGGAACCCATTGCATAATAATTCGATGCAGAGAATATGGTAATAACCTATTAAAGAAAAATGTATATTAGTTAACAATTATTAATAATATTCAAGACAATATGCGATGCTGTAGTAACTATTGCTTAGTACTAGTCGAACTATTAGCAATTAGTTATTCTTGTGCCATGTAAGTTATATAATATTAATATATATTAGTAAATACTATTAACCTTATTATCATGCATGAATTCATGTCCATTTGGTTTGCATTCATGCGAACGAATAACGTAACTTAATCGATGTTTCTTTAAAAATGCATCGGTTATGTCCGGGCCAAACCAAACGCCAGCGCCTCTTAGTGTATTTGGCTGACATCCTTGTGTGGCCTGTGGATCACTCCACATGATATCAAAAATCTAGATATATATTTATATATTTATAATCATCAGTAATTTTATGTCTAATAAAAGCACTAACCTGTTGCCACTCGGATTTGTCAAGGGGCTCGGCATCTCTAAGCGGTGGCCGTAGAATAGATACATACTATATATAGAAAGATTATAAATAAGTTTATTATTTGATAATATAATAAATATAATTAAATATTTATACCTTTCCTCTATCAATGCTCTTAATAAGGTCTAGGTTTGTATTATCTGAAAAGCCTCCATGCACAATTAACACACGGCTGTTTAATATGGAACCAAGTGGAAGCCATCGATAAACCTCATCTATTAACATAAGCAATCGCTTATGATTGCGCTGAAATATATAAATGTAATCATAATAATAATATAATCAACATAAATATTCATTGATTTTCTTCAAACAGAACAGAAGCCAAAACCGACAATAACAGACATCAACAATAAAAAAAAAAAAAAAAATTAAAGGGGGTAAGCATAAAATACTCACAGGATATTTTGCTTCTACCTCGCGACTAAAACCATAACGTGCATTCATAACGCTATCCTCGTGGTTGCCACGGTTGAGGAATACAGCATTTGGAAATGCCAGATACAAGGACAGCAACAGCAATAATACTTCTAGTCCTTTTTTACCTCTATCCACAAAATCGCCATTAAAGACATATGGATTACAAGCAGAAGGCAATCCATTCTAAATTGAACAAAAAAAAAAAAAAATTAAATAAAAAATATATGCAATAATAAGTATAGTATATACCTTGTAAAGTACAACCAGCAAGTCATCTAATTTGCCATGAAGATCACCGCAAACAGTTACCTGCTGGGAGACTGCAGTTGATACCATCGATATATTTGGCATTTGCTTTAGGGATTTAGCTGCTTCACGTAATATTAAAGCCACATATTTTGGATGTAAACGATTGCCCTATATAAATATGTATGTATTTATATACGTACGATAATATATATATTAGCTCTAAACATACCCTCTTCTTGCGAAATACATTAATAAGAAGATCAATGTGATTCTTTCTTATAGGTATTTCGATTTTAACACAAACAATATCGCCAGCTTCCTCCAGGAGTGCATCGGTTTCTTCCAAAATAGAAACTAGTTGCAAATTAAGTCGTACATATAGTTTATTAAATTGGGAGCATGGGGTATTGGTTAGACTTACTAGATGTCGATGTAGGTGGTTTAATACTAGACCCAGCTGCCTGGGGCATATGCTTAATGAGGTCATTGAAGAATTTATATAGCTGTAATTGAGGTAAAAGTTAATACTCATTATTGCATTAGTTGTAATCATTAACTTCTAAATTTGTGTGTGTTTTTTTTTTGTATTTTATATATATATATATATAAAATAAATCCGCTTTAAGTCATTCATTGGGTTTACTATACAATTGTTATTGATTTTTGAAACTTAACAAATGCGCATAAAAAGTGACGCATTTTCTTATGTTTTAAATAAAAAAGAAAACCAAAACAACTAAACCATTCTACAACATACAAATATATACTAAAATATCAGATAACATTAGCTGATTACTTACCTCAGCCTGATCCTGTTCGCTGGCATATTCCAAATTTTGAAATATTTGCCAATTACAACGTTTCCTCATCTCTTGTCTTGCCTGATGCCTCCGATACCATTTCTGGATAAATATTGCCGCTCTAATAGCTATATGTTTTTATGTTTTTTTTATTTATATTTAAAAGGAAAATTGTAAATACTTATGTTTATATATATATTATGTTATGCAAATATATACAAACATTTCTTAAGTATGTAAATAAATCAAGGGAATATTCTCTAAGCTGAGTGTGCTCTACTGCAAGTTACCCTAAGCTCACTGTTCATAAACTTGATACCTACGCACACGCACACGCACACGCACATATATAAATTCAAAAACTCACGCACACAGATTCACATATTTAAAGCATTTCTGTGTCGACCTAAACTATATATAATAAAGTGTTCCTGGAATACATTCTGTGTGTTTGTGGGTTAAATTTAAAATTGTGCTTTAAAACGTTTTGTGGGATTTGTAAAAGCACAGATTGGGGTAAATGGAACCTATTTATTTACATATATCTACATATATATATGTATGAATTTAGTTTTGAAGATATCTTCCTTTGTTGCTTTATACTTCTGCATATCTTTAAGTTAAATAAGTAAGAAGTCTGTAGTCGAGTGTACCCGACTACGAGAGCCCCTTTGCCTACATACACAGCCATACACACAAATACTCACACATACACCGAGTTCTGCAGGTACTTTAAAACTTTTAGCCCCCGCGCTATATTGCGCTATACTTAATGTTCTGTAACTTCTAACATAAAAAGTAGATCAAGAATGCTTTAGATAATATGTGTGCCAAAAAGAAATTTGAACGGTTGAAAATTGTGCTTTATAATCGATTTTTTCAAACTGCGGGGGTTAGGGGAGGAAATTCGAAAATATAAAACAAATTCGTATAGTGTACGGACATAACGAATCTAGATTCCAAATTTCGTTGCTCTAGCTCCGCGCACCCCTTAACCCCCCCGGGCACCATAACACCACTTTTAATGATGTATACCTTCCGAGTTTTTTGATCAATCTTACCCAGATTTACAACATAGATCAAGAAGGGTCTAATTATGATGTGTGCTAAAAGAAATTTAGTCGGTTGAAAATTGTGCTTAATAATCGTTTTTTTTTTCGAATTGCCGGGGTCGGAAGAGGAAATTCAAAAGCCTTAACTCAAACAAAGCCTAAACTATACAGATTCGTATAGCGTACAAAAATAACAACTCTAAGTTTAAAATTTGGTTGCTCTAGCTTCTATAGTCTCTGCGATGCAGGCGTTCATACAGAGAAACGGACAGGGATAGATCAAGAATATATATACTTTATGGGGTCTCCGATGATTATTTCTAAGTGTTACATATATTGGATTTTGCACATTTCCATTAGGTCCGCTGTGCGTCTTTTTTATGGCAAAAGGGCTAAAAAAAAGGGCATAAGAGGGTAAATGTTGTGCTTGATAAATCAACCAGAAATTGTTGGTAATAATATAAGTTTAAAGTCAAGAAAACTTTAATATAACATGAGGTTTGTATTTTAATTTATTTTGCCATGTTTCATCTGTTAGAATACTGCATAAACCTTTTCTAATTTTTTTTTTGTTTGTTGTGGTAAACAACTCTCTTGAGCACACAATTTTTACAAACCCTTTGAGACAAACACCTAAGTTAAACAAAAATCCACTTCCAGTGTTTGAAGCATTTGCCAACCTTTTGCTTCAATTTACAATTTACAATTTACAATTTACAATTTACAATTTTCAATTTACACAAAAAAGAAAGAAAAAATTTAAAAAGAAATTTCCATTTTATCACTTTACCAAACAGAGGCAATAAACTCAGAAAAAGGTAATCAAGGAAGGGAATTTTATTTAAGGGTCGCTTTATAGTACCACTTTTCTCGTACATAACATGAATTGAACTCTTTTTTATTACAAATAATACACATTTGATTCTTCATTTAATTTTGTTGTTTAAGAAACGTATGCGTAAACGTATTGTCTATATATGCCCTAAGAGACCTGAATCAACCTAATATATAAGTAGATTTTGAAGCCTTGTAAGTACTTGTCATAGAAGAGCTGCCCAAGACGCGTAATACTCGTCATGCTGTTCTACTTGGATATAATATATATATATATATATATATATATATATATATATATATATATATATATTTATAAATATATTTAGTTACTTGCCATTATCGTCCATTTTTATATTGAATGACGGCATATTTTTTCAGTGTATAAGAAAGGGTATTTGTTTGTGTGTCTAATCTAAAGAATCTTGTACTTTCACACGTCATTTAATTTTCACATTTTACGCTGATTGTCCGCAATTTTAAAAATCAATATTAAAGTGCTGTTATACCGTTTTTAAAATTGTATCTAAAAAAAATCGATTTTTTTTAATTATATTTTTACAAATGAAATTTCATTCAAAATTCATTACACTCTTTGCCCGGATTTTAAGTTAAAAGTAATTAACTAATAATAAAAACCAATAAGAAATAAAATTAAATTAAACATATATACAACACCAAAAATGGAGCAAAGTATAATTTTTATATACAAGAAAAAAATTGCTTAGATAATAACAAAAAAGTAAAAACAAGAAACGAAAACAAAAACAGAAACAGAAAAAAAAATATAGAAGAAAACTTAAGGAATTATCAAAACCATTTTCTTTGTTTCACACGCGAAATCCAACGCAAGACTGCGGCTTGAGTTGAACTGGTAAGTTTTTTGTTCTGTGTTACTTGTGGTTCTCTTTTACCTCTTTTACCCTCTACCTAATTTTCCTTTTGTGTGCCCTTTTCTATACAATCAGACTTGCATGTGTGTGCGAGTGTGCGTGTGTCGAAGTAAGAGTGCATTTGCCGCAAATTGGCGGCTAACCCCATACCCTATACATAATTAGGATTGCCATAAGCAATACTCTATCAATAAGGATTGCCCGAAGCAATACTTATTTTATACTAAAGATCCACAACACCTAATTGTAAATATATATTATTAATAAAAAAAAATAATTGAAATAAAATAAAACAATATAAAACAAAATGAAAATTTTTTTTAAATATGTTTCATTTTTATTATTTTATTTATTTACGTTTCATTTATAAATTTATCTTAAATTTTATTGATTTATAATGTTTGATTATGATATAAATTTGTTCAGATGTATTTTATTTGATTTTGAGATTGTTATTTTCGTATTAAATTTTTTATTTTTTATATTTATTTAGTTACATTTTATATTATTTTTGTATATTTAAATTAATGACAAAATGATTTTATAGGTCGACTTATTTTTCCAATAATTTGTTTATTTTAATTTAATATTATTTATTTAAATATATTCTTAAAACAATATTTGTATTATTATTATTATTTTTGGAATATATTAAATTGTATTTTTTTTAAATTTATAATATTTAATTTTTTTATATTTTATTCATAAATATATTTTATATAATTATTTTTTATATTTTAGTTTGGTTCGGTTTCTTTTTTTTTAATTTTCTTTATTAATTTTTTTATAATCGTTGATATAAAGTTATAATATTTAAACTTTAATGTATAGTCTTGTTTTATCAATTTCAAATACTATATATATAATTAGATTTCTTTGTGTTGGTATACCCCACTACAAAAAGTTCTGAGTACAGGGTACAAAATGTGGTAGACCAGTCGCTTTGTACGCCCTTTGGTCAGCAACATTGTGTGGAAAAACGACTTGGCTTGGCATTTCGTGGTCTACTAAATTAGTTTGTAGCACTAACTGTAACACAATATATATAGATATACTTGGCGTTGGGTGTTGGGTGTTGGGTGTTGGGTGTTGGGTATTGGGTATTGAGTGTAGGGTTAAGGGTGCTAAATTGAATTTTGAAAATAAGGTTGAAATAAAAGGTTCAAAGCTAGTCGCTTAGTGGGCTGATCGGATATTTCTTATTGGGTGAAGAATTTAAAAGTTTGCAAGTAGCCCACACAGTTGGTATTTGGTCTGTGCTATCTAGGACACTTGTATTATTCAATATATTGTGTTTACACAATTGCATTTTAAAGTAAACTTTTAAGTACACCCTATTTAGGCCAAACAAATAAACAAAAATGAATAGATATCTGAACGATTGTAACTCAATTCTAATGAAAAGGGTATATTGTTTATTATATTAAATATATATTTATTCGATGTTGATTTAGCTGATCTTCTCAATTTATATATAGTGGGTGTGGGGTAGTACTCACTTTTTTCGGCTCTGGTTGCGCTCATGCCTCGTAGCGGCTTGCGGAAATGTTTGCACCAACCTTTCCTGTGAAACAATTGCAACAGACTGGAGGTCCGCGTTGTTGTTTGAGGAGTAACCATTTGCGGTTGGCCATTGGATCCCAATGTGGTGGTCTGCATGCTGGCCCCGACTCGTTCTATTTCCGACGAACGGCATGACGAAGCGTCTTCTACAGAGGAGCTGCGGCGCTTATCATCGCCTGCCTTTTGTAGGCACACACAACTGCGTAACATTTTGGATTTGGCTTGACTAAATCCGGAGGTTAGGTTGTAACCTCCGACCGTCTGTCTGTCTTTCTGTTTATGTGTTAGTCTGTCCGTTCCTCTAACTATCCAATGTTGTGTAATTTTAAAAAAAAAAAAAACAAAACTAAATACCAAAACAAATAAAAACTACCGCAGCTGCAAAACTAGTAGAGCTCTATTACTATGAATGTTCTATGGGTGTCACATCTGTCATTGGTCATCGGTCATTGGTCATTGGTTGACGGCACGGTCTGTCCTAATTGAGGCTCCACAAAACTAAACTCACAAAATACCGTTACCGTACGACTATGCCACATGCATGACGTTTCTCCTATATATATGGCCTTTCCTGGCTTACAAAACTAATATGACTTGCTCAAACGTGTCCGGCAAATGCACTCTCCGTCCTTCAGTTTAATGTCACGTGTGCTTGTGTATATTCCTTGAATCCGTCTTCTGTGTCCACTGCCTTCGCTGTCATTCAGTTTTCTTGGCATTCTAACTATGTACCATACACATATATTCGTATATTTTATTTATATGTTTGATTATTTATGTGCACGGACTTAACTGTAAAGATAACAAAAATTAAGTAAAACAACAGAAATAATTAAATGTCAAGTCAATTTAACTCCATTGTACCTAAATATATATAAGACACTCATAGTGTTGCATAATATATATATATATATATATATATATACAGTATAAATACAATTTAGAATCTAACAATCAAAAATTTTCTTTAAATGAATCGGCTCACTAAAGAGTCCCATGAGTGTTTCTCTTACTTTAATGAGCCTCATGGGACACTTATTACTCTTAGTCGTTAGAAGTGTTTTTCTTATAGACTAAATTTTGCTAAATGACTTATTCAAAATTTATTGAATTTTTATCATTTAATCAAATATTAAAAACAGTTGAGCTTTGAAAAGACAGTGTATTTCTACACTCAATATTCATATACATATACATCAATGAAAATATATTAAAATTAATATAAATGTTGCAGTATATGTGTATATATTATATAAAAAGTTATAGTTGAAATAGTTTCAAATGAAATTTTCGTATACGAAAAAATATTTTCTTTAAATTACAGTACTGAGCTTATGAATAATTCCAATCGTTTCTATATTCGTTTGGTTTGATGTTAATCCTTTAAAGCACAAAAACTCAGATTTTCAAAAAAAATTTTTTTATTTGGTGTAAAATTTTAAAATAAAAGAACAACATCTCCCTTTTTTCTTTTCATTTCAATTTCAAAAATTGTTTTTTAAGAAAAACTGTATGTTGCAGATCTGCAACACTGTGCTATAAAGTGTTAAGAAATGAATATGAAGTGTATAAAGTATAAATTGTATACTATAAAATCTAATGAAATTTTCAAGTTATAGTTTATATGATATATAATTAAAAATTAATTAAAATTTTAATTACATATAGTTTAAATTGTAAATAAATAATTAATATCAATTTATTCTAATAGCAATGATTTTATACAGAAACAATTTATAATTATGTTGAACCCATCAGCGGCTAATAATTAATAGGGGCTTAAACACAATTCATAAATATTATATAAAAAAGTTATTGTATATGGTGCTAAACACATATAGTATATATATATATATAAACATGTATTTGTGTATATAAGATGTACATATATACATGCATACATACTATTGCAATAAATAGTCACAAAATAACATTAAGTGATTGTGTTTCGTTATTGAAATTGTTTTGAGTTAGATTTAAAGAGCAAAAGATATAAAATTGAAAACCATAATAAAATAATAAATAATATAAAATCAAAAAACTTTTTGCGTGAATCATTTTTAAAGTTATAATTAAATTGTTACCATGAAGTGTTTGCTAACGAAAGCATAATTCAAAATGTTGCTGCTTAGCCATAAGCCAAAGTCGAAGCCAAAGCCACATTGCCAAAGTTTAACACAAACCTGAACGTGGCAGACTATGCTCGTAACACCCTCAACTTTAGTAAAAAAAATATATATATATATATATATATATAGTATAGGATTAATTTTCCAGTGAAAGACCGCTAGCTGTGCGGATGAGTGAATAATTATTTAACAGAAAAAAAAATATATAAAAAATAAAGAGAACAGAAATATAAAATAAGAAAATGGAAAAACTAAACTATAGAGAAAATAACGAAAGCCCCTCAAAGCAGCTACCAATCACCTATTTATGATTATTTATAAAGATGAATGGTGTGGGTACATAAGGGGAGTGTCAGTTTTATTGAATATCTGCTCATGACAAAGGGTTTTTTAGATGTTCAAGCTTGGAATTCTTTGTTGATTTTGTTGCTGCTGTTGGTGTTGCTTTTTCTATTGCTGTTGCTGCCGTTGATTTTAATGTTGACGTTGGCTCCTCAACCGATTCCCATCAAGCTACACAACACAATTGAGCCAATCAGGAAAAAAGAACATAAACTCGCTGAGTCAAAAAACATTGTACAAAACTACAAAGTGTGAAATTAAAATGGCACGGTGTACAGAAGGTCGATAAGGGAATACCTTTAAGGCCAATCAGAATATGCTAACAGCCAAAGGAAATATACTCTAATCAGTGTATATACGACAAGCTAATACACTATATATAAAATCAAAAATATATTAAATATAGAATATATATACACATGATATCTAGTATTATAAATTCTATTTAAAATATTATTTTAAATCTATCACTAGGATAGAAACAAACATATACATATATAAATATATATATATATATATATATGTATATCTAAATTGATGACATATATTTTGAAATGTCATTCAACCAAAAGAATTCTATTATCTGACAGCTGTTACAATAGAAATAAATCTTATTTCTGTAAATCGTCAGCCAACATGAATATGCAAAATTTTCTTTTTATATGACGCCAATACGATTGAGAGAGAGTGAAAATGAAACAGAGTGACGAAGAGGGAAAGTCGGCAAAATTAAGCTCACTTGGATTATGGTTATACCTATAGTTAAGCAAAAAAAAAAAAAAAAAAAAAAAAAGTAACAAGCAGCTTTATGCAAAAGTAAATGTTAAAGTCCTCCTTCTGCAATTTATACACATTTGCATAACTTGATGATGCCCTTTTTAGACGTATTTGAGTATAAGTATATACCTTGTATATATACATATACATATGAGTATATATATCGTATATACTTATATATATGTATATATATTGGTAGAAGGCGAAGTTATTCTTACCTTTACAAGCCAGTGTTTCACAGTTTCACAGCAATGTACATACGAGTATGTACATAAAATTAGGGAGCCCGCAGCGTTTCTTATTGGCTCCGCGTCGCCTGTTTCGCGTTGAAATGCACAGTGTAGCAAACACAATTATAAATGTTCGTGTATGGTGTGCGTGTTTTCATTTTGAAATTTTTTAGTGTTTACTTGCGTGTAAGCTTGCATGGCCAACGCCTTTTAAATGCCATAGGGTAAAAAGCTTAAAAACTTTTAATAAAACACATTAACATAAATATTTTGCATAATATAAAGCTTGTATGTTATAAATAGAATGTTCGAAATGAAAGAGTTTTTAAAAATAGTTTTATTTTAGCATTTAATTTTCAGAGTTAACATTTTTGTCAAAAGCAAATAAATAAAGATTATATATATGTTATATGTAATATAATAACCAAAAAGTTTTTATAATACTAAAACAAAATCGAATAAAGTATATATAAGATAAAGTGCTTATGTTGTATAGCATAACCACTGTGCAACGTTGGTAACAAGCACTGCAACGCATAAATTGTGTTGAAAATGGTGTCAAATGTGGCATGGGAGATGGTTGTGAAACTTTTAACGTAATTCAATTTGTACAAAGTGGAAATGTGTTTAAGTTCATTTTCAACCTGTTAACACATAATTTTAAGTAAAATAAAAAAAAGTAAAAAATAAAAACAATAAAAAAAACACATATAAAATATAATACATTGTGCACTTAAAACCAATTTCATATATCAAATAAAATTTTCCACTTCAACTCCTGTCATATTTTTTTATTATTATTATATTTTTCTTTTTCTTTCTGTCAAAACCTAATTTTGTTTCTTTCATCTGCACTTTCGCTGATTCGTTGAGGTAAAAACAAATAAGAGACACTTCATCAACTGTGTAAATATAGGTATTTATTGTAAGGATAATAGAATTGCAGTACTCCGAGCGATGTTTACTAAGCATTTAATGAACATACACAGACAATAATTCGAATCAAAAGTACTGCCAGTTGATTGATTTAGTGCCATCAATATGTTGTCTATATTAGCGATATTGTACTGTAATGTTAGTTAAGTAAAACCAGTAGGACAATTCGTTGTTGTTTTAGTCCTGTCAACTTGTTCAACATTTATTTAGCTAATTGTCTAATTAAATGACACTCTTTGTTTTTTTTTTTTTGCTTCTGTGTGTGCTTGTGTGTGTGCTTGTCTGTGTAAGGGAAGTGTAAACAATTTCAAAAACAATTCAAAAAGTAAACTAACTTCCAATTACACATATATATATATATATAAATATATATTTATATAATCCAATGTAATCCAATAATCAAGCAATAAAACCGAAGTAAAGACATTAAATATTCGGCTTGTAGAAATTCATTGTTTGAGTTAACTTTTTGGATAGGGAATAAAACAGAAGTTAATGTGTCGCTCTCATTTGTCCTAATTAATTTCGCAAATGATTTTTCTTGGGTATTGAAATGAATGTAACAACATAATTATTTTCAATTACGCACTTCATTAAGGTCAAATTTCGTCCCCTTTCTTTCATTTTTTTTTTTTGCTTTATTCTATTAATTCTTTTGCTTTTTCTCTTGGTTTGAAGGCAAATCTCTACCGCAGGCACATAAAACAAAACTTGGCTAATAACATTACAAGTATCTTCTGAAACAAAATAGCCTAAAGTGAAAATGCTTTGTGGTCTAACAATTAAAGATCAAAACACGTTAAAACAATCTTCTAAAGTATACACGACTATAAGTTATCCTTAATAAAATTGTAGATACATAAAGTAGAGCATTAAATAAGATATATATACAAATATTTACACTCTCTAAATTTGTGTACTATGTACTGTTATTTTTATGATAGCCATCAAATTTATATAGCATGAATCAAGAATATATATATATACGAGTACCAAAAGTCAAAGCTCTAGCCTTGAAATTGTGTGCTTAAAAATTTTTTTTTTTAACGACTTTTGTGTTTGTGGTAAGAGAAATACGGAATATACTGAAATTTCCTTATAAAATATACCGAATTTGCTATCAATAAGACATAAACTTTATTAGATTGATAAACTATATAGACTTGCTTCTATTATGAATAAGAAAAAAAAAATATTTTCTTTTATCTCTTTTAATATAAGTTTAGTTTATGCTCAATTTATGACTAACTCGCTCTCTTTGACTCATGCATATACGCTCTGCAAACAGTCTTAATCTGACCTATGCTCCTTATATCCTTTACTTGTACATCATATAGACTATAGACAGCATTCCCAATTGGTACACAATACACTCCCAAGGAAAATTGTTAGCTCTGTTAATTTGGGGACTTTGAAATACCAGAGTGTGTCTTCTGTGTGTGTTCTGTGTGCCTCGTGTCTTTGTCTATATATATATATTGTCTATTGTGTATTGTGTGTATTATATGTTGTGTGTCTTCTAAATTGTGTGTTGTGTGTTGTATGTTGTGTGTTATGTGTCCTGTGTGTCTAGTGTATCCTGTCACTTACTAAAGTGATGGTTGGCTTGACTCAATTACGATAAATTGCTTGTCAGGCTTTGTGACAATCAGCAAATTTGCTGGCTAAAATGGTCAACAAATATGGCTAGAAACGCAAAGCAAATAAAAAGCACTCAAACCAAAAGGTGGGGCCACATGGTACATTTAACATTAAATTTGTACTTTTATACTTTTATTTTATTATTTAACTTGTAGCCTGGCCAAAAAAAAAGAAAACACAAACACACACACAAACAAAAAAAAAGTTACAGCTTAAATACTTTCTGTAGTACCAAGCGCTTTTAAGCCATGGTAACATTCCCCAGGGACCGATTTATTGGCCCAAATGGCCGCTACGTTTTAGCCCAGAACGGTTTGTTAAGCGTATTCCGTTAATTACTTGGGATAATATTGAAAATCCCAAAAAAAAAGGACAACAAATCCAAGTTACCACTTAAAACGCCTAAACAGATGATACCTAAGGTAATTCCAATGAATTTTTAAGGTAAAAGCAATCTAATGCTATTAACTGATTTAACTATTAAGGTACATATATTTTTGTAAAGTTTAGAAACACTCGATAAAAACAACAAAGTGTAAAAAAACCTTTTATACGTATATATGTAATATATATAAGCTGAGATTGGATTTGATTCTGCTTACTTAGCGGTTCAAGTAGCTACTGTATTTCTTTCTTGGGAAAAACAACAGCCTAGGCAAATATAATATTCAATAGACGATGCTAAGCCCACATATATGAAACATGATGTACATAACATCTTGGGTACTTTATAACACACACAAATTGAAATAAAATATATAAAATGGATTTTACCATAGCTCAAGTAATAAGTAAATAAATTTTATCAGATTTCAGTGAATATATGATATAAGATAAGTTAGCTAAGATATTAATGTACAGTAGAAACTCGATAAATGCACGCAAATTACATGAGGCTTAAGGTTGATACTAAGATGTTACTTTATACATAAAACTTTTTAGCTAAACCAAAACAATATCATTAATAAAATATATTATATATAAGATATAGTATATTACAACTATTTTTTATCAACATAAAATGTATATTATATTGTGTAACTTAATAAATAATGTATTAAAATATTAACGTTATCAAATAAAACAAATTACCAACAATATTCAAAAGAAACGTTGGAAATATCGAAGTAAAAATATTTTGAATACACAATATGAGAGGGGGAATTTCTGAGTGTGTTTAAAAATCGAGCTTTTACTGTCCACAAGCTCAATCATAAATAAGTTTTCAATTTTCTATATATATATTTAATTCATATATATATTTCTATATATGATATGATCAGATAGTTAGTGCTGAATTGGATTTAATATTAATATACTTTTTGGTAAAGGAATATAAATTAAATAAAACGTTTGCTTGAAAATAACGAACTTATTCAAGAAATAGTTTAATAAAAAAGGATATATACAGTGGATACTATGTAGCCTCAAAAATGTTCATATTACATACTTATTTTGTATATCAACATTAACTCAATGCTTGACACATTTTCTTTAACAACCGTTAAATAAATATTGATAAAAAAAACTTTTAAATTTAAGTTCGTTGAAGTAAATAATTAAAAACTTTGTTTAATTTTTTTATGTTGTTGATATTTGATGTTAACATTTAGTTTTTTTTAGAGAGAATTGTGAATCTGAGACATGAATATCAAATAAAATATGCAAAATAGGAAAAATAAATGTAACGTACAATAAACAAAAGAAATATTTGTTTGCAATGCAAATGGGTAGTACATAGCTTATTCTCTTGTATATAGCATATTATTTTTATGTATATACTAGAATTATAAGATATGTAGTCAATCTTGCATATAACACAAATTTACATAAATAAATTCCAGCTCTGCATAAACTGGAAAAGTTGGACAAAGAAAATCAATTCCATTCGCTAAGACTAACATAAAAACTTTAATCTATCAAATTTAATCAAATTATATATATTATATATATTGATAAAAAAAGGAATGTATATAACTAAATCCGTTTATAAAAACATTATATGCATATTCAGAAGACAAAAGTCAAAATGAAACCAATTTTTAAAAACAATACAGAAAGAATGCATCGATTTAATTAAAATTGACACATCTCATTTATATTTTACAATTTAACATCAGTTTAGTATAATGTATATATGTATATATATATATATATTTGTATATATAATTTAAATGTATATTATAAATATGAAAATGTATCTATTGTATTTAAGGTTGTATGAGGTATTGCTCAGAATGTTTATGAGGTGAGCAGCCGGTGCTTTTATTTTTGTATTTTGTGTTTGTTTTTAAATTATATTCATATATATATATATATATATAAATATAAATGTAAAAATAAGTTTACCTATATGCATTCATATAGTATGCATATATATTTATAAATATGTATATATTAAAAAAAAAAGTTTCAATTTTTTTTGTATGCGTTTAGGAATTAAAGTTATCAATCAATGTTTGAGCTGAATTATTGTAACGTCTTCATTTCAAATATATTTGAAAATGATTTAAGAGCATAAAAATATAATCGCTCAAAATATTATAATATGTTATGAATACTTATTTGAATTTGAATATATGAATACTCGTATGTAAATGTATATTTGTGTGGGTAGGTATACCTTTGAAAATGAGGTTGGTTCAATGGACTCCATGTAGATTTATCTGGTCTGTTCAGCACTCAGTTTAGTTAACACCCACGGCGACTGTGTCAATGGTGATTAAAGCGTACATATATACATATATATATAAATAAATATATATATGTCACATATATAAATATATTCATATATATATATATATATTCGTTAAAATGAATTTTGTTTAGGCCAACAAAGGGGCAGCAGATATCGAGTAGCGACAATAACAGAAACAAATAGAAAAAATAAAAGCGGCAAATCATTAAAAGAAGCCACACAGAAAACTGATGCGGTCAACAGCAAGAATTGCACACACTCTCACACACACATACATACATATAAATACAGTGGCTATGTTTCCGAAATAGCACGAGAAGACGACGAATGCAGCAGCAGCAACACTAGCAGCAGCAGCAATGTCAATGTTACGTATACGCAGTGTTAAAGCGTTTCGGTTTGCCCGCGTTCCGTCTTGTACGGAATTCCGATACGAACTGAAAGTAGGGAAATCCTTTTAGTTGCTTTCGCTGTTGCTGCTGCTGTAGCTGTGGCTCTGGCTGTGACTGTGGCAGTGGCTGTAGCACTGTCTGTGGCTATCGTTGGCTTTAGCGTTGACACTGGCGCCGTCGCACTCAGCGCCGTATCAAACAAAAAAAAATAAAAAAATAAATTGCAGAAAGAAAACAGAAATTTGTTTGGGGGAAAATCAGCTGATTGCTCGATTCGTCTCGTCGTTTATTTTTTGATGCTGCTGATGGTCGGGTTTAGGTCGGAGGCTGCGCGTTTCACACTTTCACTCTCATTTCACAATTTCTCATCTCATCCATTTAATATTTAACGGCAAAATGTGCCCGGAACCTCTTAGAGAATTGTTTACGTCATGACTAGGTTAATGATACGATGCAACCGAATTGCGGAAGGAACACGAAAGACCAGCCTGACTTGAACCAATCTAAACTTGAAGATATCTTCCTTTTGCTTCCTTTACTTACTGCTATTACATACAGAAAAACATAAACATTAGCATAATATTATTATAGCATCTATCTTAATTGTTAGGCCGAGGGTATTAGGCATCAAAACAAACTTTGCGTATAAATGGGATTAAAAGTCAAAGGCCAAAACTCAAAGCTCAAAACAACTAAAAGCAATCTTAAGAAAAGGATTTATTCCAACGGCTTATGCTAAATTCTACTCAATGGATAATAGGATAAAAAATTGCATATTTATTCTAAACAACAAAAATATAACCAACAAAAGTTTAAGACAAATTTTAAAAGAAATCTTTTTATTTTAATTTAAGCTTTTAATCACATTCAAATCATTCAGAGAGAGAGAACGAGATTTATAAAAGTATTAAAAGATTTGCGATAGGTTATTAAGCAGATCTCCCTCCCTCTTTCTCTCGCCCTCTCTATCTCTCTCACTTTCTCTCTCTCTATGTATATATATATATAGCTCTAGCTTTTAGCTGTTTCAATAATAAAATAAATATAAACAAATAAAATTAATTATAAACAATAAAGTTAATTTTTATTTTACCAAAATTTAAAGCTCACTTTGTCTAATATAAAATATAATATTTTTATAGGCCTTACTCAGGTTATATACCTGATTCAGATGTGAACAGATATTGACTATAATATTGATCATTTAATGGAATAGAAAATGCTTCCTTCTACATATAAATCCTAAAAATCCTAATATAAATCTTCAGCTTCCATTTAAAGCTAAACACATCTTATGACTTTTACTAAGCTTTTGACTTTTAAGGATAAAAAATCTATATACTATTAGAATTATATATAATTCGTTTCATAAAAATAAGCACAGCATGTATAATATATTAAAAATTACAGTTAAAAAACCCAACTTGTTTATGTAATATTTAAAGTAATCTCATAAAGTCTTTCATTTAATTTATAAAGTTGAATTCGGAACTAGCTTCATTAGGTTGCTTCCTCATTCTCTTCTTTTTCATATATAAATAATAATTGCTTTATCATACATTAGTTGAAAGGACACTACCATTGACGGAACTCTTTGTTTCCGCAAGCAACAGACAAGAGTACTTAATTATAAAATTAATTTAATTAGAACATCATTCAATTAAGTTGCTGCAATTATGACTAGAAACTGAAAATGAATTCAACTACTCTGCACACTGGGGCAAGTGCTATAAAACAAATTTGCTATATGCATGAAGAGATATCTTTAAGAAAAAATATTGCTTAAAGCAGTGCAAGATTTAAAGTTGAAAGCTGTTAATATTGATGATTTAAAATTATATAAAGAGTTAAAGTATATGAATAACTTGCATAAATTCATATAAATTATATAAATATTATTGTTTAAATATTCATATTTTAATATTCGAATATAAAATACAAATAATATAAAAACATAATAAAGAAATGTAAAAATAATATTGTTGATTTTAAATAACTTTCTTTATGTGTATTATAGTATACACAAAAACTTAAATAAATTTATGTAAATTATTTAAATATTATGATTTAAATATTTTTATATAATATTCCCTTTTTAATATTCGTATATAAAATACAAATAATATAAAAACATAATAAATAAATATAAAAATTAATTAGTATATAATAATAATAATAAAAATATGCAAAAAATTGCATTATTATTTTAAATATTATTATTTAAATATTCCTATTTTAAAGAAAATTATAAACAAATGTAGAAAAAATAAAAATTACTGTACTTATTTTGAAATTTTTAGGCAACTTGAAAATCAAAATATATTTTACCAAAATAAAATGTTTATGTACAATTTTTCTATTTTTGTGCAAATAGTTTTTTTAATACTTGTTTTAAATTTAACTACTGAAAGATAAATTACAGCAAATAGCATCTAAATGTGCATTTTCTATGGGAAACGACTCTTTGAGCACAATAAGTAAACAATTTTAACACTATTTACTAAAAATAAATGAGGAGAGAATATAAAAAAATTAACAGAAAAAGTTGGTAACAAAAGTTGGTTAGAAAAGTTGGTTGGAATTCTCCAATTGAAGTCAAATCTCTGCATTGGGAGATGGAGAACGTGCATGAACTTTTTATAATAATAAAAAGTTTATATTAGTTTATAACTAGATTATTATATATTAAAGAAATGTGCAGTGCTATGTGCCTCTAGAGGTTTAAACCAAACATTAAGCATAACATCTTAAAGGCAATCACAACTGTACATACATCATGGCCTATATCATGGCATATATCATTACATATATCATAAAGATATATATTATGCAGTCCTGGATTATACTGATGAATAAAACTTCCATTTAGTCGTAAAGGTATTAAATTCATTAAAATAAAATGGACTTTTGTTTAAGTTAAATTCAGCAACAAATTCGATATAAGGGCGCGACCAAGCAACTCGCCAAGGCCACAAAATACCTGGTTGTAGGTTATTATGTGTGACCATGCCATGGCGCCCATACAAACTGGGTAATAAATGGAAAGGGAACGTGGTTCGGAAGGGCAGGGGAATGGGTGACACATAAAGTGGCAAGTTGAGAATTCTTTAACCAAAAGTATACACAGCTATATTGATACTCTATGTCCCTTATACCGTAAGGACACACATATTCTTCAGGAATATTCCTTGACAAGTCATCAATTAAGTAAGGATATCTCGTAGTCGTCTATACACGACTAAAACAATGTTACTTGGTTAGTACTATAATAAAGGCAGCACTAGGTTTATAGTACAAAATGAGCGAGTGTATGTTTCCGAGTACCGTAACTGAGGCCCTCCTGGGGCTCACGCCGGACCATCTAACTGCCTTAGGATATACAACGCCATGTATATATATTTGTAAATATAATATTCGTGCACCAAAAAAAAAAACAAAAACAAAAAAGACTCAAAGGACCAGCGTCCAAGTCCACGAGGAACTCATGGCTATTATGGTGGTGCAGATCGTCCCTAGAAACGGGTAAGTGTACCACATATGTATCGTGGGCTACTATTATGCAGAGGAAGTATTCATGTGCTCAACGTCTTCCGTGCGTACCGCCAGTTAAGAGGAAACCAGCACAATAAATCCTATTCTGCATGAAAGTTGGTCAACTTATTAAAGCTTAAAAATTAACTTAGGCAATTTATCTAGTTAAACGCAACTCTGTTAAGCACTAATTTAACTACATATTTTAATATTATTAATTAAAATTAAGAATAAAGAAAATAGTATAAATAAATAATAAAATATAATAATAAAAAATAATAAAAGAAATTATTTAATTACATTAATAACAATATTATTATTAAATCTATCTTTGTAATAATAATTAAAATAATGAATAATAAAAAAAATTATTATAATTAAATATAATATTAATATAAAATCTATTAAAATAATAAAAAAAAGTAATAATTACAAAAATTAAATTTATACTATTAAAAATAAATTAAAAACATTAATTTAATTGTATTTTATCAATATATATTTGCAAATTTTAAAGGACTTAACTATAATCCAATTGGAGTCATACTTTTAATTATTATTTAATTTGAAAGTTATATTCCTCAGCAGATTAACAGCAGCAACTTTATAGAAGACCTCTGAAAATAACTATTTTATATAAGTTTTTTTTATAAGTTTTTTATATTGAGGTGACAATAATTAAAAAATTTCAATTGCATTCAATGAAACTGTTTATCAGTATAATATTCTCTCAGTGCCAACTTCACTATCTGCTGTTAGGCTATATTTATATCTTGAAATTAGCCTCCGGTATACAAATGTAATAAACATAGAACATGGGTTAATGTTCAAATTTTCTACGCGGCTGATAATAACCAACTGCGTTTTTCCAAACTAATTAAAGTGTTAATTAGTATTATTGCAATGATGTTTTAAATGTTCTTGCTTGATTTGTAAGCATAAAACATAATTTTCTATTTATTATTGAAAAGAAGTAAAAAGTCTGTAGTCAAGTGCGCCCGACTACAAGAGCCTCTTTGCCTAGATACATAGCCATACACACACATACACACAGTTCTACACACAGTTCTACACACCTTTAAGCCATTGCGCTCGCCTTTTAGCCCCCACGCTCTATAGCGATATACTTAATATTAAATAACTTCCCCGTTTTTTATCCAATCTTAACGAAATTCACAACGTAGATCAAAAATGGTCTAATTAATTTTTGTGTGAAAAAGAAATTCAATCGGTTGAAAATTGTGCTTATTAATCGTTTTTTTCATATTGCGGGGATCAGGCGAAAAAATTAAAAAAATTGGTTGAACTAAACCCCCCCCCCCCCCCCGCACTCCATAACACCAATTTTGATGATGTATAACTTCCCAGTTTTTAAATCAATCTTACCCAGATTCACAACATAGATCAAGAATGGTCTAATTATGATATGTGCCGTTGAAAATTGTGCTTAATAATCGTTTATTTCGAACTGCGGGGGTCAGGGGAGGAAAGCAAACTCGTATAGCGTACGAAAACAACGAATCTAAGTTTAAAATTTGGTTGCTCTAGCTCTTATAGTCTGTGAGAAACAGGCGTTCATACAGACGGACCGACGCACAGACAGACGGACGGACGGACAGGCAGACGGGCTAGATCGACTCGACTTGTCGTCCTGATTAAGAATACTATACTTTATGGGATCTCCGATGATTATTTCTACCTGTTACATACTTTTGGATTTTACATATTTTCATTAGCGCTGCTTTGCTCTTTTTTTATGGCAAAGGAGCTAAAAAAGAAAGACCATTTTTGGTATATGCAACCCAGTGAGATCCCAATGCCAACTTTTGTTATTAAACTTAACTATTGTACAATAGTTAAAGCCGAAAGGTTTATATCTATTGTACAATATACAATTATCACCCAATAAACACACAATATAATAAATGATTACCATTTTTTTTTAATTATTATATTTACATCAAAAAAAAAAAAAATTTTATCATTTAATGAAACTTAAGCACAGAGTGAAAATACATTTTTTTCTTTAATGTAATTTTATAAATTAAAGCTAAGTACAATTACAAACTTCGGTGAATTGCATTTTATTAATGAACGTTATATATATATATATATATAAATATATATATATATATATATAAAATAAAAAAAAAACACAAATATAATAAAAAATAAGCAGGGCGCAACTGGAAATGCCATTTCATAAGCTGTGTCATTGTCAGGATTAATGATTTCTTTCTTATCGTATATACTAGGGGATGGTATAAAAGATTAACTTATATAAGGATCGTATATTTTGGATGTGTATAACCTAATACAATTATTCAATTGCGTTTTAAATTTATGAGAAAGAAAATTCGCATTTTCAACTAATTTCTTCTTTTCTTTGTTTATCTTTATAACATTGAGTTAAACATATTTTTATGGTAAATACCATGTTATATACATAAACTTGAAATATTTTTTTTTTTTTTTTTTTTTTTTTGTTTGTCATTTGATGTTACAACCAGTCGCAGCATAGAAAAATTCAAAAATAGCTTTTATGGTTTTGATAAAATTGTAAACTAAATATGGTATGCCATAAAGGAAGTCCAAAATATGAATAAAATGTATATAATAATATAGTAGAAGCACGTCTTAAGCTAATAGCTATATATATAAAATTAACAACTCATTGAGTTTATTGCAACGTATTTTGTATACAATAATAAAATTGCATCCTTGCATTTATGCTGCAGCTCTAGCCGCAGTGATTTCTTTTATTATCTTGCTTTATTGCATTACTTCACGGAAACGTTTCTGTCTCTCCAGACTCTCGACTTCAGCCCAACAATTACGCATGTTACGGAACAGCTAAAATGTTATAAAAATTCAAAAATAAAGTTTTAAATACTCATTTCAAATAATAAGAAATCACAAATAGGTAACCTCATCTATCCAGTTATGCTCCGCCAGCAGATCGTTTAAGATTTCAGTAGAGGTTTTGCCAGCAAATTGTTGTTGTTGCTCCGTAACACGTTGCGAACAATTGATAAACAGATTGAACTTTTCATGTGCAATCTTATGGAAGAGATCCGCACGTGCAGCACAAATACGACACAAAACAATATCCTAAAATTCAGAAATTATTAGCCATAAATTTAAGATCAATTGAAATATCATTTATATTACCTTTTCGTATGCAATCCGTGCATCTGCAACAATGGTCTGCATGGTATTTGGATTATACGGTTCCCCAAACAAGAGAAATCGCACAGCAATGCCCGGTTGATGGCAACCAGCGCAATTCTTTTGCGTGAGATTATTTTGCACCCATTCTGAGAAAACATGACATTTTGGCCACGTTTCAATTGATGAGATAATGCTGCGTGTCCACGGTGTTATGGCCAATAGTTTACGCTTACAGCTGTCCATAATGTTATCAATTACCCGCACGCTACCCAAAAAGTAATCATCTGAAATGTTAAAATTAAAAACAAAATTAAAATATTATTATTAAAAATTTACTTTTAGAAGACATTTTGTGTCTTTACACAGAATTAACTTAAATGCTTATAAAGGAAATTAATTAAGATAATATAACAAATTAAGTATATATGAAAATATCTTTCGATTACCAGCGAAGTTATAGAGTAAGTTAAAGTTATTTTTGCTTTTTAAGAAAATAAGAAATTTACCTTTTTCACGGGTTATCTCAGAGAAAAAGCTAGGATCGAGCGCCTGCGATATCATTGTTTGTATATAAATTTCAAAGTTATCCCGATACGACAGATAATCCTCCATAATCTTCTCAATAAACTGCTCAGTATCATCTGCCAACAGTTCAGAGCGCATAAACTCAACAATTGTTTCCGTATGAGATTGCAGCTGTATGCGAACGGGTGCCTTGAGGTAGAGTTTCTTCGTTTCTAG
>JBAMBS010002362.1:0-71206 GCA_037044455.1 Zygothrica quintamaculata | reverse complement strand
CGCTCGTTGAGCTGGAGGCCAACAGTGACCTGAAGCCCTACCTGCGCGATTTGCACATTACTCGTGCACGCGAGATTGAGTTTGGCAGCAAAAAGGTAAGTTGATGTTATCTTTAATTTGTACCGCTTAAAGTAATTAACGTGGAACTTTTATGTTTTGTACAGGCCGTCATCATCTACGTGCCCATTCCACAGCAGAAGGTGTTCCAGAAGATCCAGATCATTCTGGTCCGTGAATTGGAGAAGAAATTCTCTGGCAAGCACGTTGTAGTCATTGGTGAGCGTAAAATTCTGCCAAAGCCTACCCGCAAGGCCCGCAATCCCCTTAAACAGAAGCGTCCACGCTCCCGTACTCTTACCGCTGTGTATGATGCTATTCTGGAAGATTTGGTCTTCCCCGCTGAAATCGTTGGCAAGCGTGTCCGCGTTAAGTTGGACGGCTCTCAACTGGTGAAGGTGCATTTGGACAAGAACCAGCAGACCACCATTGAACACAAAGTGAGTATCATTCCCTTTTATCATATAAATCATACTGACTATAACTGCTATATTGTGCTCTAATTGTTTACCGTCCCCGTGTTATTTGCGGCACGTTCACTAAGCGCCGTGATTGTCAAAGGGGACACATAGAGAATGCCAAAAACTCGTTATTGTACGCCATTTTCGCATCCTTGCGGGTTTACATCTCCATATTTTGGCTACATTTTGATAACGCTACTAGAGCTGGGCGTGGTTTGTAAAATAGCGTTTATATTATTATTGTTAATACCAATATAATATCTGCTATATTTCTATCACGTGTCCACCTCTAAATGCCACCGTTCTTGTGTTATTTACTGAACTCGTCTCAACGTTCAGCGATTGTCAAAAAGAACGCAAAGAAAATCCCAAATCAGTTGTTTCCACTTTGTTGAGCCTCCAATACCTAGGCTTCTACAAAACTATACGCTGGTTACATACCATTCATATTATACAATATATTAAGTATATATTCCACAAGCACAATTGTAGTTACTTTCCGCCTATTTGCCTCCCGAACACTTTATTTTGCCTGGTGTGTCGGGACTTCCTACATCGGCGGTATATAAAAAAAACATTCAACCAAATTTGCTGTTACTTTTTACAGTACAGCAAAAGGTTTGGAAGTTTTACACAAATGCTTCAAAATAATTTCGAAAGTTAAAACTAATTTATATACGTTTTCTATTATTTTAGGTTGACACCTTCACATCGGTCTACAAGAAGCTTACCGGCCGCGATGTTACCTTCGAATTCCCAGATAACTACCTGAACGTCTAGAGTGTGTTCCGTTCGTAGCATCGTCGTCGGCGTTTTGCTGGTTCAGTTCATTATAGGGAGTTGCAAATGATTCTGTAGTACAGAAGATTCGTTTTTATAACATGAACTGATGAACGTAACGTCAACAAAATAAAATTAAAAAATTTTTAAAAATTATATTAAATTATTGTTTTAAATTTGTAAAAATGTAAAGGTGTATCATTAAAGCAGAGTATTTATATCTCACTTTATGATAAAATGGTGTCAGGATTTAATTGAAACACCGTCAAGACATGTTGGAAGACTAATTTTTAAGCCTTGATGCGATGATCCGCTTTGATGTGCGTAAATTTCTTTTGATTAAGTGCAGCCACAAAAAGGCCATGGAAGTCATCCTTCCTTTCATCATTATACGACTTACAAATCATGTGAGAAACCCGCCTTTATTTATCCTTAGCCCTATTTCCCAGGACGACATGTGAAGTCTTAGCGTGTGTTTAATTAAAAAGTGCGTGGCGCTTATTTATTGGATTCACTTTGTAACTTTTTTGTGAGATGCTCCCACTGGCAAGTTTTTTTTTATTGTTATAGCGTAGAACAAACATTTGTGGTAGCGATGCGTGTAATCCTTGCCACACATGTGCGAAAAGGGGTTAATACTGCGGCTAGTGGGAGTATTTTTCCACTCGACTCGTCTCATTTACATGGATTGCTTGTAATTACGACGCATATGGGAATCGGTAATAAATATTTTAAATAATCACGTGTGCTCTTGGTGGATGGGGGAACAACTGGTGGTTGGGTGGTTGTCTTGTCGCACAAAAAGGATTATTTTTAACATATACTATTAGAAGCTTGTTCCCTAACAGGCAACTTAATTTATGACTCCATGTTCCAGCTTCACATGGGGTGGGTGTTGCTTCGAATTTGTAATTAAATGTTTGATACCGTCTTAAGGGCTTAAAAACGAAGCGAATTCATTGGTTGGCAACTCTGCTAAATCGCCATGGAATTCTCACCACAATTTAAATTCAACAGACTGGTGTGTGTCTTCACTTGACTGCGTAGTAAAGACACAACCCGCTGCAGGTTTTTGTACAAACTGTAAAGGTTGTTAAATAAATAAAAGAGTTTTTCGTCAACGTTTATCGATCACTAAATACTCTATAAAATCGCATATAATAAATTATTTTTAACGAAAGATAACCTCATTAAAAATTATTATTTTTATAGTATAATTTAAAATACATAATTGTGTTTACTTTCTGATAGTTCAAGTCGAATAAAGTTTAATTTCTTTAGTTATTGTCTGTAATTATACTTAGATATTGACAACTTGGTATCAATTACAATGCTAGGACCACAACAAACTAGATAGTGTGCGATTTGATATTTGAGTCAACGAGGTAATCACGCAATAAAACAATTTTGATATTTATTTTTTTTTTTAACAGAAAATGTCGGGCAAAATATTTTACTCAAGGTAACAACAAAAAACTTAAAGCCACGGGAAAGGGATGATATTTAGCTCATACCCTCCGGCAATTAGAAACTGTCCGTAGTACAAATAAAAGCGCAGACAGACCCATCTCCACACCAACTAATGGTTCAAATTGTTCTTGTAATTGCTGTAGTTGTTTTGATTGATGGTCTGGCAAAGACATAAATACATACACATACATACACATATAAGGCCAGTAGTTCCCCAAGGGTGTAGTTGGCTGACGCATTCGATTAATGTGGCTTAAACACAGCTACAATTCGTCGATTACTATCTTATATTTTCCATCTAAATGACTCTTCTGTGTGTTATTTATTATTCATATATGAGCTATTTGTCTCTCAACTATTTAATTAACCCAATGACCTTGTGTTTCGATTTTTAAAGGACTGATATTGTAGTATAGTGTTGGTTATCATGTATAATACTTGTATCTAATCCTTACTAAGCTTTACTAATTAACATGAATTACCCATGCTCATGCCCATACACAAGCACAACGCAAATACAAACACACACACATACAAATACACATGAATTTACTGCCAATTTGTATGTTAATTTTATTTGACATGCGCTTAGCATTTTTATGGCAGACATCCAATTGGAGTTATCCTCCATTCTTATCCTTTTCGATAGTGCAGATTATAGTAGGAGCATGGGAATGTTGATTTATAGACTACCATCAGTACAGATTATGACATCATATGTTGCTGTCATTCACCAAGCTTGACCCAATTCTGGTCCTGATTGTATAATTTGCTATATATGTATATATATATATATATATAACTTTAAGCACATCTTTACATATATATATATATACCCTGTAACTGTGTACATATTATATATATACAACTATATCTTATCGCCGGCATACCAGATGATTGTCCCTTCAGCTACGACTATCGCGTGTTTACGCCAACCTAGCTGCACACCTGTTCCAATAACCGGCACTGTCTGTGAACCATATCTACCTAATAGTATACCATGGTCAACATCCAGTAGTATATTTTTTTATGTTTTTTGTGTTTTTTGTTTAATAATCAAAAACTATTTTGTAGCATTTAGCTGCAAAAGCAACACCGGCAGAGACAGCCAACACATTCCCATTCCCATTCCCATTCCCGTTCCCATTCCCATCCCCATTCCGTATAACCATTATACCGAACCATTTCGTTTTGCCCGATAAGCGTGAAGCAACAATCATTGATCGTGTTCACGCATACATACATACATACATACATACATACATATAGACATATATAGAAGCACACATATATATTAACAAGTTTGTGTGCTGTTTTGCTTCCTCTCTCAGCATTCTATACATTTTGTTTTTCTATATTTATCAGTGAGTTGCCATTACATCATCATTCGTTGCGTTGGCCCTACGCCCCCAACTTAATAATACAAGAGCAAACCGGTCTGACGCCGACACATTGTGACAGCATTTGGGGAAAAACTCACAAGATTTTCATTTCATTTTCTAAAATTGAGATAACTATAAAATGCTGTGAAAACACCTTTTGATCTAGCTATTTATGTATCTATATCAGCAAAAGATATATATATATATATATATAGCTGTAAGACGAAACTTAGCATGCAGCAAACAAATATTGACAGACTTTATCAGCATTTTGAGGTTTACTGCTAAATATGAGCGAATAACATAATATGAATAAAACCCACATAATGATTTCTTGTCTTTGCCATAAATTTCAAGTACTTCAACAGTACAGAGAATTCCGATTCAATAAAATACTGAATTACGAACCGAAACTTGTGGTAAGGTTCAGTCTGTCAATCAGATATAACAAACTTACGATAAACACTGAATGAACAGATATATCAGTAGAGCTAAAGCCCTTACAATAATAACATAGAGTATCTAGGCAACTGGTTTCTACTGGAAGAGAAGAAGAGAAGAAAAGAGGAAGAGAGGAAGTTGTTGCCATAGAATTGGTAGCATTGAAGCAACAAGCATAAGCAGAGTCAAAGAAATAAAATAAAATGTAAATAAAATGGAAATAAAAACAAATTTGGGTTAATGCTAATGTTAATAATTCTACGCTGTTGACCGATAGTTATGAGCTTTGCTTGACTTATATGATGATGACGAAATGCTGCCACCCATTAATATGGTTTAGCCGGCTGTTGCTCAACCCCCAAAAAGTCAACCAACCCATTAACGAAGCAAAGTTAAAGCTCTGCCAGCGTTGCCACTGACGCCTACTCAAACAACTGGAACCGCTCAGGCATTGACTTTGAACTAGAAAACTTCATAGAGCGGGTGCTAGGCAGACTGGTTTTATTTTATTTTTTTTTTTTTTTTTTGTCTCCTATTTTTTATATGTTTACGGAATGTGTGAGCACAACAGAGAATAGTAAACAGTATGACTGGACATGGATAGTAGGAGCAGTAGTTGCGGGTTGGAGGGTTTGTTTTGGTGTTAACAAATGGGTAGATAATAGCGTTAGAGACTCAACTAACAACAACAACAAATGTATGAGAAAAATACAAGCAAATAAAAGTGAAATAAAAATTGTATAGAAGCAACGCTGTCGTCGGCGCTGTCACAAACGCCGCTAACGCTACACGCTGTACGCTGTACGCTATACACTGCCATGCTCCAGCGCGACGTCAACGCCGCTGAGGCGTCAGCTCTTGGATGTGGATGTAAATGTCGGCCAGTTGAGCAGCGGCTGTTAGTCATTTGAGTTCGTTCGGTTGGTGAACACAGCGTAGAACATTATAAAAGACGCGCAACGAGTCGTATACTAATTACATTGAATTATTGAAAACTTTAAGACGGAATCTCCCATGCGATAAACCGCGTTGCCAAATATTCAATTTAAGTGCGTTTTTATCTATCTATATAAATATATATATATATCTATCACATGCTCATAAACCACATATTAAGATCTGAGTATAAAAATAAAAAAAAAAAAAAAAACTATATGAGAAAAATTCTATAGGAAAAAGTTTAACTGACGTCAGCGTTTTGTATTGAAATTCGCGACAATTTGGCTAAAAGTAAAAATAAACCAAGTAAATTATAGTATGCTCAAACAAGTCACGTTTCCTGTGAGACTTGTCAAACAAATTACATTGTTAACTCTCTAAGGATTAAGTGCTAATTAAATACATATTAATTAACTTAATTTGTTCTAAACTTGTTTTACATGTGTTGTACTAGTAAGATCTCTCAACCATAAAAGTTAAAACAAGAGACTTTGCAACTAACTTGCAATATTTTGTTAAGCTATAAAATATATCTATTTAATGGATAATTAAAATCTCAGGAATTCTGGCAGATTTTACTGTAGCTTAAATTATTTTATTTTCTATATATTCAATACTTAAAATCAGTATGAAATATTTTTCTAAAATTAACACGCTAAATTTTTATTTTTTTTTTTTTGCTGGTGAAAACAAAAAATTGTTATCGTTTGATATCAAATTTCACTACGAAAACAAAATATTTAATCTCAATTTTATTGCAATTATAATATTTTATTATTATAATATTATATTTATATTTATTTATTCTCATTTCATTCCCATACAGTTTTAATAACAATAAACTAAGCTTCAATTAAACAAGTTAATTAAATTAACTGTGATTAACTGCATATTCAATTGTAGATTGATTCGCTTAGAACGATTTTAATTATAGACGTTTATATACAGTTATAATCAGTGTCAATCAATGGGTGTGCCAGCATAAAAAATGGATTCAGTCAGCAACCATAATTTGTATTTGTTTTCTATAATCTTAAAAACATAAATAAACCAATAAAAGTCATTGAGCAATAACAAATTCAGTTGAATCAACATATTTTTTTGTATATTCCTTTTTTGTTTTTTATTACGCAGTTATATAATATGGTAGCATATATCAATATAGATAATGCATAAGAGAGAACTGAGATATAGAAAACAGATAAGACACATGAATCAAATTCAATATCAAATAAAATTTGCTTAAGATGCAACTCTTACTACAAAGTATACATTCTCAGCTATAGTTCTATATCATATATTGATATGAATATTGACGCTACAAGTAATTCTCTTTTATATTAATATAAATTTTATTGTTGATTCGTTTGCTTCAAAAAAAAAATAAAAATAAAAAAATAAATTATACATTTCCTTATGCCCATACCACATTCTATGTATCTAATATATATATATATATATATATATGTATATATATATATGAATAATACTGATGGCTTGGCGATGGCCTCTTTTATTGTTTGTTATTATTTATTATTAAGTAGAGAATTTGCTTTTTGCCTGTGTCGTTGCTTTGGGTTGCCAAGTTGTGTTGTGGTCTAGCCAAAAAGACCAATGAATTTTATATGAGTATATTGAATATAATTTATGCATGCTCGCACTAGACTTTGCCCTTGCCTCAGCTTCAACCCCAAGCCCAACCCGAGCCCCCGTACCACAGCCACAATCACCAACCACAAGCACAATCGAGTCGCGTGTATTGCCACAATGAAAATGTTGATCAATTTCTTTGACACGCTCGTCAAAAGCTTCAAATAACCATGTTGAACTTGTATCAACCAGCTCCATACTGGTTACTGGCTACTGTTTGTGGCCACTTTGCCTGATTACTGTCAAGAGTTTTTTTGGTTTTGTTTTCAATGGATAGGAAGGAGCTCGAAGCTCTTTTCTCTCTTATTAAATTAGCATGCTTGGCATATAATATAAATGTGTTACATTTTTCTAATTAAAAGACAAATGACAAAACAGGGCGTGTTTCTTTGTCCATTAGTTGTTTGTTTAGTTGATAGCCAAAGGGTATACATGGCGTATGATATATGTATAAAAGTAATCTATTTACATGTCAATATTGGTTGCCATGCCCAGATTTTAAATGTTAAACATCAACTGTAGAACTCTTATCATTTAAGAAATATATATATATACCGGAACCAATTAAATATTTTCCAGTAATCATAAAAATTAACGCCCCTCTTACAGTGTACCAAAAACAATTTTTAGTTTTTATTATTATTATTCTTAGTATTATTATTATACTTAGTTTTATTATTATTGTTAGTATTAAAAAATATTAGTCATTTCATTTTATCAAACTGCACAGGTGGATTCAATAGTTGAATCATTCATATCATAATAATTTACGCCATTTAATTGCTACCAAATATCTGCAGGTGTTACCAATAGCTTATCACTTACCAAATTTTTGAATGAACCAAACAAACAGCTAACCCCCGTCATTTCCAGACAATTTTGTTTATGTGAGTGGCTTACTTCCTTATCAATGTGCCACTATGCCATATGCCATATGCCATATGCCATAGGCCAGACATGACCATATATGATTAAAAATGTAGGAAATATAGTTTTTGTTTTTATTTTCTAGCTATTTTGGGGGTGAGCTTGATAACAGAACTTTCAAGTGTTGTTGCCAAAATTGATAACGAATGGAAAAAAAGAACCGTTTCAGTTTTATTATATACAGTTCGTTTTGGATTCGTCAGTGATAATGCTAGACCGAAATTAACTTTCCAAAAAATATCTATATGTATTAGCGCATTTGCTTATCGCTGTCTGGCATACATATATATATATATATATATATATATTGCTCACACGATGTTATGTCATCGAGTTTTGACACGTTGCCTCTTAATCGATATAAGGTTAGAAAACAGTATAAAGTACGATTATGTCAACAAAACTTTGAACTCGGGTATAACAAACCCTTCTATATATTTTAAGTGGATTCTTAAGAAAAAAAGAAATATATATATATATTTATATATATGTATAATTTGTAATGTTTATGCTATTTGTTGCGTCATCTGCATTTGGACTTTGCTTTTATATATTTTTGTATATATAAAATAAATCTGAGCAATATGTTTTACCTATATTATATATGAGTTATATTTTACCATATTTTATTATATTTTTATACACGAGTTATAAATTATTATTATTATTATTTTTTTTTTATAATAATGACAAATCTTAACGAATTGCTTTATAGTAGTTATTACCAACTGCTATAAAAAAAAACGATAAACCAAGATATAAATGCCGTTAACTGAGAAACGTTTTAGATAAGTGAAATGAGATAAATCCCTTGTAATAGAATAGAAACTTTATGAGTAGAAACTATTTGCTAATAATTTATGTAAACATTTTATTTTTGAGCACAGACATTAAGCCAATAGCTTAGAATATGTTAGAAGTAGTAGGCGGTTAATATGTCTCACAAAATAATATCAAAATTTCACACCATTAATACACTAACAATGTACTCTTTGGCGTGTTTGTAGTGGTAATTATGAAAGTCTTAAAGTTCAATTAGCAGCTTAATGGCGAGCTGATTTTGTTATTAAAAGAAATAATTTAATACATATTTTTATATATATTAACAATAATGTTGTTATATTTTTTCTATTTCTTTCTTAGTTTACACCACCGACAAGAAAATGTGCCTCTCAACACCAACGTGTAGTAAAACTGAAAATGCCAATGTTGCCGAGCAAAGTAATGGCACATGTCACATGGCTAATATGCAATGCACGAACACAGATAACACAACACAGTTAAAACACAGAGGACAAGCGACAGATGCTACACAAACCAAAGAAAAAAAAGGACTTGATGAAAATTTAGGGTATAACGAAGAGAATGCGGTATACAAGGAGAATGAAGAGAAGACATTACTTGTGGCCAAAGAACGAGAGGAACAAAAAGAGAAACATGAAGAAATATACAAGCCACAAATTAGATGGCCCGATTTATGTGCACAAACTTTCTTGCACGCTGGCGCCCTCTATGGGATATACCTGCTTTTCTATGCAAAGTTTTATACATTCCTTTGGGGTAGGTATTCATTATTATTTCATTGATCTCAATCGGTTAACCGATTGTTTTTTCTCTGCCTTCAAATAGGAGTAACTAGAATAAATTGCCAATTTCCATAGAGCACTTATCATTTATAGTTATGATTATTATTCTATTATTTATTTCATGTGTTACACTTTTTTCTCTCTCTTTTTTCTGTTAACTTGCAATCGTTATAATTACTTAAAGCAATATGCAAAATATACTTATAGTATTTTTAACCCATATATGTATACTATTTGACAATAGTTTATTTACTCATTAACTTTGCAAGTTTGTGTTAAAACTTAGTTAGTTTTTTTTTAAAGGCAACTAAACCTCTGATTTTTATACATTTATTTACGAGCACTTAATAACTAATTCAATACCTTTTTTTATTTCTGCTTCTCGTTAAGTTTACTCTTAAACAATTTACAGCATGCTATAGTTAAATACAAAGTTACAGATAGTTTCTTTAACATAGTATATAAATTATATTGATATATTCAAAACTTGATAGGTAAAGACTTGATATCATCTAACCTATAAAGATAGTGTTTCAGGTGAAAACTCTTTCAGTGTTCTAATTTGTTATCAAATAATTCTTTTATTATAACAATTCCTATTAACTAGTTTAGCTTTAGCTTATAAGTATCAGTTTATTAGTATATTCCAAGTAAAATCAGTTAATTTTATATAATATTTACAGTTACTTATCTTACATCAATTGAATGTAGCAATCTCAATGAACTTTGACCATAGGCAATAAAAAAAGAAAATTAATGAATGCTTCAATTGACATCCATAGGCTTCAAATGGTGATCGTGGCGATTTCCATATGAAGAATAGCTAGGTAACGTCACACTGTTCAGTTCCATGGCAGTGGAACAAATGTTTATATATATATATATATATATATAGTATATTGACATTATGTCATCGGATAGGGTGAGCAATTCAAGCGAGTCAGACTCAATAGCTATACCCAAAATATGTAGAGCCATTTATATATACTTTAAGTAATAGCATTTTAAATTGTTTTAATTGTTTTTTTTATTCTTTTCTTTTTTAATTTGAACGCTTTACAGTTGGTGCTACAATTCTTGTCTCGGGTATTGGCATCACAGCGGGTGCACATCGTCTATGGTCACATAAGTCCTATACTGCATCACTTTTTCTACGTATCCTGTTAGCATTTATGTTTTCCATTGCGGGTCAGGTAAGTGTTTGGATATATATATATATTTAATAATTGATAATAGTTATTAAACCAATTAATTATATTATTATAGCGTGATGCTTATACATGGGCATTAGATCACAGAATACATCATAAGTTTTCAGAGACGGATGCAGATCCGCACAATGCTAAGCGAGGCTTCTTCTTTGCCCATGTTGGTTGGTTATTTTTAACGCCCCATCCAAAGGTTATTGAAAAGCGCAAGGTTATTGATATGTCTGACTTGGAGGCTGATGGGGTTGTTGTGTTCCAACGGAAGTATTATATACCCTTGTTTGCACTTTGTTCAATTATATTGCCAGTGCTGGTGCCCTGGTATTATTGGGAGGAGGATCTCTGGATGTCTTTTTGGATAAACTTTAATATGCGTTTTACTTGGACCCTTAATGTTGCCTTCTTTGTGAATAGCGTTGCTCATATGTATGGCAACAAACCTTATGATAAGTATGTTAATAATAACATTCAATCTTTATACTATATACTCATATATTAATTTATTTATATAGAAATATTACACCCGTCGAAGCGCCAATTGTATCTTTGCTTGCCCTGGGCGAAGGCTGGCATAATTATCATCATGTATTCCCTTGGGATTATAAAACGGGAGAGTTTGGCAACTACACCTTAAACATAACCACCGGATTCATTGATTTCTGTGCCCGTATAGGTTTAGCCAGTGGTCGTAAGTTTTCCTTTTGCCACATATACTTTTTCCTCTGTCTAATCATAGTTTTATCAACAGGAAAATCGGTTTCACCGGATATGGTTATACGAAGGGCGGCAAAGTGCGGTGATGGCACAAGATTTTTAAGCGACGAATTTGCTCATAAGGATCAAGTTTGGGGATTCGGGGATTGTGATATACCACGTGAAGATCTAGTCGAGTTGGCTAAAATGCAGAATTAAACGTTCTATATTGTATTCAATATTGCTTTAGTATTAGCATATGATTGCCTACGTCTTCTAGTCTTAAGTTGTTACATCTATACCCCACCCAATTTGCACAGTCACATAATAACGCAGACATTTGTTACTTACTACGAGGGCATTAAACCATTATATTTTTCAAGTCAAACCAAGTCTTTTATTTCTATATATAATACACATACAATTGACACTCGCTATAGTGTACCACAAGGGGTAAACTGTCTATAACAAGTATGTTTGAGTACTTTGTATCGGTTCATGCATATGCAATTTATTTTTGCGATTGGGAAAACTTTTTAACCTTTAGCTACTATGAGCATGGTATGAATAAGCTGGATTTAGTAGCGTTTAAGCTGTCGCGAGGGACGGTTATCAGCACCTAAGACACCGGCACAAATTAATCCTGAGGCAAAAGAAAAATGGATACGGATACCCAGAAGAAAAACACTGCTGTTACAGCAAGCACAAATAAGGACGATCCCACAGATGCCGAGTACAAAAAGCGTGATACTGTTTGGGTATTGGTACTGTTTTATATCCATGTATATATTTTAGGTATCTATGGCATATATGTAACATTCACAAGTGCTTCGTGGTCTACAATATTATTCAGTGAGTTCAATAAGTCAAGCAGCAGTTGTGCTGGATTTTAATTATGCACCTTTGTCCACCATTAAACAGCAACGCTGCTTACACTGCTTGGTACACTGGGTGTAACGGTTGGTGTGCATCGACTGTGGGCACATAGAACCTTTACCGCATCAGGACCACTGCGTGTGTTCCTTATGCTTTGTCAGACTCTGACAGGCCAGGTTAGTGTGAGATGCTGTCTATGCTTAGCTTAATATGAGCTTTTAGCCAAGACACCTACCAAACAGTACAATTAACGACACAAAAATCTACTACACTTGCACTCAACCGGTTGTAACTTGGACACAAACCTTTGACCTGTTGCGTTTCTTTTCATTTTGATTTTGTTTAGGGCACCATTTATAGCCGTGTGCAGGCACATCGCTTGCATCATGAAAAGTTCCAGCAAGATGAGGATCCGTACTACAGCAAACAGAGCTTTGTGTATGCACAATTGCATGCTAATTTGCTAGGTTACTCACGGCAGCAGGAGAAGCTACTGCTGAACTTGGACATGACCGATGTTCTAAATGATGAAGTCGTCATGTTCCAGAAACGGTAGGTATTCGTCTTTAAGATTCTATTCTGAATTAATTAACTAATTAGTAATTCCCTTTCTCTATAGCTACTATGTGCTCTTATACATTGTGCTTAACATCCTGTTGCCCTTGAATACACCCTTCCAGTACTTTGGTGAGTCACTGGCGGTGTCCATGTTCGTTGGCTTCTGGTTGCGTAGCTTTATTGTGCTGAACTTGGGCAATCTGGTTAACTCAGCGCACTTTGTATGGGGCATTTATAAGGATTTTAAACCCACAGATTCGAATAGTATATTCTTTATTACCAAATCCTTTTGGCCACAATACCATTATTTATTGCCAAATGACTATCAGAGCGGGGAATTTGGTGACTATGCGAATGGCGCTGGTTCAATGATGATACGTGTTTTTGCTGCAATTGATATGGCCAAGGATTTGCGTACCATCTCATCGGTGGCAGTACGCAAAGGCTTGACAATGGCTATGGAGAACAATCGTCCAATAACTGAATGTATCGAAGAACAGGTTAAGCTGGAACAAAGTGATATGCCAGCGAATCATTTTCTTAATCGCGAGAAGTTCATGTGAAACATAGGATGTTTGCCTAACAACCAAAAAGTCTTTTTTAGAGCCTATAAAATAAACGAGCTAAAAAACAAAAGTGTTGGCCAAGGGCCAAATGGTCAACTTAATTATGGGCGAAACATAGTTAAACGTTTAAATAGTTAAATTAAATAGCAAATAAAGGCGCAGTTCAACGAATTTCACAAGGCAACAAAACGATTGTTTTACAGATAAACCCGAAAACCCAAAACCTTAAACTTAAGTCTAAAACAAGCTCAAAAAATACAAAACGGAAATCATTAATTAAAATTTACAAATTATCAATAGCAAATCAAAAATTTACTATTTGCCTTTCGATAGCAAAATGCAATTTCTTAAGCTGTACATTTCCAAAATGACAATCGATTTTGCAATCGTTTATGGTATCGGTAGATTGTTTTGTTCCGTTGTGCGTCGGTCATTGCTTTGTGGCAAGCTGGCACTTTGAGCAAATTATATGAGTCGCACTCAATAAATTATCACGCATACGCAATGTTTGCCTTACGCTTGATTGGTGCGTCAATATTTACGCACTTGGCTTACACAGAAGCCTGGTACTTTGTGCGCTACTCTTAGATTAAGCGGATGATGATACTGATAATGATCATACTAATAATGATAATGATTATGATGATATTAAAAAGACTGTCTACCTTTGCTTAAGTTTATTTAGTTTATTCTAAAGGCTGTGGAGCAACAACCGTTCCTAAAAATATTGACTAATTAAACACTTTTTGGTTAAAGTTTTACGCTTGGTTTACGCCTAATCAAGCTAGGCGTGGCTTATATTAATATTTTTGCAATTTAAATAGCTTCTATAACTGGCGAATGCTAATTTTAAATTAATGTTGAAATCAACAATTGAATTCAACAATTTCTTTGACTTTTTTTAAGAGCCAAACTTTAAGTGTTTTGTGTTAAGAAATGCAAATGGTTTTAATAGAATCTTATTAGTTTATTCTTATATAATAAACTTATATATATATATATATTATGCATGTTTACATATCATATATATACCATTTACACTCACAATTACTTCTACTGTGTGTTGGGCACTTGTACCAAATCCTAATGACTGTGAAGTGATTACTAATGAATTTTGCCTGTTAAAAGCTGCGCCGGCGTAAATCGTTTAACTATTTTGTTTTTTGTTTTTCTTATTTGTCTTGGTTGCCACAAAATAGTTTATAACAAAATGCACATACATATATATATATATATATATATATTTGTATAATATATATAATTTATAGCTTTTTTTTTGCTATTATTTTTCACGCTTTGCTTGAGCATTGAGTTTGTTGCAAATTGCACTTGTGTTTTGTGCCTACTTTTTGCGTTTTCTTTATGTTAATTTGTTTTCTTTTAATTTTTGCTATTTATATATATATATATTTATATATATATTCATAGTCATAGTCATATTCATACTCATATTCATAGTCATATTCATATTTATATTTTTATATATTTTTATTTTTATTTTTATATCGAAATAGTTAACTAAGCGACAGTTGAAGGTTAGTCTCACATATACACATATATATATATATATATATATATATATATATATATATATAGACAATTTACTGTTGACTGCTTTAACTTGTGTAATGGCTAATATTTATTGTTTAACCTAATGCAGGCCATACTTAAGCCATATAACTAGGCATCAACTTTTGGAAGCTGTAATGCCACCGGAACGTATCGGATGCTTAGGCTGAGGCTAAGCTTGAAGCAAATGTATTGTATTGTGGCCACGTAAGTTGCCGTATAACCCTGAGCTGACTTTGGCTAAAAACAAATGACGCCTTTTTTTTTGTAAAAATAAAACTCTATATAAAACCTTTTTGCTAACTAATCGACTGCAAATTGCCTTTCCATATGCTTCAGTTATATGAATGGCATTTGTTTGTGATTTGGTCTTTGGAATCATTAGTTCTTAGAATTATTTGGGTTTCGTTATATAAAGTTAAGGCTTATGGCATATAAGTTAAGATCTTTGTTCATATTCTTTTGGCCAAATATTTTGACTATAATTTAAGCTCATAAAAAATGCTGACACTGCGTAAAGTTTGGCGTAAAGTGAAGCTGCGCAATAAATTGAAAAATTTTTATTTTGTATTTTTATTTTCTGTTGTATATTGTATATATATGAGTGTGTGTGTGTGTGTGTGTGTGTGTGTGTGTGTGCTGTTTTTGTGTATGAATCAACACTCAGCAAAATATCCACTAGCTACATAATTATTAAAGCAAATAGCTCAAAGCCAAAGTACCCATATGCCAAGTTTTTATTACAACTCGATAGTTTTCAAGGCGCGTTCAAAAGATCATAAAGTAGCAAATGGAGATAGAGCTCTTAGAAGGCGGAGAATCACTTACAATAACTACTCATATTCGCTCAGTGTATGCATACGACTTAGCGCTGAGAGACAAGTTCTATTTGCAAAAAAAAAAAGAAGAAAATAAAAGTTAATTTTGTAGCTGTTGCTCACAAATTCGATATATTTTTAATATAAATTAACTGAGGAATTATTAATTATTATACTCTACTCCCTTTCTACCTTTGTATGCGTATAGCGCTATCTCTTTCTGCTTTTAGTCTGCGGTTGCTTTACGTATTTAATTTTTGACAATTTATCTGATGTTCATCTTAATTTCTTAATGTACGAAGCTTACAACACAACAACCACAAGACAAGCAGCACAGCAGCCACAACAATTACAACAATAACAATAACAACAACATTAATAGAGAGTTTTGTATGTGTTCAAACAACAACAACAGTCGAAATAGTTGGGAGCATGCGAGCTGTGATAATGCAATAAAATCATTTTTGGTATTTCGTTGACTTTTTTTCTGCTTTTTTTCTTTTTGGTAAATCGCATTGAGAGGGAACTTCCTTTTAGTGCTCGCTTTTTATTTTAGTTTGCTGCTTTTGTTGCCTTTTAATTAAGTTTTTGGGTTTTGTCTTTGTTGTTACGTAAAGAGAAAGCAACGCAGTTTTCGTCTGTTTGTGTTGTTTAATGTTGTTGCTGCTGTTGTTGAACTTCATGATCATCGAACGGTTTTTGACTTTGGTCAACACAGAGTGGAGAAGTCCAAAAACAAAAATAAAATGAAATTAAATAAAAGCGAACTTAACAGCGCCTTCAGACTGCGAACCCAATTTTCAATACAACACAAACGATGTACATATGTTAATACAGTATGTGTGTATGTATTTAGTATTTAGTATGTATATGTATATTTTTTTTGAGATTTTATAGGAGAGATTTATTGAGAAATTCGGATTATGTAAATAAAGACAACTAGCAGAATTAGTTGTCCACATTCGTACCCTTTTGAAATAAGCAAACTTTTGCACTCCCTTTCACAAACAATAGGCACAGTCAGAGGCCTAAACTAATACTCCTAATAGAAATCAACGGGCCAAGTTTAAACCAGATTTTTATATAATTAACATAACGTTATGATATATTTAACTATTATGGTTAGAATTTCCCTTGATATTTATTTATAGATTTTCAATTTTTTTTTGTCATTATTTGATAAATGTTTTTTTGTTTCCTTTTTTATGCATATTAAACAGTTGCTACGGGCCTAAAATAAAATTTGCTATAAACCGTTTTGAATGTTTACAAATTAGAAATTCTAAATCGTGAATCTATCGATAATAAATCAGTTAAATTGTTGGCAGAGAGCAGCGACTGCGGCTGCGACTGCGTCAGAGGCTGCGGTAGACTTCTTGTCGATTTGCTTAGGGAGCTTCTGTAGAGCGGCTGCGGCTGCAGCAGAAGCGCAAAAGCACAAAAGCGAATAGGCGATAAAAAAGCACCCGCTAATATGGCTGATGCTGTACGTAAGTTGTCGCAGCAGAGCCGAAGTGGAAGACAAAGCCGAAGTTATTTCGTTGATGTGCCGAGGTAATAAGCGAAGTTTCGACGCTGTCACAGGTGCCGCCAAGCTGTGTTTGTGTTTGTTAATGTAAAGGTAAATGTAAGTGTATATGCATGTGCATGTGCGTGTGCTTGTCTCTGTATTGTGGCATAATCTTGGCCTTAAGTTTTTTTTTTGTTTCTGTCTTTGCATTTAACTTTTGTGAGTCCACAGTACAAGCCGCGGCAACAGCAACAGCAAAAGCAAAAGCAACAGCAACAGCATTCAGTCGGTCAATCAGTCAGTTTGGTGTGTCAGCCAGCAGCAACAGCAACAGCAGCAGCAGCAGTAACAGCGACGTTGACGTCAAGCCAACGCCGGCATAGGGTATGAATTTTTACTTTTGGCTACGATCATTTGTCTACGGAACGGCGTCGCGTTGAGTTCGTTAGATATTCAGAGCGCAGACAAAACAAATCCTACACTCGACATCGAGTCCCAAGATCCAAAGTGAAACTTAGGTCTTGCACCAGAGACAAAAGTTTCAGAGCTAATTGAAAGGGCCGCGTTCACGGCAAGTGTTTAGTGCGCGTTTCAAAGCGGCAAAAAAAGTAAGAAAAAAAAAAAATACAAAATCCAACAAACAAACAAACAAAAGGCCAACAACAAAAGTACAACAAAAATACATTAAACGCAACATCAGCCAGATAAAGTACTTTCAGCGGCAGTTAAAATTGTTTTGTGTGTAAATCTGTGAAGAAAGTTTGGATTTGGAGCGACAATTACGAAACGTGGCTTCCGCCAGTAAAGTTTTGTGTGTGAAGTGAAACCCTCTTAACTGAACCCTAAAGCCCCTTCCCTCCATAACGGAGTTGACACAGCAACACAGCGACACAGGTGACAAGTCAGTAGAGTCGGAAAAACACATAAGACCCCTTACCCCTAATAAACAGACAGCTACAATATGGGTCATCTGTCTACATCCGAGCGCGTGTGTACCACAACACCAATGCCCAGCTCAGGTGAGGGTAGTCCACCTCTATTGGCACGCCGTGCCAAATTGAGCAGTGAGACGCAGGCACGTCGTGCCGAGGATTCATCACCAGAATCTGTACCGCGTGCAAAACAACCAACACAATCACAAGCAGCATCAAAACCTCTACTGGCACCACCAGCACCAAGAAATATACCAAATTATCTGGTTAATTATATACCCAAGGATCAGATAAATATGGACGAATATACACGCAATTTCAAAGGTGACAATATACTCGGTTGGCAATTTAAAGCCCCACTGAAATGGGACAAAGTTATACAGATCTCTCTGCTACATATTGTTGCCGCTGTGTGCCTAGTTACCTATCCGCTTGAACAGCTAAGCTGGAGCTCATTCATCTGGTGTAAGTATGACAATAATTTAACATATTGCATAATATAAGTTTTTTGGCCCTTTAAAAAACATATAACCAGATGAGTATTAGATTTAGTAAAGGTATTGAAAATAGTCATTCACCTGTTTTGATAGTTACATCAACAATAACATCAACAACAGCAACAATAACAACAATAACAACATCATCAACAACAATAACAATAACTTAACAACGGTAGAAACCACAACAATCGATTCGGAAATCGCTAATGATTGCATCTCTTGTGGTTATTGTGTCTCTTTCATATACTATCAACTGGTAACTCCTACTCCCCATCTTTCGCATATACATATTCTTCACTCCGAGAGACCTCGTTTGACTCTCTCCACTTCAGTAAGTCACTGCTACTTCATCACACTCTGCCTATCCGGCACACCTACGGTCATTATTCGCAATTTAGCGCGCTGACAACAAAAAGAAAATATTTTTTTTCCTTCTTTTTTTTTTTTATTTTATTACCGTTCGACCCCATGTTGACTGTATTTAGTTTTGGTTGTAATTGTTGTTGCTTTATGGTATTTCTTTTTTTCGGCATCTCAGTCATTTCATAATTTTGCTTACACTTCAGTTATATTTCAGTTACATATCGATGCCAATGGGTCTGTGATTATTGACTTTAATAAATTGCTAGTTAACATGCTTTTCCACAGACTCGGTCAGCGGATGGTATGCGATCGTTTCCACGTTGGCATTGTTGTTATCGCTGACATCGGCTTGAATATGTCGAAATAATATATATATATATATATGAGTACACTTAAAGCTTAAGGTTTTATAGTGTTTTGTTAAAAACTCCATTGGTATTGTATTCGATACTTGCATTGCAATTTCAGCATAAATTTATCTGACACAGGTAAAGTTTTGAGTACGAAATATAATAAAAATGAAAATGAAAATCAAAACGAAGACGAAAACAAAAATGAAAATGAAAATTAAAACGAATAAAGAAGAATAATGAAAAATTTGTTGACACATATTAATTGAGGGCTAGCCGAGGGTGTAACAAAAATATTAACCAAGGCTATACATTCATTTGCACATAGTTTCAGATCGGTTTTTAAAACAGTTCTGGCTAATAACAAGGTTAACAGAGCAAAAGCCCACAACTTAATAAAATGAAATGAAATCTCAGACAACGCCAATTTTTTTTTTTTTTTGATATCGGAGTCTTAAAGTCTGAGAGGTTTTCATAACCAATGTCCAATGTACAATGTCCAAGACTGCATCCATGGCCATGGCTCGATACGCACGATTTATGACTCGACTACGATTCCCTCTGCGATGCGAAAACCCAAATTAAACAGAGATCTGACCACAATGTCTGACATTGAGATTGTTGTACGTAAAGCAAGTAAAGATTACATTTTTTTTCTTTCTGATTTTTCATTGGAAATTCCAGGACGTAGACAACGAGTGCAATTTATAGCAACGCATAAAATATAATGTTCAAGTATATTGTAAATTTTAATATTTATTGCTCCCTCAATGGCATCTGGCCAGTGGCCACAGGCACAAGGGTCTACACTAGACTCTTAACTTGTTGCACCATTTAAGGGCAGCGTTGAGCTCGTAAATATTTCGGCAAATTGCAGGTTGACGTGCAACGTTTACACAATGATCATAAAAAGTTATCCTTAGCTATATATATATATATATATATATATACACACATATATATATATGCTATATATTTATATATATAAATATATATTAACACAAGATAATTACTGTAATTATTTTAATTACTTTCCGGGGCGTTTCTGTTAAATGTTGCATTTCATTGATTTCTGTCGAGCATCGCCATTGAACCTTAGTAATATTCTAATAGCCATATATTTATATTAATTATCTACTAAAATTTTAATACCTAATGAAATACAGTAACCCATTATTATAAGCGAATCCATAATTTAGTATTATTTGCTAATAAATAAATATTATTTAATATTATTAAAATGTTTCTCAATCATTCCAAAGTAATAATTAGTTTTTGTTTTAATTTATGTTATAACTTTTCAATTTTATTTAATTTTTATAAATTAATATTATTTAATATAAAGAAAATATTTTCCACTTATTCAGAATTAAAATCTAGATTTTCTATTATTATTTGTTATAAATTTTTAATTTTTTTTTTTATTTTGTTTGTTGCTAAACTTTAAACCTTTTGTTGCACATTGCAAACTTTCGATAGAAAGAATTTCACCATTTAAAGGTTTGAGTCATTGGTTCATACATTTGACTTTAGGATTATGCATTCATCGAAATTGTATTGGAATTAAGCTATTTGTTTTATTTTAAGTATCTAATTTATGTTGTGTTTTGGCATTTTTATCATATATTACTGTCCAAGAACTTAACCTAGCGACTCTGTGTTTGATACAATGTGAAGTTCAGGGTCTGTTTCTGTTCAACATTGTATATTTAAATTAAATTGGATTTATTTCATTTTAAATGGATTTGATTGTATATTTATGGGTAAGCTAAACATGTATATGTATATATATATATATATATATACATATATATATAGATATATAGGATGTTACAATATGATACATAGGTACAATATATATTGATAGATGTTTCGACTTGTATTGCAAATCAAATTGAAGCATGTTAGTTTCTTTTCCATTTCTGGATATTTCTTGGAACTGGTTTTTTTTTATATTACTATTTTTTTTATTTTTGGTTTTTGGTTATTTTTTTTTTTTTTTGTTGAAATCCAAGCTACTTCATAAGACAAACATTTGAAGGTTAATCTTTCATTCAACCGGACTGCGTGTAACACCTCTGTACTACCAACATCAACACACACACACACACACACACATACACACACATATGAAACGGTTAGATGATTTTGTGATTTGAGTGTTTGTTGTGTGTTGAAGTTGCTTGGAAAGTTGTTGGTTAGTCGGGGAAGTCGGGTTGGAAGTAGTGTAGAAATCGTTAATTTTTCATCAGTAAAATTGTGAAACGAATATTTTTGAGTATAGCAACAACAACAACAACAACACAACAACAACTACGACTACAACACAAACAACAACAACTTAAAACCATTGTCATAGGATTTTTGTTTTCGTTTCTCCTATTGTAATTGTCATTGTCTACACATTGGTTTTTTTTTTTTAGCTTTTATTTTTTTTTCTCAGTTTTTAGTCATTGTCATAAGTCATTAGAGTTACGGGAAAAGGTTTTCAATAGCCTTACAAAACACTGTCCCTTATAATGATAAGTGTAGTCAACAGTATTCGATAATAGATTTGCTATTCTATTCTACAAGTATGTATAACTATATACAAAGTATATTTGCATGTGGTTGACAATCAAGTAATTTACTAAATCATTAATCAAAGCGTGCGAATATGTACAATGGAGAGCTTATACCACCTACAGACGTCATGGCTCTAATTGTTAAATATATATTTATATATGTAAATATATATGTTTATCTGATATATATGTCCAAACTGTAGACACTGTCACTATCTTTATCAGGGGCAGCATCAGAGTCACGTGTAGCTCATGCTGCCCCAACGGATATGCCAGTGTCTATTAGTCTGTACTTAAAAAAAAAAAAAAACAATCTTTAAGATACATTTTCAACTAACTAAACACACGTTTGAATCATTTTGTCAGGGCCTTTCCCACATCTTAAGCTCTCCTGGTATGCTGCATCTATTATGTATACAAATATGTGTTAAAAATTAACACTATAATACAAATAGCTCCATTTCCGCAACAACAAGAAAAATAAAGTGTAATTTGACTTTATTTAGATTTTATGTATATATATATATATATCATCAGTTTTTGTCATATTTCATTAACACAATATTAGATAATCAATGCTACAAATATTATGATTAACAACAAACTAATTTTAATATATATTTATTTATTTGGAATTTTCCTTTTAGCATTTTTTATGGGCGGCGTGGCTGGATTTGGTGTGACAGCTGGTGCTCATCGATTTTGGACACATCGTAGCTACAAGGCAAATACCGTATTGAGGAGCATATTGATGCTTTGCTATTCAGTGGCTGGACAGGTAAACTATAATCCATATATAATCCATAACTATAACTGTATAATGTTATAGGTAGCAACTAAAATCTACATTAACTTGTATACTTAAGTTAATAAATTGTTAAAGTTACGATTGAAAGTGACAACGAAAGGCTGCAATTTTCTTTTGATACAATATTATGTTTATATTTAATGCAATTTTCTTGTGCAATTTAAGTTAAGCCTCTTATGACCCCTACAAAGTGTCAACGCATCATCTTCTGCAATATTATTTTACCTGGTTTTTTTTTTCTTACTTTTTCTTTCCGTCAACTCATTTAATTTATGGTCATTGCGCTACTTTGTTGGCAACTGTAGAGCAGTTAACAATTTGTAGTTATGTTTTTCTTTTGTATACTGTAAAATAAATAAGATGAGGTAAAACGGGGCAAAATTGTCGTATGTAATTAACATTAATTACATCATTAAGTACAACAACTTAATGCCTTTTCGCTGTCTTAAAAACTGCCAAAAGTTTAAATTGACAAACGGCACAATGTCAATTTTTTTTAACTCATACAACACAATAGATATATAAGTGTGTTGGAACACCCTGTGCTGTATTTTATATATATATATATATATAACTGACAAATACATTAATCTTTTTTAATGACTGTAACGTTTGTCGTCATAAAATTATTAAATTATTACTACGACTCAAATTGCCTGCTATTGTAGCATGTAGAGACGCCTTTGAAATTTTTAAGAAAATACTTAAAAAATAGTAAATATTTTTTTATTACAGAACACTCTATATGATTGGGTGAGAGATCATCGTGTACATCACAAGCATTCGGAAACGGATGCCGATCCTCACAATGCCAATCGTGGCTTCTTCTTCTCACATGTTGGCTGGCTGATGATGCTGAAGCATCCGGATGTATTGCGTCGTGGCAGACAGATTGATATGAGTGATATATTGTCTGATCCTGTAGTGAAATTCCATCAGAAACATTTTGTGCTGCTCAAGATTTTGCTGTGCTTCATATTGCCCACAGTTGTGCCTGTATATTTCTGGAATGAGAGCTGGTATCATGCCTTTGTGCATCAGTGCATCTTCCGTTATGTATCCAGTTTGAACTTCACGTGGTCAGTTAATAGTGCAGCACATTTGTGGGGATCTCGTCCATATGATAAGTAAGTAACATTAACTAATCCATTCAATAGATTTCTACCATTCCATATGGTCTTTTTTCTTACCATTTCTATTGATAAACAGACGCATCATGCCCAGCGAGAACATCTATGTATCCATTATGGCTATGGGTGAGGGTTGGCACAACTATCATCATGTCTTCCCCTGGGATTACAAAGCAGCTGAGTTGGGTAACTACAAGGTCAACTTTACCACCATGGTCTTGGATGCATTCCAAAGATTGGGTTGGGCTTATGATATGAAACAACCATCCAAGGAACTGGTGCGTCGCACACTGGAAAAGTATGGTGATGGCACACACGAATCTCTGAAGAATCCTGGTGGTGTGCCAGTAGATAGTGTGGCAGCTGCCACTCAAATGGTTGGACATGTACACTATGCTGAAGTGCCTGATCCCGAATTGGAATACGATGCAGAGTCGAGCAGTACCGAAAGCGCCAAGCTGGACGAGAATGAGAATGAAAGTGAGCGACAGAAGAAAGCTACAAAGAAAGTGGCCGTCTAGTTGATAAAAGTATATATAATTGCGATTGGATATATATACTATATATCTTTGATAATTGCAATCTTTGGTTTAGTTAAGTATGGGTCTCGCTGCAACAACAAAACAGAAACAAAACATAAACAAAAAAAAACGATAAATAAAAAGAAAAGAAAACATAAAAATTTTCAATATTATCCTAACATTTAACTCATATAAAATGCGTGGTCTTGTCATACCAGGAGCAGGCCACGTCTGGCTGTTCTATATATATGTATATATATATAACTTATAATATATATATGTATATATATCACGATATATTTAACTAAGTATCCGTATCTAGTGCGTCTTGGGCGTGGGGCGGGTCGTGGTCAATAATCGTTTTTATTAAATTAATTAATATTTTTATTATTATTATTGTTATACTTATTCGATTGCAAGTTCAAGAAGTAAATGTATATATATATATATATATCTTATTTATATATATATATTCATAAACATATCCATATCCACAACCATATAATCATTTGTGTAGGTTTAGGTATTCTAGCACGGTACGTTATAGTTTATAAGTAATGCCACAAAACTGAACAATAAATCGAATGTGAATGTTATATAATAAAATTACAAATTTAAAAATAAATATAATATTATATAAAAACAAAAAAAAAATACAAAAACTGTTGTTATATGTTTTCTCTTCTCTTCACCCTAAAATAACAAAAAAAAAAAACCAAAAACATCAAATCAAATTTTACAAAATTTAGTTTACTTTCCCTTTCTTTAAACTAATCGTAAAACTTTTGCAAAACTTTCCCAATTATCAAATCAAAAATATTTAATTTATATATATATATATATATATATATATATAAATATACAAATTTTTCATTTTATAGCTAAATCTTGTAATTAAGCTTTTGATTGACATTTACGACAGGTTGTTTACTTAAGAACCATGTGAGTGAAATAATTAAATTAATTAGAAAGCAAATTTTGCAAAAATGTAAAATTAAAATTAGACTTTAAAGTACTCAAACTTCTTGTTTAACCAGTTGTTAACTGGGCTATATAAAACCAATCAACAATTGAATAAACTCAATTAAATTCGTATATTCATCTCATTCTATTAGGCTCGTGTATGAAATACACTCAATAAAACAAGTCCTCAGCCGAATAACTCGGTCAAAACTCCCTATAAAGGCCTCAAAATTATAATTTAAGTTTAAATGAATTCAGTTTAAAAATAAGCTAAACCTATACCCCAAGTTCATTAGAGATGTATAGCAGATCTACGTCACGTAGTCTATAAATGTATACTAATATGTTAGTATATATATATATATATTTGTATTTTCTGACTAATCGGGTAAACTCTCTTAATCAACTTGAGTGACACCCACTGACCCCCACCACAAAATACTCTAATACTATTCAAAATGCGCCACAGTTTAATATCTGTTGACAGATGCTGATGTTATTTACCTATGGTGCAATATACATATATACATATATATATTTATCTCGGTATAGCTAAACTGACAATATGTTAATGTGAACCGCATCAATCTGGAAACAGACTATTATCTATATAGATTTAATACAATCCCCAAAAAAAAACTGTCTTTCTTTTTCATTGAAGCTTCCGCTAAGAGCCCAAGCGAAGAGCCAACTGGTCAACTGGTCCACTCTTCAGCTGTTCAACTGGTCAACCTTAACTGGTTTGCGTACGTGACCAAAGCGACATTAAGCCAGGTTCAGATCCAACCACTAGTGCTAAATCAAAACGAGCCTCTTTTGGTGGGCTTTTACATTTTTCTGTACAGTCGTCGCAAGAACTGAACGCCAGAAGGAAGAACTAGATAATTGCTCCCTCAATGAAGACAATGCCCTAGCTGAAGATGAATTCTGACTACGTGCTAGCTGCACGTACGCCACAGATGGAACCTTGAAAAAGGTTCTGTGCCTGATTGACGATTGCCTGCCCCATGTACGCGTCAAGGGGAATTCCTGCTGCGAGCCTCCTTACTGCTTTTTAAGCCAACGCCTACTTGTTACCAACTGATGAAACAAGAGGCAAAGTCATTCAGTCAACTTGTGACGCGGTCATGTCTCATTAATTTCAATGCATTTTTCTTTTTGTAATATTTTTCCATAGCTAGTTGTGTAAAAACCAGGCCTACGGCTAACTACCATGCCTCTCCAACCCCTATACCTCATGAACATTAAATAAAAGGTCAACGACAATGTTAATATTTAAGATCTTATAACCCAATAACTTTTGACTTATGCTTAATTCTGCGGCAGCTCATTAGTGTCAACTACCAGTTGTTACAAATCTTGTACCTAGTTAGTTGCAGCTCACTGAGCTCTCTCTTTATGGCAAAATGCTATCTAATTAGTGCCAATCCAGTAAACTCTAGTCAAATTCATTACATTCAAAGTACGAGTCCTAACCCAATTTATAATAATAAATGAGTTCATAACTGTGACAAGCAGCTAACTGAAACAAAAAGCCAAACCTACCAATACCATGTACTATATACATTATGATATATTTTACTGAAATTGAAAATACACTCCGAAATGTGTATATAGGAAAGTAATTTATAGTTAGTTTAATCTAAAGATAGTATAGGAAATAGTATACCAATTTTGGTATTTCTACATTAACTGTAATTGAAGATGTGTTCTGTGATTGCCAACAGATATGCCCTGTTTGCGTTACTTCGATAAATACACATAAGCAAATTTTAAATGAGGTTAAAAATTTGGCCTGTGACAGCGATTAACTTAAGAAGCAAAAAAATAAAAATTATAAGCAAAATAAATAAAATAAAATTAAAATATATATATTTATATACGTCATTCAAATAAAATATATATCTATATATATATCTATAGCTCGTAGATCTTGTTGATGCTTTATACCATTTCAGTACAGATTGTGAGTTAGAAGCGTTTATTGACCCATATAATAAAAGAGGTCCACGTGTATACTGTTAAGCTAAAATCTATAATTCAAAATTCTCTGGCAAAATCTGGTTAAAAAGTCGGCATATTTTTTATACTTTTAATATGCATACTTAATTAAAATATATATAAAAGTATAAAAACAATTTTACAATATATTATTTAAAGATGACGTTTTTTATAGCGTTTATATACAATACATTTCTCTTTATTTTATATCATTTATTTTTAATAATACTTTTTCAAGTTTTAAAATTATATTTTTACTGTCGAGTCGCAGTAAAAATTATAAATTTATTTTACAGCAGAGAAGTTTACATTTAAATTGCAGATATATATAAATAAAAAAACGAATAAACCATAAACTATATTTTTGTAATGTAAATAAATTATATATTTATGCTAATATTATGTCTCCGAAATAAATACAGGGTAACTTTTAGAAAAGTTTACATTTCACCCAATGATCACGTGCAAATTTTAGGCCTAAGACGCATTTGCATATAAATTTAGTTCGACTTAGCATCGAGTTTCAATATATGGTCTATAGATACAGATATTCAAGGCCTTAACAGCGTAGGTCTTACCAAAACAGTTCATTATTATTATTATATTTAGCTTAGTTAACAACTTAGACAAAATGTGACTGTTATCTTTCACTTTCAGCTAAATTAAGATGAAAAGAAAAATCAAATAATCGCATAGCCATTGTTTAACTGAAAGTTTGTAATTATCTCTTAATATCGTAAGTTCCCAGACACAAACCTTTTTGAAGGGGTCAACGAATAGTTATAATTTTATTATACTATTGCGATAGTTAGATGATTACTTTAAATTGAGCATTATCTTAGCACTATATTATATTAAGTGTATATATATAAGGTATATAAATCTAGTGTATATAATATATAGTTTTTATCTTCGTTGGTCTTGTGTAGGCGTTTTAACTATCGGACTTTGCGTTATGAAATTTTGACAGTGTTTTACTATTGGTCAAACGCATGTTATAGGCTACATTTCTGTTGAAAAAATAAATGAAGAGGCGGTAGACCGCCTTCACAACAGAAGTGGGTGGTGTTATGCCCCTCTATAGGAGAGATTCAACGATTGTTTTTTATAGATGACTGAACAATAAAATGTTGAATATTAAGAAATAAAACAAGTCTTATGCTGACTTAAGTGATTTTAAACAATTGAATTGGTTTATATACGTTATTTAGTTGTTAATTATATTAATTTAATAATAATGTATATAAGAGTCAGTACGGGAATGTTATCTGCGGTATTCGGAATACAATTGTTGTTAGCTTAATGAAATTAAAAGTTTAAATTATTTGTTATAATAATGATATTTACGTAACTTTTGATATCGGGCAATCAAAGGGAAACCTAAGATAGAAAAAAACATATAAAATAGAAATCTTAGAGAGCGTAACAGAGAGAGATGGGACAGCAGCCCAAAACTTGCCCGGTTGATGGCTAATTGGGAGCCGAATCGATGACAATCGTGATCGTGTCATGGATAAGAAACTACCAAAGCAAACTGCAAACGGGAACAAGCAAATTGAATGCCAACAAGAAGAGTAACCGAACAACCAACCGGTATTTTGGTACATATTGTTATTCACAAATCTTTATATATATATATATATATATATATGTATATCTATTTATATGTATATATTTATATGTATATCTATTTATGCAATTATGAAAGCAGTTTTGGAAAGGGCGTTTTATAATTTGCATGCGTAGGTCTTTTAAAGATGCATAACCCTTGATTTGATTTATTTGATTATCGAACTATGTTTGGTATTGTAAACTTGGGCCTAAACGCCTTCTTTGCAATTATTATTTATTTATTTGTCTATGGACACTTTTGCAACAAGCCTTTAAATCTGGTATTCACAAAATTTTGTGGAACAATATTGAAGAAAACAAAGGTAAACAGATGTTTAGACAAAAAATAAATAAATTTAAGATGACTTGCGCGAACTTTTTAGTGAGACATCGTTATATACATACAAATATATATATATATATATATATATATATATATACACACGTGTAGTAACATATCGACTGGTAACGGTACAAGCGCGACAGGTTTTTTAAGGCACTACAAAACAATATCTTAGAGCTTGTAGATATTTCTATCTCTCTCTTTCTAACATTGTATCTAACATCTTCTCTGCTCGCTTATGCGCTTATGGGTCTTTCTAGGTAAAGTTATTTTTTTTTTGACGTTTTGCAAATCATTTTCCATAGTTGTTGTAGTTGCGCAAAACCCTTGATGGCAACTGGGTCTAGCATAAAGGTAACTGATGTTGTTTTTGTGGGCGAGCCATGTACAAAATATAATCACGTGCGGCTCTAACAACAGTTTTCATATACGTACTGTGACTAATTTTACAAAAAAATAAAACAAAAATTGCAATTGCAAATTACTTTTGTGAGCAACATCTATACACATAGCACAACACAACACACATGGCCTTGCGCAATTGTTGGTGGCTGTTGTAAAATGCCGCAGCGCGACACTTGACGTTTCCGGCCTCCGTAGTCCTCCAGCTGAATACAACTACAATTTGGAGAGGTTGTGACTAACATCTAGTGCTTATTATATATATTGTTTCTTTGGTTTTGCGTTTCTTGTTTCTTTTTACTTTTGACTGTATATACAATTTGTATTTACTAAGGGTTAAACTATACTTAAAATATTCTAATACCAAAGATAGGTGATTGCTTGACAAATTCATCGAGTTTGCTTTGAAATAATTCTGAAGTCACTGCAGTACCGGGTGTCCATAGGGGATCACGTACAACATACTCAACCCAGACTTTTGCATAAAGCTGTTGCAGCAATTCTTTAACATTAATGGCGGCTGTATCAGTGTTTAACACAAATCTAAATAAAATAATTAAAACACAATGTATACAATAATAATACAATAATATATTATAATAGTACTTACTTTAATCCTGAGGGCGTTTCTAAATAATGTAGTGCATAGCGATTTGTTTTGTAATAAAGAAATCCTTCACGTGGGTCATGTGGCGATATTTTACTGACAAACGATTTTATGGAAAAAAGCATGCCATATGTAAGCTTAGCTTCCTAAATAATATAATTAAATATAAAAGTATAGAGAAAAACCATCATAATAAAAATACAAATAATTTGGATCTACCTCCTCGCAGGTAATCCCTGATTTCTTGGTACGATTCCATTCGGCGTAATGCATAAGCGTGCCCATCTTATCGAATATATAAAGATTGAATATAGTCATTTTGACTTAATTATTAAACAAATACTATAAATGAAGCTACCTAACGTAAAATGAACAATAACAATTGCTTCAGTGTAGCCATACTGTATGCAGATATTTCTGCGCACATCGATATAAAAAGGTTTCGATATATTTTTGCTAAATAAAACAGGTCTTCCCGATTGAAAATAATAGTTGTAACTTGCAACTGAATAACGCCAAACATAGATATTAAATTATACCAGCTTGTCTTTTTTTCTTTACTAAAAGGAAAAATTTAATTATATAATATACAACGCAGTGCATCCAACACTATTTAAATGATTGTTTTAAATCTGTATGTTGAGATCTTACATAAAGCGATAATTAATTCGCGCATTAGAGTAGTAATCGCTTGGCCATATTTTTCTTATCGATACTTGTAGCTACTAACAAGCTACGGGCTGTGTTAATCTCGGGAGTTCAACATAGTTTAAAGAGTTTATTTTGTACTTTATTAAAATCGGATGGTGTGTATGCCTATATTTTAATTATCTGTGCATACAGATTTACAGCATACACTTTAAAATGGTGTCGGAAAACGAAAATATAAATGAGAATTCCTCAGTGAAACCCAAGGATGCCGGCAGTGATAACAAAATGGCGTCTCCGTCTGCGACGATGAACAGATTAAAGACGGTCGACCAACATGAATTAAAGATAATGGATGTTGAGGGTGCAGTTCTCACAGAAAAAGAGACAATAATTGAAGTAAACGATGATGATATACATGACGATGTCGATAATGAGAATCCCCTTCTGGCAACCGAACTGCAGACGGCGCTTATTGACATCGACGATGTCGGAAAAACATCAAATGATCCACTATGCGATGAAAAGTTGTCCACGAAGTCAGAGCCCGAGAGTGGTGATGATGATGCGTACAATGGACCTGATCCAATGGGTCTTTTGGAACGTATGGACACTAACCGTGACTTAGACGATGACGATGATGAAGAAGACAGCGGTGATGAAAATAGCAGCTCCGGATCGCGTCGCATATCCCGTGCCCAACGCTGGCAACTTTGGATGAAGCGTTGGCCGTGGTTATTACATGAGGACAGTGATGGAGACTACGCTTTCTGCCTATATTGCAACGTTATAATGAATGTAAACAAAAGACATAAGTACATACAGCAACATCACCTATCGCTCTATCACCAGGAACGTGAAAACAACTATGTAACCTTTAAAAAAAGTGAGGACCACAATCGAGGGTAAGTATTGTTGACAAAAAAGTACCATTAAAGCAATTGATTACGAATAAAATTTAATATGTCAGATTAAATAATAATGAGGTTAAGCATGAGTTTGGAACAAACAGTTATGTAGCTGCGATGAAGGAAAAGAGAGCAAATGAAGTAGTAGAGCTGAACAATTTTAACTGGCAACGTTGGTTGAGCTGGCATGCGTGGTTAGAGCGATCACAGCCAGAGGGTACCATTGGTCTATGCAAATTTTGCAATGTGCGAATGAATGTTGAATTTGTCTATTTGCGTAAACGTCATGAGAGTAGCAAAGGCCACTTAGAAGCAGTAAGACAGGTTGGTAAACACGGTCGTAAACGGAAACGCAGTTCTAGCCCAGATCACAAGAATACAGAAAATGTAATTAACCCAAATCAAACCGCTGAAGGGCCCGAGATGACAGCTATCGGGGAAGGGTTGGCATTAACAGATCCTACTGACTGGTGTGAGTTGTTGCCCGGCACCAATCCGCAGCAATGTCGCTGCACCCTTTGCGATTGCCGCATGGCAATCACCAGTTTTATGCGTCATTTAAAGTCGCAGGTGCATCGTAGTAAATTGGTTACTACGAATCCAGCACAATCTCTGTAAGTTCTTAATCTCGACATCTTAATTGTTTTAGAGTTTTTTAACGGTTAATTTTTTTTCCTAAGTAGCGCAAAACACAATCGAGGTATTTGGGCAAAGTACGCAGATATACATCCCTGGCTTATGGCCGATCCAAATGATCCCACTCTGGCCTATTGCCATGTTTGCTGCCGCCGTTTTATGTATGGACATTCAAAAATCAAACGAAGAAATCATGAAAATTCGGAGAAACATCAACTTGCATTGGCTGCTGCAGCTCGTGAACTTGGAGAAGATGAACAGGACAAAACCGACCATGCTGATGCTCAGAGCGAAAGTATTGGCAGTGATGAAGACTACATTGTAGAAGATGACAAGCTCTCGACATCACAGAGAAGCACCGATAAGTATGTGTTCCTGTCTTCATGATTTCTTAATTCCTGAACCTAAATGATCATCAATGCTATTTAACAGTTCTAGGAGCACTGAAATCAAAAGTGGGGCTGGAAAGCCCATAACTGTGCGACATTTTACATGGCTGCGATTTACCAAAGATCGTAAGATACAGCTGTGCAAATATTGTCGCATTCGATTCCACAACGAATCAAGCAAGCTGCGTCATGCACGTAGTGCCCGGCACTTAAAGTTGATGCAACAGTTTAAAGCTCGTCAAGCTGAACGAAGAGATGAGGCTCGAAAAAATCTTGAACAGAAAAACATACCCGAAGAGCATGTAATTGAAAAAGGTGCGGAAGCAGTTGTGGAGGAAAATCAGCAGATAGCTCAAACTAATAATGAATCGGAAATGGGGCTCCAATACGAAGATGTGCCCAAAATACCAAATTTAAAGCTAATTAAGCAAGTAGCACCGAAGCCTATACCAACGACTATGCAGGGTAAGGTCATGGTTTGGAAGGATCGATTCCCGTGGCTTTCATATAAACGTAATGAAGAGCGAAACAATTATGGATGGTGTAAGCTTTGTGAAGTATCTGTGTTTTTGCCCAGCTCAAAGTATGCTTCGAAACATCAGCGTACTACACGGCATATAAGACTACGCATTGAACGTAAGCGAGGTATATTTCCGAATCCCACGATGGGTAGTACATCGATGGCAGCTGCGACTGCCGCTGCACTGACAACGGGTGAGGCTAAGCATAAAGCAGCAATGGCAGAGCTGCAGGCCAAATACGATTGGCTGGAACCAGATGCGAATGACGAGAATTATTGCTTTTGCAAACACTGCGAAACTCGGCTGCCCATCAAAGTGTTTTATCTACGTCAGCACGATGGTTCACGAAAACATAGTGAGCAAATGGAGCGTATAAAAAATCGTAGTGAAGTAAACTCAACTACCACCAATGAGAGAGAACCAGCAGCGTCTGTAATGGAAGTGGATCAGGATCAAGAGACCGATGAGGCGCTGAGCGTCAAGTATGTTATATAGTTTAAAGATAACAGTGTACTATTTCCTAATTAAGTCTCCTTTCTCATAGATCTGAATTAACCACGGATGGCCAGCCGCCATCGAAACGTCCGCGCCGTTCGTTGGAAGTGCGTCGTCTATTACGCGCTCTGCGTGATTCTGTTGGTAAACGTCAGGATGATCGTAGCCAGTTAGATATAGCCAAGGACATGATATGTTCCTCATTTGACATTGTTACTCGTCTGCGTACACTGGAACGTGATAATGATCCCTTAGCACCACCAGCTCAAGCCCAATCCGCTGTAACTGGTTCTCCATCACAGCCTAAAAACACTCTGGACTTGTTCTTTGAGAGCATAACACAGACAATGAAGACTTTACCTGGTGATCTTGTGGCTGAGGGTAAGGCTAAAATTATGCAACTCGTATGCGATTTAGAACTGCGTAGCCTCCAGCGTTCAACATCTCAACTTGAGCAACAACAACCAGTTGAAGTTGTGCCTATAAATACCGAACAGGCGAAAGAATCGATGGTGCAGCAACCAGTAGCTGAAGAAAATACATGCAATATAAGTTCAGAATCTATAACATTTGAAGAGTTAGCTAATATTCCTGGCTCACCTGAATCATTGGGTTCATCCGTAATAATTGAAGACTTCATTGAAGAAGAACCGCCACAGAATTTACCAAACAATAATAACAACAGCTTTAGTAATAAGAATCAAGTTAATGTAACAAGTAATTCATCTGAGACAACGTTGTTACCCACACAACAGACACCAGTAAGCAGTAATTCCAGTATCAACTTATTAAGTGGAAACAACATACCAATATCAGCTACAACTAACATCAATTCTAACGGAGCTCCTACAGAAGTTCCAATCAATATACGTCGAATTCTGCCATCCACAGTACAAATTGCAAGCGTTTCGGATTCTGTTGAGCCCGTACGCGTTGTACCTATTAATAAATTGACTACATTAAATCAAAATAATAAGAATTCACGTAATAGCATAAGCACCATCAATCTTTCAACGCCAGTAATGCAACGCAGTAATCAACATTCAAAACATTTGTCCCCCAGTATTGTAATGGCCACTCCACCAAATTCAAACGGTAGCGTCCATTCAGACTTTAGCAATGGAACGACAGGTGGCAGCGGTGGAACCGGGACACCAATGATTCGTAACATTCGTATTAATAATGGTAACAACTCTAAATTTTTAACGTTGTCAAAGAACCCACAGCAGCATCAACAGCAGCAACAACAACAGCAGCAACAACAACAACAACAGCAGCAACAACAACAACAACAGCAACAACCGCAGCAACAACAGCAAAAGCAACAACATCAACAGCAGCAGCAACAACAGCAGTTGCAGCAGCAGCATCATCATTATCAGCAACAGCAACAACCCAACTATCAGCAAAAAATTCAAAAACAGCAACCACAACAACAACTACAGGTACAGCAACAACAGCCACAACAACAACAAATGCATATACAACAACATGTAAACCAACAGCAACAACAAAAGACACAAGGTTTACGTTTCCCTAACTCTGGTAACTTACCAGGAACTTTACAAATATCACCAGTAGCTATAAGTGGCCAGCCACAAAGTCAAATTCGTACCGTTAATGTTAATAGAACCTTTGTACGTAACCTACCTACCAGACCATCGCCCTAATAACTACATAGACTTAAATTGAATGTAAAATAAAAAAGTAATGGCCTTTATCCACTAATGGTTGAAAACAGAAAATAAAAAAGTTTATAGAAATTAAATTTTCAAAGTCTATAACATGTTAACTTCAAAATTGTAGGGACAACAACAAATTGTATTATTTTTCAACTATAATTTATTTGTTTATAAAATTACAAACACTTTTAATATGTCTTTTAATAACGATTCCAAAATATTGTCAAAAATAATAATAATTGCATTTGCAACTTGTATTTTAGACTTACAAGGCTAAGAGATATAAATTGATGTATGTATGGAAAGCATTAAGTTTTGGCTAACACAATGAAATGGTCAAACAATAGGTTATTTTAGTTTACGCCGTTAATGCTTTTAATTTCAGGATATATTTCATTTCGCACTTATATAAAACAAAATATTTCAATTGAATCTTAAGTAAATATATCCATAATAATGGGTATATTTATTATTATAACCTATAGTATTTTAATCGTTTAAAATGGGAATTTAATTATAATTATATTCGCTTCTACACAGTTAATACAAATAAAATTATAATTTTTCAGATTTTCATGCAGTGTACTCGCATATGTATATGTATCTGTATATGATTATATTAATTATTTTTTGTGTTTTATTTCTTTTATCTTAACTTTTAGCTTTTTCAGTCGATGCGCAGATTTACTCACCAATTAATAAATCATAGCTTTCTTGCAATGTATCATTGCGGTCGCTGTTGCGGCTCTGCCGCTGGCAAACCATTTGGTAGCACCAATTGTGTTTCTGGATTTTCATCGCTGATAATCGTTGAAAGTTCTATTTCCCGACGATCACCAAGCAGACGACGTGTTGAACTGTGCATGAATGCATTCTCAGGCATTACATAGTCATTAGATAAATTAGATAATGTTGTTTGTATTGGCATTGGCGGAATTGACTTGTTTGGTGACGTTGCTGACTTGATAATTTTTGATTGCTTTCGTTCGTTGGCTTCGTGTGCCTGATCAATGGGTGTGGAACATGCTTGCAGGGGGAAGATAAGTTTAACATCAAGAAAACTGCAAAGTTCTTCTATGCCATCCAAAGTTCGATTGACTTCTTCGTTGCCTTGTTTTCCCATGTGCTGGCGAACTGTGGCTAAATAGTTAAGGAGCTTGCTTCTTGCTATTTTGATAACGGTCTGAGCATTCTTTAGCTCCAAACGCAGTAGTTCAGGACTCTATAAAAAATCAGAAATATGTATTCAAATAAAAAGAGTTGCCTGCATGTACTCACGTCTACCAAATAGCCATCCATAGCTACGCGATTGGTTTCATATAATTTGGCCAGCGCAGAAGAGTGCTGTGCATTCTGTGCCTGCAAAAATGTAATCTGTCGATCCATGTGGCTTCCACTCGCTGCTGATGAAGTCTCGGAATTGGTACGCCTTCGTGGAGTACTTTGTTGTGGCTCAGGAGTTCCTGGGGCAGGCACAGGTAAATTGTTTGTAAATGAAACACAAGTGAATGCATTCGCTGGATAGTCAAACTGCTTAGGATTTAGCATATGTAGAGCGTGTCTCAGCACCAGGTTAACATCCACATGACTGGGATACCGCATAAGATAAGTCAGTGATGTCGTGTAGTCGCTCAATAGTACTGTAAACAAAGGAGCAGACAAATTTGGTAAGCATATTCTTGACACTTTTTGCTGATTACGCACGTTTTTCTCGGATGTGCACAAGCATGGCTACCAATATATAATTGGGTAAGTCAAAACGATCACTATCTGCAAAGATTGCATCCCAAAGTAATAGTAGATCGAGAAGTAGAAATTCGCGTCCAAATAGAAGACGTAACCAACGGCTATAAAAGATTGGGTTTAGCTTAAGAAAGAAGAAGCTGAATTACACAGTCATCAGTACTTACATGCCAAATAGGTGCAATGGTATCTCCATTTTGAGCAGATAATGATGCAAGTGCTGATCCTGTTTGGCAAGAATTTTATCACGTATAAAATTCAGCTGACTGATAACCTCAACCTCTGATGGTTGTTCAATGTCAGCGGTTGATGTCTGTAAGCAGAACAATTATTACCCAAATATCTTTAAATTTATAAGATTAATGACTGACCTCACTATATTTTTCCCTTTTCGATTCTATTTCCTCATCCCCCTTGAATGTATGGTTTGAAACGCGATAATACGATTCCACGGAAGCCATAAGTCGTGAAAATATGGAGCTACAATAGTGGTGTAATGGTAAATATTTTAATTATATTTTAACATTCTCTTAGATGTTAAAGAACTTACTATGTGTCCGCCTCGAGATATGCAGCGTCCAGGACATTCATCAAAGTTTCGTTTATGTCAGTCTTAGCAATTTCACTAAAGTGTAACAGTGATTGATGATCACTGTAAAGCACAAAGATAATAGGAGCCAATATCTCGTGCATACCCTGACGATAGCACATGTATGGATGTTCCCGTGCATAGTAGAACAATATATTTGTCATGGCATTTTGAATCAACGCTTTGCGAAAGAAGTCAACACCTGGAAACGTGCGCACCACATCTTGACGTATCACCGAAAACAGTTCCTGATCGCTAAAATACTGATTCCATACGCTTTGCGTTGATTGCGATAATGGATCATCATTGTCTGTCGCTGCTAGTTCGTGTGGATTACTTACGTAGTCCACTCGAAACTTTTCATACCTAAAATTTATAATATATATGACACAAATCTGCATAGAAAAAAAGTTGTTTATTTTACTCACTAACCTGTTTCGTTGCTGCGCACGCTGGCTATGCCAACTGCGATAATCTGCATTTAGCACTCGCAGCAACAGCGCCCAATGCACACTGCGAAATTTTGACATTTTGAGCTGGCCATTGAAGGCTGCCAAACGCAGCGACTCTGGATTCTCATCCAAACCAGCTAAGAGCTGTGTCCATTCTTGTCTGTAACGCTCAACAGAAGTCATTGCGTTACCGTTGTTGTTACTAACAGGTTCAATGGCTAGTCCCGTTTCCTCTTTAATGTTTGTTTTTATGGCAGCTGTTGCGTCCGATTTTGAGGTCGGCATGTACAATTTAATGGCTTCTATACCACGCACAGTCATTGCTTTGTTTACGATTATACATCCCCAGCACGACAAAAAAGTAAGTGCATTTGCTAATATATGCAGAAAATGGGTGGTTTACAAAACAAAGCTGATTATATTTGACAACATTTCTGAGATAAGGGTGTAAGTGTGACCAGTTTGAACGAGATACTATTTGGACAGCTGACAACTCTACGCAGCATTATTTGAATATCGATATTATTAAGTGTAGGATAAGTTGTAGCTATCGATATATATTGACTGTTTAACAAACAATAATCACAACACATTGTTTTGAAAATTTATGAGTTTAATTTTTAGCAGTACCTAATTTAATTTTATTATATTTAAATTTTATTTACCATTACACTTTTTATGTCTAGTTTTCTTTTGTGTTTGATGTACATTGTAAAGGAAGACAGCAACACGAAACAGACTATTGGGCAGCACATAATGGCGCGAAAGGGAATTTAAATTTAATGCACAAGCTTAAGACAATTTATTAACAATATGAATTTGTACGCATACTCCAACCTGAATATAATGCTGGTTTATTTGAACTGTTGGAATACATAAAATAATTATAGACTTTTTTTTAATTGAAAACGGTTCTAACGAGTGCTATGCAATATTAATAATACCGAAATCTTACATTTAGAGGACATGTTTCATTCATTATAATAAAAATGAGGTATACGTGGCTTATTGATAACCTCCATGTGATATACGCACATAATTGATAGGAGTTTTAATTACTACTTTATTAATAAATAATGTACACAAAATTTAATATACAAAAAAAAAATTTATTAAAAAAATCAACTAATTTGATTGTAAATAAGAATATTATACAACGAGGCAATTTAATGCGCAAGACACACTCACACACTTACAAATTGGGGTCAATGTTTGTGATCGTCAAACGATACACACAGACACAGCATATCGATTATAATACTGTACCGTCAACGAAACTGTGCAGGAAATGCTGAAAATAACAATAAACAATGTCGCGCCGTCCCAACAACAATAGCAAGAGCAACAGCAAGAGCAACAGCACTAGCAACATCTGTATTAGCATAAGCATTAACTTTAGCAGAAGTTTAAGCCGCGTGCTATGTTAAAAATTGCAAATAACTAATTGATTTAAGTTTACGGCTTCAAAAACTTTTCTATCAATTTTTTTATTTTTGCTATGGTCCAATGACCATAGTTTTTGAGGTAATGCCAAGACGGTCAATGCCGTTTTTTGATCTAGTCTCGATTATTATTATTTTCTAATACTTTGTTGAACTTGACCCAATGACTGTAGCCGCAGCTTTTAGCGGGTGGCCCCTGATCTACTGTTGCGTCTTTAAAGTAATAATTCGCATGAATGATTGATATATTTTTGACTTGTATCAAAAGATTTCATAGCTCTTTTGACCATGATTTTGTTTAAATTCTGAGTGCATTGGCTCATTAAATGCACCTTGATTGCTTTACATTCATATCACATGTTCACAATTTATTTATTTTAAATTTAAGGGTATTTTATAAATGCATTTCAACAGGGTTTATAATTTAGATTTTTACACTTATCAAAACAACTATCCATGATTATACTTTTAATGCATGACGCTTCAATGTTTACATTTATGGAAGTATTGTGAACTGTTATGGTTTCGCACACTAAGCCTCCATATGCACGTGCATAAAAAAGCAGACGAATACATATAGCCACACGCATACATCAAGTATACGCTACATTGACTTCGATTTCTATTTTTCGGTCAAAGTCAATGTCAATGCAAATGCGAATTACAAAAACAAAGTGAATATTTTTTTTTTCGTTTTTGCTTTTATTTTGTTATTTTTCTTCATTTATTTTAATTTATTTATTGTCTTTTGTTTATATGTTTCTTGTGCAACGGTCAACGGTATTCAGCTTATCAAAACCACTTGCCTTTGGCCTGGTAACTCGTTTTAGTTATTTTTTTTATTTGTTGTTAGTTGTTTTCTTCTTTTTTTTTATTATATTGGACCCTGTTACAATTTGATTTGGCTATTTTGCATTTTGTATTTCCTGATATTTAATCAAAAAACAGCTATGCCAGCAGCCAATCGAATTGATGATGATGTTTCTTATGTTTCTTTTGTTACTAGGTTGCTCGTCCCCCTTCTGCCGTTGCTTTGACCACATGAGGCGACGAGGTGAGCTGAAAAGAGCGGAAGTGTTTTACCATGCCAAATAACTGCGATTTGTAATGAACTTCGAAGCAACATAAAGCAGTTATATTTCATATAGCCATAACTTTCATCAAATGATATGTTTTTAACTTTATAATTTTGATAATATGCAAACCAAATCATAATATTAACTATTATAAAGTTCATACCAAGGTCATATATCAGATACTTCTTAATCAGTCAAGGTTAATACCAGAAAAAAAAAAAATTCATAAACAAAAATCCAAAACCTGTTCCACTTAAAAGAATTCTATACACCTATGCGATTAATCATAAAGATAAATAGTTTTAATAGAGAATATAATTTATTATGTATAAATATATAATTATTTTTTTTTCCCCCTATATTGTTAATACTCTAGTTAATTTGGTTCTGGTCTAGACTAGCTAGTATGTTTTCTAACCTTTGCTGAAGGGCTAGAACCTGTTTTAGTCTTCGACGTATCAATCAATATTTTACACTGTACCTAAAGTCTGGATGTTTAAAAATCTATCTATAAGAATATTAATATTCATGAATAATCATAAAATGTAATAATAGAGAACCAAAAATAAAATCCACAGGCGCAGGCTCAGAAGTTATTTTAAATACAAATCAGGTTTTTTTTTTTTTTTCCCCTTTTTTTCTGATTTTATACGATCTACTGTAGAATTCTAAGTAGTATATACAATATAATACAGCACGGCCTTATCGATGCTGATCATGATCAAGTTGTTAATGAAAATAGTGAAGTTTCTGGTAACAAGTTCTTAGACATCACCTAGCAAGTGGTTCCAAGGCGGAGCACAGGCGAAAAGAACGCGGAAACGACGAAAATAAATAATGTATAAATTCAACGTACTTATATACATACATACATATATAAATATATATTTATATATATATATATGGATAGGAAAAATAATCAGACCGAGAGCTTTATATGTTCGTAGCATATGGCACGTGATCGATTTATTAATTTTTAACTACTTTACTCCATTTTTTAGTTTACATATCAATAATTTTGCTTTTATGATTTTCGGCATGTGCTGACACAATCCTATCGACAGATGTTCTATAAATATATATAGTATATATAAATATATATATATAAAAGTTTGGTTTATCTAATTTTCAAAACATTTGGTTGAAGCAGCAAAAGAACAAAAATTTGTACTCCTTCTTCAGATTTTTACGACCTAGTATAAAAAACCACAATTATTTTATTGATGGTAATTTTTGTGTATTTATAACTTATGTACAAATATATCTGTATATATATATATATATCTTATATATATATATTGCACGTTTTAAGCTTGGCTTTAATGGAATTCATTTGTTTTGTGGTTGTCAAGCATTTTGGGAGCGTAAAACCGAATGATTTCAATAATCGTGTGTGTTTGATGAATGGGCCAAGAAGAAACATGTTTCATAGAATTAAGGCCTTAAGTAACAATGAGTTGGGTGTGCTTGTGTGTGTGTGACTAGTTTATCCCTATTGAAAATATATATATATATATAGAAGCCGTGACTGAAGTCATGTTCTGAGTTTGTTTGTTTGATTTTCACTTGGCATAAAAATGTTGCGTATTGACAGACGTGTGGCATTGCGTTCTTCCTGTGGCAATACCTTATTTTGTGGGTCGCAGCTTATACTTAGCATTTACATGTATGTTTGGTTAAGGCATTTGAAACGGAGCGTTTCACTTTTTTTTTATTTTTTTTTTTATAATTTTGCAAGGCTTAATTAGGTTTAGTTTTACGCACTTTAGACCTACAATAAACAATAAACAAAATACACAAAATAAAAGGCGCAAATAGTTTTTACCTTGTCACATTGATTTGTATGGTGAAATGAGTTGAACTTTAATTAAGTTTAATTAGTTCCCTTGGGAATGGTTCAAATAGTGTTTAACCCTAGTTCCTTTTTAAAAATGGCATTAAAATTTTATTTAGACATGGTGTTAATAGAAAATATTTATTTAATGGCTCAATTTAAAAATTTATAATTGTTTTCATAATTGTTTTGAGTTAAAGAAATTGCCTTGTTCTTGTCTTTGCCTTGGTGCAATTATTATTTTATTCTGTGTGCATCTTTTGTTTTTATTTTATTTAATTTAATTATTTATTATCTCTTGTGGCAAGTCATTATATATGTATCTGTGTGGTGTTTTTTTTTTATTTTATTTTTGACAAAACAAAACAAGTACCATTAACAACTAGCTTGCAATTGCTTTGGAAGGCTACTTGAAGCATTACTGCATGCAGCAACTTAAATGTCTTATGCTTTGGCACAGTGTCACAAGCTATATAAAAAAATGTGTTAAACAAAATAAAATAAAAAAAAAAATACGGAATTACATTTTAAAATTCCAGAAACAAGCAAAATATTATTAATGAATGTTTGTTAATTTGTGGAGTATAAAGAAAAGAGCACAAAAACATTGCATTTATTTGTTTTGATTATTAATTTAATTAAGTTTATTTTATATTCTTTTATATATATATGTATATGTACAAGTATAAGTGTGTTTATGTGTGTTTTATGGATATTATTTTTTTTTTTTTCAAAAAATGCACAAAACAGGTTGAATGTCTCTTTTAATATCGGTTTGGCCAATATTTCGGTATCGTAAGCACGTTCCGAAAATAAACGTTGTTATATTATTGTTGATTATACTATTAAATTCGCACATGCGTGAACTTGTAAATGCCCCAAATGCATTGGTATTATATGTATACATGGTGTATTATGATATATGTTAAATACTCGTATCCAGATCGGGTGTAAAGCACTCAATCAAATGCCCAATTTAAACCGGTTAATACAGTCAATTGTTAATAGAGTACATACATATTATGTTATGTAAATTAATGCAACCATCTGTTCCATCTGTAACCACTGTATCTCTCTCTTTGTTTCGTTCTCTCTCTCTCTCTCCCTCTCTCTCTGTCTGTCTCTCTGTGTGTTTATGTGTGCAACATGTTCTGCCGCATTTTGACCTTCAGCTTGTTGCTTGCTGTTGTTCATATTGCAAATTGTACAAGTTGTAAAGCATTTGCCTGGCACCAAGACAACCAAATAGTAAACAATTTTAGTGTTAAGCACTAAAAAAAAAATAAGAAAAAAAATTAGACACAGCTCATTTCAACTTTGTGCCCGACGGTGTGAAAAAATATAATAAACATTTGACCAAAAGTGTAAACACTTTTCTGCCACAACAAAAAGCAAAGCAAAAAAAAAAAAATTAGAAATAAGTTAAAATAATTATTGGCCAAAGGTACAGCATTGCCTAAGATATCCACTGAACTCATATTCATATTCATATTCATATTTATATTCATATATTTATATTTACTTTTGGCCAGAACTGAAACAATGTCACTCTTTATGGAGCAAATATTGATGCGGAATCAATAGCAATTAAGTTTGGTCATGAAAATGCTTTTTAGAACTGTAATCAAAGTTGGGGGAAGAAAGAAAAAAAACGGCAACAAACTGTGAAGAATTATAAAATGAGGGCCTTGTCTTGCCAACATTTGTATATATATATATATATATACAGATATATATATATAAGGCCTAAAACAAAACAAAACCCGTAAACCCTGTCTGACTCGTCAAATTTCAAATATTTATTAAGTCAACTGTCCCACATATAAAACTTAACTAAATCAAGAACACGATATTGTACTATATTATGTTATTAAAACACAAATATATACATATATATATTTATAACTTGTTTTCAAATAATTATCATTAACTACAACAACAAAAAACTATAATTTTAAATATCTAGAAATAAATAAATCACAGTTAAAAAAAAAAGAAATAATAATGAAAAACTAGTCAGAAAAGCAAAGGCGCTCAACTTGACCGATAGTTGTACACGGCATGACCTGCGGCCCATACAGAAACCGAAACTGAAACCTCAGCCAAAAACCCCAATATGCCAAAATTGCCGACCCTGTTGAGTAAGCCAAAGTCAAAAGCAGATAAGAAACATTTCAAAGAAGAAGACCAAAAAAAATAAATGTTGTTAGGCAACTTTTGTTAACTTTAGGCAAGGGGAGTGTCCAAAATGGTAGTTGTATACGTGAGATCTGTCAAATAGACGTAAATAACGTTTTTCCCAAGACTTTTAGTTTTTCACAAATGGTAAACACGTTTTCAGTACAGTTCCATTTAATTAACATTTACTATGCCTATCTTCAAATCTTCTGCTTTTGGCTTAAATTTTATGGTTAAAATTGGCTCAGCAACGAGCCATTACATAAACCTAAAAGACAACAGCAACAACAATAACTAAATCTGCAAATAGCCTAAAACCCCCCAATTGATTGTCATTTAAATAAAATGACATAAAAATTGTCATAAAATTTTGTATATTCTTTTCCCCCCGCCTGCTTTACATAATAATTAATATCCGGTCTAAGCCCTTCATATTAAATTGACCCCGCCGGTTGGAACTTTTGATCTTCATTTAAATATTTCCGAGTTTTAACTAAAAATCAAAGCCCTTCCTATTAAACTGACCCCGCCGGCTGGAACTTCAAGTCTTTATTTGAATAGTTCCAAGTTACAATCGAAGCCCTTCAATGCGAATTGACCCCGCCGGTTGGAACTTTAAAATCTTCATATGAACTATGGTCGTGGTTCGTTGATCGGCAACTGCCGATACGAATATTCCACAAAGAGCAAAAAATAATAACAAAAACAAAAAAAAAACAAAAAACTAAAAAACTGTTTAAATATTCGTGCGTTGATTTGATATTTGAGGCACTGTTGAGCACAAAAAAAAAAAAATGAAAAAAAAAAACACCCGAAGCCGAACACTTCGTTTCAGTTCGGGTTTATGCGAATATTTTGAACTAGACGCTTAAAAAGCTCGGTGACTCGTTCCGTACCTCCATACGCCGTGCATTCTTCGCGAATCGTGGATGTGCCGTATGTGTATGTGTGTATATCAGTTAACAAATATAAAGGAGCACATCCTTATAGGGATGTAATACGAACTATAGTGCGTGTAACTCGATTTTATCATTTGTTTCATGTGGTTTTTTAGTGTTTATCTTATAATAAGAAAATAAAACTCAAAAAGTGTCCACACTAAAAACGAAAAGAACTTTTCAAATATATATATGCAAAAATAATATATATATATATATATCTATATATATTAAAAAGGAACAATTGTGTAAAATATACTAAAACGTATATTTTTTAAATTTTTGGAATTTGTATATTAAATATATAATACGAATAAGGTGAGTGTTTAAAAATGAATAACAAATTCTAAGCAAAAAAGGATTATCACAATAGCAACAGAAACTATATTCAGGATATTAAATTTATGCACTCTATATATCACATATATATATATATAGATATCGTATGATATGGAGAAAAGCAAATATTCAAATGAATAAATTGAATAGATTTTGATTGTGCAACAAGTATAAAGGCAATTAATGTATTTGGGTTGCTTCGACTCAACATTCAAATTGTTGTTTCTCTTCAACTGAATTATAAATTTTTGTATATTTCTTTGCGGAAGTAAAACAGAAAAAAAAAATAAAATAAAACGTGAAATGCGTCACTATCTATAAAACTATCAAAATTAAAGTTATTCCGTAGAAAACTAATAATAATAATAATAAAATAAAATAAAATAAAAAAAGAATTCAATATATACAAACGCAGCTACCAAAAAGACAATAGTTATGATTCATCAATATAATTTTAGTATAGGAAATCACAGAGCTAAAGATATAAAACTATGGAGCGTTGTTCATACCACGTACCGATAATAACAACAACAACAACAACAACAATAAATAAAACAGAATTATGTTAACCTTAAATGGTATTAGTATTATAGATTGACAATCAAAAGTTGTCTGGTTGTTGTCTATAAAGTATGCAGATCTTCTGATAATGCAAACTATAGTCTCTTTATCATACAACATTGCGTATACGTATTATCTTAACTCTTTGTTCTATGCGGTTTGCTTTTACAATTGAATTGAATTAAACAGAAAGAGTAAAAAGAAGAAGAGGAAAAAATTACAAAAAGCAACTTTTTTTTTTATTTCATTTCTTTGACGCATATGTATGAGTGTACATCGTATAATGAATATTGATGCCACGCATAATGCGAATGCGATTTGCGATTGCGAATGTGAATGTGAATGCGAATGCCTACGATCTAGGCAAAACCACATTAGAGCTCTCTATGCATATAGAACAGTATATGACGGTATATTCCAATCCAATCCAATCCAATCAACCAATCAACCAACCAACCAACCAACCATCTATACATTTGTCCAACCATACGTCCGACCATTCATCTATCCAAATAAAAGTCACGTTCCAGCTTAAATTTTGTTATGCGCCAGGTGTAGTTAGTTGCGTGCGCTTGGCGAATCGATCAATGGATGCTTTAGCTCACAACTACATCAGTAAATTCTAAATACAAATTACAAATATATATATATATATAGTTATATATACATATATATCTACAGAGAGCTAAACACTTTTGAGGTTTTTGAATAAGATTTATTATTATTGCTATTGGGATTATGACGAAAGGAAAATGTATGTAATGTTTTTTTTTTCCCTCATTTTTTTGGCTCATTGACTTGCTAAGAAGCATCAATGCTGGGTTGAGGCTAAGAGACAGCATTATGGCTTAAAGCTTTAAACAAAACTTGTTGCCAACCTTGATCTGAACATGCTGTATATATCTTTATGTATGTGTGAGTGTTGTATCTGCGGGTTTAAGATTCTAAACAAAAGCAGTTCTATGTATAATATTGTATTCAGATTTTTTTCGTTAAGTATTTAACTATGCTAATAATTCCGGTAAGGATCGTAGACGCAAAATATCACTATGGAAACAATGTTAGCTAAATTTTTAATCATTCGCATCAGACTTAGTTAAAAAAAAAACGACAAAAAAAACTTGTTTTATTTGATGAGCAAATTATGATATATATCTGCGCGTGGCACTAACCGATTAGATATAGATAAATATATATATATATATATATTTGATATACGATTTTATATATGGCAATTTAATGCACATAAAAAAAAAAGAAAAAATAAATCAGACTTTGTCTTTCTATGTGTGTGTGTGTGTGTGTGTATTGCACTCTTTGACTTTTGTTTATGATTCAGTTTGGTAATTAATGTACATAACTTAATGCAATAGGTGACATCGGGATCAGTGTAAATTGTACAGCTTTTGCGCCTTTTGGATTCTATAAGTATGTAAATATGCGTAATGCGTATTATAATATATCTGCATTATATTAAAATCAAACTATATATACATATATACAGATATATATATTTAGTAAAGTCGATAACAAAAGAATGATAGACAAAAATCGCATTAGATTTCAATGTCAAGGGTTCTATTTTGTTTTTTTTTTTGGTTTCTTATAGCAATTGTTTATAATATGCCTGCGGCTTGGCTTGACATTGAACCATGTTGCCAAGTTATTGACTTTAAGCCAAGCACGAGGCTGAGCAGAAAACCCGCTATATATATATATATAGATACAGATAGATATATAGATAGATATACAAAATACGTCAGGCAACCAATAAGAACACTTTTGTTTATATCAATAAACATCATGCATATGTTATGAGGTCAACCGGTTGTTCAATACTAAAGAAGCTAGTCTCAAACACTAAACACAGCCAGGCAGTCTCTCCATTCAGTCACTTGCCAAGCCAAAAATTCACACACACATAAGCACACTCACACCTGCACACACACACATACTGCAAAACAAGTTGTTGCTGTTTGGTGTTTGCCGAAGCTGCAAGTTGCAACAGCAATTTGCAATTATCAAGCAGATTGAGCTACAATTTCTCACACGGCCAATGTCAGTGTAAAAATCGTGTTAATACAAGTTTTAAGCTCTTAACTAACTATTTTGGTATATGTTAAAGGCATTTTAGCTGTACTGCAATTTAGTTGCATATTAATGAAAATAATTGCTTTGCTGCTAAATAAAAAAAAAGCCTTATGTTAAATAAATTTAAATTGTTTAAGCAATCTGCATGCAATTTTTTCTTTGAACAGTCGCACGATCTAATCGAATATTTAAGCGCAGACCACGTGGCGTATGCGCAATGTTGTAGAACTTTGTGTTGGTTTCTCATGGTCAATTGCTAATTTTTTTTTTAGTTAAATGAATATCATTTAAATGTATAAGTAAATATAGAGACTTTTTACTAAGGTACCTACCCCAATATGCCTATTCAATTCATTCGTTTCAATTTCGTCAGTTTATAAAATTCTAAATTTAAAGAAAAGAAAAAAACAATTAATACAGAAAAAAACAGCAAATTTTGGATTATTGATTGGGTCTTAAAGCTAAACAGAATGGTGCTTATTATTGCTATTTTATTTATATATATTTTATTATTAATTTATTTTATATTTTTTATACGATCTGTGGTTATTTTTTTGTTTTTTTTTTTTGCTGTTCTTTTGTGGTTATTTTTGTTGCTATTTGTTGTTATTTTTTCTCTGTATTTTGTTGTGTTATGCGTATGACTTCCGGTTTTTGTATTCAGTCGGTGTGTGTGTGTGTGTGTGTGCAATGGGGTTTTTGAGCAGCGCTGAAGTAGCTCAAGTGGCGAAGGTTGTTGGTAATGAAGCATCTGCTTTGGCTTATGGCTGGTCCATAATTAGCTGTGCAGCTGGGGGATGCCATGTATGAAGAAAGCCAAAGAACATGACCAGCATACGAAATGAGTCTAGTATATACATATATACTATATACAATTTATATATATATATGACAGCCGCTTAGTCGGTTTAGATTTGCATCTCAAAGGTGCACATAATTGAGCAGTCAAAGCCAACAAGTTGTGACAGGCCATTAATAAGGAAGCTAACAATGGATGTGCTTCATTTCAATTCCGTAAACATCGCGCCAACATTTTATGTCTATCGATACAGAAAGATATTTACTTTGATTACTTACCATTTTTCGCTGTTTATTTTGTTTTTATTTTTGCAGATGTCTCCGAATATAATAGGTAGCACCTTTATATTGGCAGAGACGGCAATGTCTGATGCCAACAACAACAAGATGTCAACACAAGCCGCAACTGCGCCAGTGAAGCAAACAACAACAGCAACAAAGGCAACACCAAAGGAAGCTGCCAAGCCACAAACGTTAAACAAAACAGCCACACAAGAGCCCTATAAGATGCAAGTTGTGTGGCACAATGTGGTGCTCTTTATCATACTACATTCCATGGCAGTCTATGGTCTATATCTGATCTTTGCCGAAAGTGCTTATCTGGAGGTATTACCAGGTAATTTGCAACAATTGTTAAGCAACAATTCAAAGCAATTGTTTAATTACTTTTGTCTTATTGCAGTCTATGTTACTTCAATCTTGGGTGGATTGGGTATTACAGCTGGTGTACATCGTTTATGGTCGCATAAGTCATACAAGGCGAAGGTGCCATTGCGCATATTCCTTATGCTGTGCCAGTCATTGGCATTCCAGAACAGCATCTGGGAGTGGACTCGTGATCATCGTGTGCATCACAAATTCACTGATACACATGCCGATCCACACAACTCACGTCGTGGCTTCTTCTTTGCCCATATGGGTTGGCTCATGTGCAAGAAGCATCCCGACGTTGGACTCAAGGGCAAACAGATTGATATGTCTGACATTGAACAAGATCCCGTTGTGATGTTCCAAAAGAAGTAAGTAACAATTTTACCATAAAATTAAACATTTATTTTATTGTCTATTTACTTTTAGATATTACTTTGTGGTGATGCCCATCTGCTGCTTCGTTTTGCCCATGCTGATCCCATACTACTTTATGGGCACCTCATTGAAGGTGTGCTTCTTCACTTGCTCCATACTGCGCTATACCATTTCACTGCATGGCACCTGGTTGGTGAACAGTGCAGCTCATTTCTATGGCATGAAGCCCTATGATATCAACATTAGCTCTGTGAACACCAAGCTTGTGTCTGCCATTACCTTTGGTGAGGGCTGGCATAACTATCATCATGTATTCCCCTGGGATTACAAAGCAGCTGAGCTGGGTACCTATAACTATAACTGGACGACAGGTTTCATTGATTTTATGGCTAAGATCGGTGAGTTGTATGAATTTTCCTAAATTTAAATATTCATTATTAACTTTGTGTTCTCTTTTTGGTTACAGGACAAGCCTATGATCTGAAATATGTCTCCCAGGAGATGGTCTACAAGCGAGTGTTACGCACTGGCGATGGCACCCACATTGCTGCCCAGCTTGATGCCAATAATAACACCAATACACCAACCAATGAACTGGTCATGCATTTGGATCATGAAAAGGAGGAGCATGCTGTATGGGGTTGGGATGATAAGGATGTATCACAAGATGATCGCAATTCAGCCACAATTTTCAATAGTGAATTAGCATCTAAAACGGATTAGTGTCCTTAAGTGTTAGCGTCTCGAATGCGTTACTAAATATTAACTAAAAGTAAATATGCGAGCCTCTTCCGATTTCTAAACAATTGGGACTGCAGTATTTAATTATATTAATTGCTCATAGTATATTCTATTAACGGTGTCTGTCATAAAGCGATATATATATATATTAATAATGAGAAGAGTTCGCTTTAAAAATGCCAATATATTGGTGTCGATTTTCCAATATCGATTTTCGATTTTCTTTGGTTTAAACGCAATGAGAACGTTATATATATAAATGGCTTCAATTCCAAAAAGAAAACAAAAACAAAAACAACAAATATATAAGTCAAAGATAAGTCAAAACAAAGAGACAGAGAAGAGAAAAAGAGAGAAGTTGCAGAAAGAGTGAGTAGTAGAAATCTATATGAATATATTTAGGTTTTTGTTTTGATTTTGTTTAACTTTTTCTTTAACTCTTTAATTCGTCGTATCCTTAAAACAAAAACTACAAAAAAAATCGTTCAATGTTGAACATTTTACCCTATAATTATGTAACATATGATAAAAAACAAAAACAAAAACAAACAGATAAACAAAAGAAGTTTTTTAGTCTATAAGTATACATACATACATATATATACATATATATATATAAACAATTATATATATATGTATGTACTTTATATATATAAGAAATTTATATTTAAGTTTCGAATCTGAAATTGTTTTAATTATTAGGTGTGTATATTTAATAACAAAATGTTAGAACAAACATTGGACAAAAAAATGGAAAAAAATACCAAAAAAAAAACAAAAAAAATAATTGATTTCTGTCTTTTTGGGCGCAGTCAATGAAGGTAATAAGGCAGAGCTGGTATATGGCATATACATAAATAAAATATATTAAATATTCACAATGTTGATGCAATTTAATGATATTTCATTAAACATAAACATAAAGCCAAAACTGATCAGTTCGGAGATCACAACAGATCAGAAAACATTTGCAAACAATTTCAAAATATATGCAAAAAATTCGAGTTAAAATTATAAATTTCTGCATTAACGTCACAAGGCATAACCTAGTGCCGTTATTATCAACTGGTAGCTATATATATATATATGTATATATATATATATATATGTGTATGCTTTTCTATATATATAAAACTAGTTGTTTGGGTACTAATTTAGCATTCATTTTTTAACCTGCACGCGCGCATATATTAATTCCACAAAGAGTAAAAGTATATACTTATATACATAATTTAGGATAATACGCATTAATAGTATCTATCAACTCGAATCTACCTTGCTATGTCAACATCTTTAATAGCCCAGAAGCAATATTAACTAATTTCGATATCAATTAAGATCAGGTTTGTTATATTTATATATTATATAAAGTTGCTATAATAGCATAAGATCTCATTATATGCATAATAACATCTTTAAGTTAAAGCCCCTTTCATTTTCAGTTTCCAAAACTTTACTTCCGTTGCTTTAATTTAGGAAGCTTAAACACAATCAGTAAAAGAGTTGACAGTAGTAGACAGCCTTTATTAAAGTAGCGAGCGAATCAGATAGGAAATATATATATATATATATAGATATTTATATACATTTAGTGTCAATGAAAGCCATCGGTATAGCCATAGTTAATATGCTGCGGTTGACTTGCAGCACTCGATGCGGAAGCGGATGCATATGCATATAGCATGGCAGCCATAAAGGCGCCATTGTTCATTAACAGTGACAAAATGGTGGCCATTTTTAGTGTTGGTAATATAAATGGTAATAGACTGCCCAATAGTATAGCAGGCAGCACTAGTATTGGTACAGCTACTTGCAACATTGTCGTCTTATATGATTGCTTCTTCTTGCGTTTGTTGGTCAGTTTGCCACCACTTGAACCATCATCACCAGCATTGACACCAAAGGTGCTTAGCATGCTCTGTTGTTTGGAGTCACCATCACCTTCTGGTTCATAGGTCTCCACGCTGCCACTGCTGCCAGCAACGCCACCAGTCATAGAAGGTAGACTCATGAGATTTAAAGGCAGATCCTCTGAATCGCGTCTACGTGCGCGACCCATTCTAGACTTGATAGCTAAAGGATATATCATCAGTAGTAGGGTATATCATGTGAACTGTCTCCTACTGCCTACTACTTACCCTTTTTCAGTGAGAACTTTAACTTGTTCTCCTTGCTGGGCACAATTTTCACCAACATGCCAGGCAGGAAGTGCAGCTTTATATCCCGATGCTTGAAGAAACGTTGAAAGTTTTGCACCAGCCGCTGATTTAGTTCCTTGTCTGACATTTGCTGATATTTACCAACAATCAGGCTGCCCAATTGCGTCTCCTCGCCAAAGAACTGATCCAGAAAATCTCTGGTTAGATTGCCCGTTTGTGGCATATGCTTGCGCTCCTCAAGTTTCTGCAACACGAAGAGCTTTGTGCAACGCAACATGCTGTATTCACGCAGGCACTCATATATTCGCATTGGAATCGATGAACCATACTTGCGATTTACACAATTTGTTTTTGAATCATCGCAAGTTTTCAACAAGCGCTGAAAAGTATGCAATGCAAATGTAATTAGAAATCAGAAAAATTCTTTTCTTTTCTTTTAATTAATATATATATATATATATATATATATATATATATATATGTGTAAAATTATATTATTTATATTAAAATAATATTTATTCATTTAGATCTTTTTTTTACCGCATCTTGTGCTTTGACTACACATAGTCCTAAAAGGATACACACGGCTATAGAAATGGCGCGCATTTTTACTCAATAGTATTTTTATTTTCTATATTTTTTGTTTATATTATTTGTTTATATTTTTTATTTTGGACTCAGATGTCTGGCCACTGCACAACTGCACGAGTGCAGCACTAGCATTAAACTGAATGCAACACAAAGATCAGAGCAGAAACAATCCTTGATTGCAATTTTCTTTGCTACTTTTCATTCAGCTGGAAATCAGCTTGGCAACTGGTTTTCACTTACAGCAGAGCACATCAGAGCAGAGCCAAGCAGAGCAGTTCAGCTCTTTGGCGGCAACTTAGATTTAGTTTAGCAGGTCAAATTGCAGCAACTTTTGCTTTGGCTTGTCAAGTGTGGCAGGGGGGCAATTGAGAGGTGAGAGTTTTGGGTTAACAGTTTGCCCCATTTTGGGTGACTTATCGTATACGCATTTGTCGTATATCAACATATTTGAATGTCATTGATATACTACTTGAAACAAATGGATTATCACACCAGAACACTTGGCATTGAATTTAAAAGCCTTTTGCTTAGTTAGCTCTCTTATCTTAAGCATTATAACGTTATCAGCACTTTTCCATTAGTCAGTTAATAAGTGACAAGTAGCAAAGAAACTGTTAGTAAATATATATAGTATATATATATTAGGGGACTAGACGGTATTAACGATTAGAAACTTTGTACAATTGTGGCTAAGTGGAACAATTGAAGCCGGACTTAAACTGGTTGACAATTGAGTGATATGTTTTGTTGGCCAAGTTAAAATGTAATGTTGAACGGAATTAACTGGCTATCAATTAAGTGAGAGTCTATTAATTAGACACTGTCCATAATGAGATCTAAACAGTTATACATATTATCGATAGAGAAATTCAATTCAATTTGACTAACACAACGACCTATATACCATACACACACCATACACATACACCTTCAACTTTCTATACGTGTGCCTTGGGCGTGCACGTTTCCAAAACTGGAACCACAACGGAAGAGCATTCGCAAAAGAACCGTAAATCGTGTAGACAAGTTGATGTGTGGTGTGAGTGTGTGCGTGTTGCATACGAAATGAGCCAATCGCCAGACAATTCCAATTTCACTTTCCATAACTCAAAAATTTAACTACATATATAACATATTATAAATATATATATATATATATATAGATATTCTCTTTTTATATAAATAATTTGTTTGTTTGTTTTTTTTTTTAATAAATAAATTGTAAATAAATAATTTAAACTAAACTTAAATTATTATTTGGTTGCATGCTCGCTGAGGTATTAGTTGGCCTGCTACCACCTGAAGCTGGTTAACTGTTTAAACTGAAACCTCATCCAATTACCATTCCTTCTCCAGCCAGACGGGTTGCTGTGTATGAGAATGGGAATAGACAACGGGCACAGGAGCTGGTGCAGCGGCATAGGCAGCAGCAGCATGTACGGGCAGAGCACGTGATAACATCTGTCCAATGGCCAAGACGAGTAGTATAACACCTACTCCTAGACCCTTCATGGATACAACGGTAAGTGCTGCCAGTAATGTGGTTATAACGCCCACAACAAAGGCGCCTGGCACTAGAGCAAAGCTAATGCGACGCAGAAAATGTTGGCCAAAAGTGCGACTCTCTATAACAACAACAGTTATGATATATAATCCTTATAGTAATAGCATTTACTGACCAGTCAAATCGGCATCAGAATTGTTGCTAGCCTGCTGCTGGCACAACACCAAATCACACACAAGGCACACACCGAGCAATACAAGAACCAATTTCTGAGTAGCAGCCATGTTTTTTGTTTTTAGTCCTTTTTATAGTCCTTTCCGTTGATATTTTATAATCCAAATTTGTTAGACTGCTACTACCACTATACGGCTTGAACAGCGTCGCACAATTGAATGTGTTAAGCACATTGACATTGGCTTTTATCAGGGTTTAGGTCTTGGCCAATTTACATACTTGGTCAGTTGTTGGCTACTTGAAATTCGTTAGCCGGACGTCGTTGCTTGAACGTGCGCCAAAAAGAATAACAAAAACGACAACAACAACAACAACTAAATCAAAAAAGCAACAAAACGAACCGACAACCAATTCGTGATATGGCTATAAGGAATGCCACAATGTTAACCATTATGATGACGCCTGGTCGATGCCCAATCTATCTGTGAGTTCCATTTCTTTTGAATATGCATAAAGTTTTTTTTTTAGTTTTTTTCTGTTACCAACACAACATTTATGGTTAAGCCTTACCATGTTGCACTTGGGGCAACATACACACTGTGACATGGGCATTCTTGCACGACGCGTGTCCATATATTGAGGGCAACCCTTGCCACAAGTACACACCCCACAAGCCGCAACGCTCATTCGCTTTCATTTTTTATAATTTATCTGCAAACGCAGGCGGCTAATTGACAATGAGGCAACGAATTTTAATTAGATTTGCATTTGGCTAAAACCAACTACCAAGTAATAGCTACCACTCATTGATAAAAATCAACTATATATATATATATAGATATATATATGTATATAAATATATAGACCCTAAGCGATGTATGTAATTCACTTTCATTACAAAATCGTAAAACCCCTTCAAGTCTATGGCGGACGCTGCAGCCTTTTAAGGCGTTGCATTTGCTGCATTGCCTCTTCGATTTCTCAGCATTATAATATATATATATATATATATATATATATTTATATATGTATATATATATATATAGATTTAGTCAGAATCACATTATAACGGGTTTACTTTTTAGTAGCAGTTATGTGAAAGTAGTTAGCTTAAAGGCCTAATATGTTAGGCGGACTCTTTTGCTATAGAAATGCAAGAATTTACTTTCTAGCCTGGATTTCGCCTTTTTGACCATTTGGCATTGTGGTCTGAAAGACTAAAAGATGCCTGTTTATAAATTAACCGTTAAAGTAGTAGAAGATTAAGATCTAGTATGGGAGCAATTGACAGGCAATTCTGTCAACAACTTTCTCATGCTATCGCCGTCAAGTGTTAATTGTCTTTGGCCATGTACAAGAATCAGACTAGACACTAACAGACTGACGACTTTATATACACATATATATATATATATATTCATATATAGTATTATTTATGGCTTAAACAGTATGTGCTGTACGGGCCACATGCAATTACAGCTAAAAGAAATCCATTTGGTGGGGTGTTGAGGCAGTTGCAGTTGTTTGTGTGTTGACTCGATATCAATGAGAAATTGCAAGGCCTACTCCAGATATTTTTCATATTCGCAGCGGGGCCAACAATGTTTTGACCAAAACAACTAACAGCTAATAACAAACAGCTAACAGCATATAACCAAGCAGCTATAACATGCTGGCAATTTAATTGAGGAGGATTTAGAATCAGTTCAAAAGAATCGTGTTTTGCCCACAAGAGGCAACTTGGCCAAAATGGCCAACCAGAATGCTGACAGTAATGCTGTGTAAGCAAGCCAACTGGTGACACAGTCTGCCACTGGCTGTGCCCAATTCCAATGCCAATTCGAACAGAATGTTGCACGCTGCAAGTTGGAAGCTGCAAGTCTGGTTGCTTTCTTTGTACAATTTTGTAGCGGTTCTTCTGACGTATGTCTTGTTGCAGTTGCCTCTGCTGATGCTGCTGTTGTTGCTACTGCTGCAGCTATAGCAACTGTTGCAACTGCTAAGTTGATAAAATGCTTGCTAAACCAAGATCATGCCACATTTTCTGGCTAGCCAGTGCGCGATACACACACGCAACAGAGCGCAACATTTAATTAAGAAAAGTATCAGTGATCAGTGAGCAGTGGCATGCGGCAAATATGTGTGGCATAGTGAGATTTTTAATTATTGCCACGCTTTGCGTAACACTGGCCTATAGCCAGGATACCAGTGAAGCATCTACATCCAAACCAACGGAAACTGCGCGAGGTCTGGCCTATGATCCAGAGGATAAGCATCTCTTGAAGAACTCTCAAATATATATGGGTATCTATAAAAACTATAAGAGCACCTATTTGGGCAATAAGACAACAACTGAGTATAGGCAACGTTTGCGAGATCGGCTGAGTGCCACACAGCAGGCCAACAATGAGGCAAGCGCCACAGAGGCAGCTGAAGCAGAGCAGCAACAGCAGGAACAACAACAGGAGCAGCAGCTGGAGCAAGAGCCACAAACATTGGCCGATGCACTGGCACAGGAACTGCGGCAGGAAGCCTATGCGGAGGCATTGCTGGAGGCACAAACAGAGGCTCCCATCTATGATGACAATGAGACATCGTTGGGCAAGAAGCGGCGCAAGCGAAAACGCAAGAATCGCATCAACATCAACAACAACAGAAGATTGGAGGAAACGAAATTCAGTGGCACAGAGCAACCTTTGGAAGTGGATGAGATTGAAGTAGTCGAACAATACCATGTGGGACCTGGTCTAAATGTCAGCTTGGACTTGAACAATGACATTGTGCATGTTAAATTGGATGGAGAGAATCTGAAGGAGATCATAGGAGCACGTTGGTTAAGCACGGATAACAGTGAGGAGGGTAAGTCTCCATGAGATTACACAATAAGTTAAATCCTTTTAGTCAACTCCAATATATTTATATATATATATATATATATGTGCAGGTCGTGGCAAGAAGTATGATATGATTACCAAAGTGTTGCCACTATTTATATTACCATTTCTGATACAATCGGCCATTGTGCCGTTTCTGGTAACCAAGTTAAAGCTATTGCTGGTCAAATCCATATTGGTGGGTAAACTGGCAATATTCTTGCTCATCATATCGGCCATTAAGAACAGCAACAAAATGATGCAATCCTATGAAGTGGCACCAACCTATTGGGCCAGTGAACCAAGTCGAAGATCTGAATTGGCAGCAGCAGCCTCATCCGCTGCCGCTGCCTACAATGGTTATCGAGTGGAGGGTAAACCAACCACTTGGGTCAACTAGGACTAGGCTAAGACTAGCTAGTACTTCTAATCAGACAGCTAGTACAACAAAATACAAATAAAAACAATAAAAACAGTTTTAAATAAGTTTTGCATTAAGTAACATTAATTAATTGAAATAAATAAACAAACAAATCGGGTGAGTAAATGTCTTCTTACTGTTTGAGGTGAATGTCTGTTAAATATATATAGATTTTCATAAAGGAAAACTCATGCTAATTATATGAATAAAATATACCTATTATATATAAACAAGGCTTATAAATAACATTGCCAAATGCAGAAATTTTAGCCAGATAAGAAGCTCTATAGCTTGCGCTCAGTTAGAAGCAAGCTTATCGATAAATAATAATCGATATGTATCACATACAACTAGTTAATTTAGTGTACAAACAGTTAATAATATGATTTTTATATCAAAAGGTGTTAAAAAGGGTTGCCATATGACCGAAATTATCACTAGAAGAATTCATCAAATTTTACTGCTTGTCTTACAAATTGCTTGAGTAAATTTGCCTTTAGTTTAAAGCAAATATATTGATACCAGCTATAACTAGTTAGTTTAGTATACAAACAGTTGTTTATACTTTTTCTAACAAATCATATAACTGCATATTTATTGCTTGTAAATCTGTGACTATAGCCACAATATAATTTCTGTATTGTATGAATCGAAGCAATTGATTTACTTCTTTATAATACATAATACTGCCTGCAACTTATAGAAAAAAGTTACGATTAAGCATTGGAAATCCATAAGTGATTGATAAGTATGAAATTGATAAGTTATCGACTGGATTGGCACGTGGCTTTGGCCAGGGATTAGTGTACCTATGCCTAAGCCTATAAAACTTGATAAATAGAAATTTTGTTGATATTGACTATGAGTTTTATTTTTATTATTTAATATTAATTGTTGTTGTTGTTGCATGTTGTGCAAGATATATAAATTACATATAAATTAAGTTAATACTAGTACAACGTAATTGAAGCTTAGCCAGCGCTTCAAATTTGGCCTTTAACCAGTCTTATGTTCTCTCTGTCTTTTGCTTCAGTTCTTGTTGCTCTCCTTTGCTTATGCGTGCTTCTTCTCCAGTAGTTCAGTAGCAGCTGTAGCGACGTTCCAGTTGCACGCAGACATCGCATTGCATACGAAAGCCCCAAACAAGTTTGCAGTTGCAACGACGCTCGTTCCGCACGTGCTGCGAACGCACGCGTAGGCCACAGACGCTGCAGAGTTGTTGGCAGGAGAGACGCTCATCGGCAGAACCACCGGCACCACTGAGCTTGGAGCACTGACGACCACGTGTGCCTGACCAACGTCCGGTGGCTTCAGCTTCGCAGTAGTTGGGTGAATCTTGCGTGTAGGCAAGGGAGTCTGTTGGTATGTTCTGCCACATGATTTTCAGATTGGTTGTAGCTGTGTCCAGTTGTATGGCATCGTCATACATTTGCAGCAATTCCTGTGCCACTGATTCGAATGGTTTAAGCACTTGTACGCACTGTTCCTGTAGGCATTTACCTTGTGCATCCAGCTGTTCGCAATGACACTCCTGCTCCATGGAGCGTTCCAAGAGTGCGGCAATTACACGCTGATTGTGTCCATGCGCACCGTCGCCAGCTCCATAATGTTTCTCATAGAACTGCATAGCCTTGGTCGGTTCATGGGCACAGGGCGTATTCAGAGCAGTGTTGCTGCAGCCACAGCCAGCAATGGCACCATTGGCACAGTCTCTGGTCAATGTGTGCAATATGGAAGCCATGGAAATGCCAGCCACATAGACATCCTCACGATCCAATTGCTGTGAATTGGCTGAGACGGCGGAACGCTTAACAAAGTCAACGATGGGGCAATTCCAGCGTTGCCATTTGAAGCTCTGCTGACAAATATCCATGGCTTGTTCCAGGCTGCTGCTGGTGATGCTCTCCCAGGAGAGTGGCGCCTGAAACTGTGTATATTGATAGTAGTTGATTGGTTCCGACATGGTTGATGTCGTGCTGATAATGCTTAGAAATATTTTCAGTAAATTCGACATGATGATAATTTTTGACGTCTTATCTGTAGTGTATCGTTTACTCGACTAATTGCTGATCGGCCTCTATATGCTGGTTATATACCAAGTTCAATGCTTGGCCCGTGGGAAATACTAGCCTGGTCAAAAAACCGGAAATTTGCCTTTTCCACTTGGGACTTTTTCATCAACAAAAACTCCCAATGCTTCACAAATAACCCAACAGACTTGGGCGATGCAATTACGGAGCAGCCCAGTTTTAACTATTTATGGATTCTCTACCTGATGATAACAAACTACCATGTCCTGCTGATCCTAGCTGTGTTCAAGTTTCCCACGCTTAGGCAGGTAGACAAAATGTACATTACGACATCCTTATGAATGAACCTCAATCGATTCCATTCATTTCCTGGTTTTTCCAACTACACAATATCAATGTCCGTCAGGGTTCACAAGTTATCGGTTATAGATTTAACCGTATTGCCACTACCAACAATACCCATAACCGTAAACGTACGTTACCTATAATTACACATACACGCATACAAATATTGGTGTGTGTGTTTTGCCAACTAAACTGGCAAAGCCAATTATATAACAAAACATATGACAAATAATATCATTTGGGAAATTAATTGCGCTTTGTGGTAAGATCCTTGTGAAACCCCGCTAAGAATAATGTGCTTGGTATTTCCGGTTAAAGTTAATATCTCGCCAAAATCTACATAGTAACAACATAGATTGATTTCTAACTTAGATTAGATAGGTTTATCATTAATGTTTTTTACTAACACCCAAAAAAAAAATCTGTCAAAAAAGTTCAATAAAATTTCCTAGAAACATTTTTATTACCAATGATAATTTTTATGTTATTTGACTTAAAGCAACAAATAATATCTTTAACCTCACATTAATTATTAAACAAACAAAAATATACTAGATACGAATATTGTATACACTTAAATATTGCATCAATAGATATTCTTTATATACAGATTGTGGCACACTTTTTCCGAGTTCGGTTGTAAAGTCATTGTCATTATTTTCCCAGCGTATGCGTGGAAATTTTGTTGTTTGGGTTTTAACATAATGAAAATACCAACTCTATAATTAGGCCGACAATCCAATGGCCAAAATTAAAACCCATGTAGCACCGGAAAGGGGTTTTTTACTACCTAAGCCTTAGTTAGGCGCCGGGATAATACACAAGCAACCAGGACGCGAGTGTATCCTATATAGGCATTACGTTGATCGATCATCAGGTAGAATATATAATCAATATATACATATATATATATATATATATATATATATGTATATAAAATATGCACAATTAGTTAATATACACCATACACATATGGGTGACGGCGCTAGGGAAAATTAGGACGCTGGCGCCGGGAGTTTCTAAGAATGTTTGAAAATATTTTTCGGAAAATTGTGCAGACTTTTGGCATTTCACAAAATTTTTAAATTCAAAATTGTTATCGATGTTCTATATACATATATATATATATACAACCGGAGATTAGATTAGCAATCAGTTCCTCCAATTTAGATATAGATATGGTAGAAGCTTGAGGGTTTAACTTTCAGTTGGTGCTATTAGTTGCGACTTAGATGTCGCTTTGAGTGGATTAAATTGTTGTGTAATATAAATTTAGTATGAATCCAGTATTATCGCCAAAGTTAATTGCCATTTTTTTGGGCGTGGCAGTAACGGCATTCGGTGTAGCCACAATTGTATTGGCCGTACAGAAGGCCAATTTAGAGGCTGATTTGCGTGATGCACAGGAAAAAATAGATCAACTTGAGGCAGGATTTGCATCAACATCAACTACAAGTACTCCAAGTACTCCCACTATCTCTACAGATGGTTCAACTATTCCCAATGATTCTACAACTACGGCAAATCCGAGTCCGAGTCCAACGCCTGATGTGCCAGAGAAAATAGATTATCGTTTGCCCGATGCTTTGGTACCCGAAAACTATGAGCTCTATCTGCATCCAAACATTGCTAATGGCCAGTTTACGGGCCGTGAAACAATTACCATAAACGTTAAGAAACCCACCAATCAGATCAAATTACATTCGCTACATTTAAAAGTGGATAATATATTGGTAACACCTTTACTTGGAAGCGCAATGTTGTACAAACAGCATTCATTTGAAGAGGCTAAAGAGTTTCTAGTGATCGATCTAAATAGAATGCTTAGTGCTGGAGATCTGATACGTTTGTATTTGGAGTTCTCTGGTAACATGACCAATAAAATTGTGGGTCTATATAGTTCGTCATATTTGAAGGCTGATAATACACGCAAAACGATAGCAACATCTAAGTTTGAACCAACCTATGCACGTCAGGCATTCCCCTGTTTTGATGAGCCGGCATTGAAGGCTACCTTTGAGATTACATTGGTGCATCCAACTGGTGATAAATATCATGCATTGTCCAACATGAATGTGGATATAGATGTTAATCAAGGAAATCATACTGAAGTGATGTTTGCCAAGAGTGTACCCATGAGCACATATCTGGCTTGCTTCATTGTCTCAGATTTTGAATCAATATTCGTAGACATTGATACCAAGGGCATTGGAACACCATTCAAGATGGGTGTCTATGCTACTCCAGAAAATATGGATAAAGTTGATTTTGCAGCAAAAGTGGGCAAATCTGTAATTGAATATTATATTGAATACTTCCAAATTGCCTATCCCTTGCCCAAACTTGATATGGCTGCTATACCAGATTTCGTCTCCGGCGCCATGGAACATTGGGGTCTGGTGACATATCGCGAAACTGCGCTGCTCTACGAGGAGGCTACCAGTTCAGCTAGCAACAAGCAGCGTATTGCCAGTGTTATTGCACATGAATTTGCTCACATGTGGTTCGGAAATTTGGGTATGTCAATTGTATATAGATTCATTCAAGCATTGACATAGATTCATCCAAAACTGTTTGCTCTTTTGTTTAGTTACAATGGAGTGGTGGAATGATTTGTGGCTAAATGAGGGTTTTGCCAGCTTTATTGAATTCCTGGGTGTGGAATCCGCTTTTCCTGAATGGAAAATGGTAAGATCTTTTATAAACAAATTTCTTTTTTTATTTTCAACTATTTTTTAATTCGGTTTCTTGCTTGTCTTTTATGTAGCGTGAACAATTTTTAGTTAGCACTTTGCATTCAGTTTTCAATTTGGATGGCACTTTGGGCTCTCATCCCATTATACAGAAGGTCGAAAGTCCCGATCAGATAACGGAAATCTTTGATACCATTACGTATTCCAAGGGCTCCTCCTTAGTGCGCATGTTGGAAGATTTTCTGGGCGAGACAATCTTCCGTCAAGGTGTCACAAACTATTTGAATGAATATAAATTCAAAAGTGCTGTTACTGGCAACTTCTTTGCGGAGATTGACAAAATGGATCTGGACTTTAATGTCACTGATATTATGTCTACATGGACAGTACAGGTAAGAGAAGTGTCTGTGCAGCATTCACATAATATATACCAAATATATTTGCAAAGTACATTTAACCCATTTTATGACTCTTTCTTTAGATGGGTTTGCCAGTTGTCACGATCGAAAAGATCTCGAACACTGAATACAAATTAAAGCAAAAACGTTTCCTATCCAATCCCAATGACTATCATACAGTGCATGAGCCTTCAGAATTTAAGTAAGTTGCATATCGTTAAAGATATCATATCTATGCATTAATTTCGAATATCTGATTGAAAATTTCTCACATTTCTCAACATTTCCCACATTTATTATATATTTTATTTTATTTATTTTTATTTTTTATATAGCTACCGCTGGACGATACCAATCACCTACAGCACCAATGTGGATTCAACTGTGCAACGCGCCTGGTTTAACTACGATCAGAGTGAAAGTGAGTTTGAATATCCTATTGATTGGATTATGTATGCAACTCGAGTGCTATCAATCACTCTGCACCCATATGATTTGTGGCATTGATAATAAGTTATTTCATTTACTTTACAGTCCCAATAAAGTTGCCCAGCGCTGTGGAGTGGATCAAGTTTAATCACGATCAGATTGGTTACTATCGTGTCAATTATGAGCAATCCTTGTGGCAAGCTCTGGCTGATCAGCTGGTGGCAAAGCCCACTGCATTTAGTGCTGCAGATCGTGCTTCATTGTTGAACGATGCTTTTGCCTTGGCTGATGCCACACAACTGCCATATGAGAATGCTTTTGATATGACGAAGTATTTGGCTAAGGAAGAGGATTATGTACCTTGGAGTGTGGCTGCATCGAAGCTGACATCCCTGAAACGTACTCTATACTACACCACAAGCTATGCCAAATACAAGCAGTATGCCACAGCTCTAATTGAGCCCATCTACAAGAGTCTCACCTGGACAGTGGGCACTGATCATATGGATAAGTAAGTTAACTAAAGTCAAATGGCAATATCATATATATATTTGTATAGGCTATAATCTGTTTACTATGTTATAACCTTGGGCTTAGTTGTAAATTCCTTTTGAAGTGTGTTTTCCTAATCTGTTTTCCCAATTTCCCCTTGAGTTAATTATACTGAAATATGCTAGATATACTTATACAATCAACTTAATCAACTCATTAAATGGCCATTTGATATACTCAAGTGTATTTTTACGGTTACACTCTTAGTCTTATCAAATCTTTATCGATTAACGGACTTATTATTATCAATAATATAACCAGAAAAATATATTTTTTTTCTACAGTCGCCTGCGTGTTACCGCTTTGAGTGCCGCCTGCTCTTTGGGTCTGGAGGCTTGTTTGACCGAAGCTGGTGCACAATTTAATACCTGGTTAAAGACTCCTGAGAAACGTCCAAGTCCGGATGTACGTGAAACAGTATACTACTATGGCATGCAGTCTGTGGGTAATCAAGAGATTTGGAATGCTGTTTGGGAGCTCTTTGTCTCTGAGCAGGATGCCAGTGAGAAAAGCAAACTAATGTATGGACTGGCAGCAGTGCAGGAGCCATGGATACTACAATATTATATTGATTTAGCCTGGGATGAGAATCATGTACGTGGTCAGGATTACTTCACCTGTCTATCATATATATCCGGCAATCCTATTGGTGAGCCACTTGTTTGGCATTATGTGCGTGAAAACTGGCCAAAATTAGTTGCACGTTTTGGCCTAAATGAACGTTATTTAGGTAATTTAATACCATCAATAACGGCACGCTTTAACACACAAACAAAACTCGAGGAAATGGAATATTTCTTTGCTAAATATCCAGAGGCTGGTGCCGGTACAGCGGCCCGTGTACGTGCCCTGGAGACGGTAAAGAACAACATTGTCTGGCTGGAGTCAAATCTCAAAAGTGTTGACGATTGGCTGGAGGAGCAACAGAAACCCGTTACGCCTAAGTTAACATAATAAAATAAACCGAAAAGACCCACAATATAACTTATACTACGTTATACATAGTTTCGTACTTATCAAATTGTGATTGTAAATAATGTGTACTTAATCAAATAAACTGAAAAAACAACAAGAACTACTATACAATATACCTACCACTCTTTTATTAGGTAACAACGGTAATCAGGCTATATGACAAGAACATGAATAAACTCTTATTGAATAAAAATAAAAGTCATTGCGCTTTTTATTCCTTTTTTTGTTTTTTTTTTATAGCTTTTTTCGATTCGTTGGAGGAACTCCAATATTCCGTTAGGTATCAGCCTAACGTATCTATATACACTGACAAATTGCTTTTAAATTTAATTGTTGTACTTTACCGCACTTGTTATACGTTCGGTTATAAATTGATTTAATTATGGTCATAGGTATTGCCATATTAACGGTTAAAGTGTGGCAAATAGGTTTAGTTTACTGTCGTTGCTCGTACGGTAAAGATGGTTTCAACGAGCAGTTACTTGCGGGTGGCATTATTTCTGGGCATTGCGGCCCTTGCAGCAGTGACTGTTGCTGGAGCTACAGAGGAAAATGATATTAAAAAGGATTTACATAATGTACGAAGCTCAGCAAAGGCAAATAGCCGATCTGGTGAAGAGGTAAGTTGGATTGTAGTGTTAAATTATATATTGTATCTTTGGATAATTATTAATTTCGTATGAGTATAGATTAATTATCGTTTACCCACGACTTTGGAGCCTTTACACTATAAACTTTACTTGCATCCAGATCTGGAAACAGGAAATTTTACGGGTCAGGAATTGATAAACATTAGGGTGAAGCAGACTACTAGACAGATTGTTTTACATTCGCATAAACTTACCATTAAGAGCGTTTATGTAATTAACATGGAAGTAGCAAGTTATGAACTTGACACAGTGCGACAATTTCTGATAGTCAATATGGAAACTGATTTGTCTGTCAATTCTGTTATCACATTGGGTATTGATTTTGAAGGAGAATCACGTAACAAGTTGGTCGGGCTCTATAGCAGCAGTTATCAAACTCCAGCTGGTCAAAAGCGGTAAGAGATTTTTATTATTACTGCCTAAAAGTATGCTACGAAATTGTATATGCGTTTTCTTTCAGCAATCTTGCAACAACAAAATTCGAGCCAACACATGCAAGACAAGCATATCCTTGCTTTGATGAACCAGCCATGAAGGCTACCTACAATATCAGTGTTACACATATCAATGAAGGTTCCTATGATGCAGTCTCCAATATGCCGCAAGAGGTAAGTCATAGGTAAAGCTACAATTGAATTACGGAAACTTATAATAATTCTCGTAGTCAACCATGAATCTGGGCAAAAATCAAATGGTCAATTTCGCTGTAAGCGTACCAATGAGCACTTACTTGGCCTGCATTATAGTCTCAGATTTGGATAAAGAGACAAAAGTTGTGAATGCTAATGGGATTGGTGCCAATTTTTCAATGAGCGCTTATGCAACAACACATCAACTTAACAAAGTGAAGTTTGCACTGGATTTTGGTACTGCGGTTACTGAGTATTATATACAATATTATCAAGTACCTTATCCACTGCCCAAATTGGATATGGCTGCTATACCAGACTTTGCATCTAATGCCATGGAACATTGGGGTTTGGTTACTTATCGAGAGACGGCTCTACTGTATGATGAAAACTACAGTTCTACTAGCAACAAACAAAGCACAGCTGCGGTGCTAGCTCATGAGATTGCTCATCAATGGTTTGGCAATTTGGTAACTATGAAATGGTGGAATGATTTGTGGCTAAATGAGGGATTTGCTCGCTTTATGCAGTACAAGGGTATAAACAGTGTATACCCCGAATGGGGCATGGTAAGTCTAATTAAGATCTCAAGTATATGTATGTGAAATAAAAAATTTTATCATATTTTCAGCTTGAACAATTCCAAATAGTTACACTACATCCAGTTTTGTCATTCGATGCCAAATTATCATCTCATCCTATTGTTCAAAAAGTGGAATCACCAGATGAAATTAATAGTTTATTCGATACGATTACCTATGATAAGGCTGGCTCCATACTACGTATGTTGGAGAATCTTGTAGGAGCTGATAAGTTCGAGGAGGCTGTTACCAATTACTTGAATGCCTTTAAATATGGTAATACGGATACAAGTGACTTCCTGCAGGAGGTAGATAAAGTGGTCAATGACATTGACATAATACAGTTTATGCGTACATGGACAGAACAAATGGGTTATCCAGTTTTAAATGTGAAACGTAATGAGGCTGGTTTCCTTATAACCCAGCAACGTTTCCTATCAAACAAAGCCAGCTATGAGGAGACAGCCGAACCATCAGAGTTCAATTACAAATGGACTGTGCCCATCACTTATATCCTAGACACAACTGTTGACAACAAAGTTATCACATTTTTGTATAAACATGAAGAAGACCAAGCTGGTGTGGCTGTAGCCGCCAGTGTTAGATGGATCAAACTTAATGTGCATCAACTGGGCTACTACCGCGTCAACTATGATGAGGAAACTTGGCAACAAATCATTCAAGATCTTACCGAACAGCACACACGTTTCGATGTCGCCGATCGTGCCCACTTGCTCAATGATGCCTTTGCCTTGGCCGATGCCAGTCAGCTATCGTACCGTGTTCCACTAGATATGACTTCTTATCTAGCAGATGAGGTGGACTTTGTACCCTGGCATGTAGCTGCTTCAAAGTTACAATCATTAGCTAAGACCCTTATGTACACCGATATCTACGTGCCCTTTTTGACCCATGCTCGAACGATACTGGCCAAAGTATACTCGGAGGTTGGTTGGACAGTTGATGCTAATAACCATTTGCGCAAGTGGGTCAAAGTGCATACCTCCATATAGCTTTAATAATTTACAACATTTTCTTTAACTTTCTTCTACAGTCGTCTGCGTGTTAGCATACTGAACGCAGCTTGTGCTTTAGGTGTGCCCGACTGCTTGAAACAGGCATCAGACCGTTTTAATACTTGGCTTAAAGAGCCAACTGCAGCCAATCGGCCAACTCCCGATCTACGCGAACTGGTCTATCTATATGGCATTAAGCAGGATAGCAGTGAAGCCAATTGGGAGAAAATGCTGCAAATATTTAAGGATGAGCCAGATGCAAGTGAAAAATCAAAGCTAATGACTGGCTTGACGGGAGCACAGAATGCTCAGCTGCTCTATCGCTTCCTTGATTTGGCCTCGGATGAAAGTATTGTTCGTTCCCAGGACTATTTCACTTGTGTACAATTGATTGCAAATAACCCTGTGGGTGAACCAATTGTTTGGGATCACTATCGTGAACATTGGCCCAAACTAATCGAACGTTTTGGTCTAAATGATCGTCATCTTGGTAGATTGATTGCCGGAATTACGAACCACTTTGCCAGCGAAATAAAATTGGAAGAAGTCGAGCAATTTTACAAAAAATATCCCGAGTCTGGTACAGGTGCTGATCCCAGAAAGCAGGCAATCGATACAATTAAATACAATATTAACTGGCTAAAGGAAAACATTGACGATATAAAAAGTTGGCTATCAGGTACTGCCTCGCCAATGGCCATATAAATAAATGGAAAATAGTTCGCAATGTATAACAATTTCCTGACCTCAGTTCAGATTCTATTTATTATCGCTTTGCTTTACGATTTATTAACAATCAATCACCGTCTTTCTTTAATGAAGCCAAGATAATCTTTATGACCTGATTTTATTCATTAATGTTTATAAGGTTTTTAACATAATTCAATTATATTTCATTCACAGCTACAAGAAGCTCAATAAAATCGAAAGATTATAATTTAACAAAATATATATATACTGTCTATGTTATCTGCATTTGTATACTTGAGGCAAAGTATAACCATATAATAGTCTCTATCTATTAACCTAGAAAATACTTGGTTTAATCTAACAACAGATAAAGAGAAAAATACTATTCCCATTAGACAAATTTCAATGGCCATTTACAATTAACTATAAAGCTCACCGAATTTTATGACAGCAATAAATTTGGAATATGATTCGTAACAAAAATATTATGCTATAACAAAAAAAACAAGTAAGAAGTCTGTAGTCGAGTGTACCCGACTACGAGAGCCCCTTTGCCTACATATACAGCCATACACACACATACTCATACATACACACAGTTCTGCACGTACTTAGCCATTGCGCGCACCTTTTAACCCCCCACGCTCTATATCGCGGTACTTAATGTTGTATAACTTCCGTGTTTATTGTTCGATTTTAACGAAACTCACAAAGTAGATGAAGAATGGTCTACTTAATATGTGTACCAAAAATAAATTTGATCGGTTGAAAATTGTGCTTAATAATCGTTTTTTTCGATTTGCGGGGGACAGGGGAGGAAATT
>JBAMBS010002361.1:0-24700 GCA_037044455.1 Zygothrica quintamaculata | reverse complement strand
AGTAGCAGGTGCCACATGAGCAATTGCCACAAAATGTATTTGTCAAAAGCGGTTAATGGTTGACAGGTTAAATGAAATATTAAAATGGCAACAAATTATAATAATTTCACGGCATTGTGAACATAAACACACACACATTTACACGCATTTACACACCACACATTAGCTAGGCACAAATAAAAAATGCCATATAATTTGTATACATATATATATACACACACTAATCAAAAGTGTTAATCAAATTATGAGGCATAATAATATGAAGTTTACCCAGGCGTTTTATGCACTCTTTAACGCTTCAGCTACGCACGCCATGTGTTAAAAGGCAAGAGATTTGTGGAGAGTAGCTAAAACATTCAAACAGAGACAAGAAGAAACAATCAAAGAGTCCATACACTTGGTTACGGAGGCGGCAAACAGCTTCCATAAATCATGCAACATCAATGGCAATGTGCGAAAAAAAAAGAAGACGACGCGTGCCGCAAACGTTACAAATCTGTTTGATGAAGACATCTAGCCGAAAGACCGCATAACACAGACCCAAACAGACAACACAGAGAACAGACGGCGAAAGAGACATGAGACATGAGACGTGTGAGCTGAGACCGCATCCAATTCAGGTATCAAATAGGTGCCAAGACGCATGTGCGACGTGCGTTGGCTTGAATAAAACGCCCCTATTAAAAAAGCATCAACGCGCGCTTCAGCTCGCACACGCTCGCTGCTGCGGCAGCTGCTTGACAATTTTTATGGACCGAGTCTAGTGCGTATTTGGTGTTGAACCGGGTTTGGGTATGTGTATGGGTATGGTGGTTGGGTTTTTAGCTTTTTAGTAGGGGGGCAGCAAGGGTTTACATATATATATATATATTTATAGATGAGCACCGCATGTGTCTCGGTTGCACGATGTGGCCAAGTGTGGGCATTAACGTTGACAGCTATGCAAATATCTGGCCATTAAGTCTTTGTCATTTAGCAATGTCTTTTAATTAGCGGTATGGAACTGTGGCAGAGAGCGCAAAAAGGTAGAGGTGGAGGTTGGAGGTGATAGAAGTAGAGTTAACCTAGGACAAGCTTTAGGCTTTCTAAATAGTATGAATACAATGATTCAATGGGAATGGCTTTGCTCTAGACAACCAAGTAACACCCACACGCTTACACTTAACACTCTTTGACCATTTGACAAACGTTTTTTGTTTGTTTTTTTTTTTTTTTTGGTTTTTTTATTTTGTCGTTTTGCTCGCATTTGGCCCAGTTCGCTGGTTTTGAGTTGGCATAAAGCTCGCATTGAACACCCTCACGCTTTATGGCCATTTGCATTTGCATTTAAATGCTTTTGACGGAGCTGATTTTGTTGCAAACTTTTGCAACTTGCAACGCTTCCTTAGCATCCGCCAATGTTGTTTGCCATCTTGGCAACATCACGACTTTTTTTTTGGCCGCCTGTTGCTATTTTTTTTTGTTTTTTTTTTAACCAAAGATTTGTTGTTGTCTTCCCTTGTTTTTGTTGTTGTTGTTAGTGTTGGTGTTGCTGCTGCTTTTGTTGTTGTTGGTGTTGTTGTTGTTGTTTCTCAGCTCAGTGTTTGTTTACAGCTGCTCGCATTGATTGAAAAATTATGCACTTGCCATGACGATGGGCAATGCCAAATGCCAAACTCACAACAAAAAAAAAACAAAAAAACTACAACAGAGAAATTTTTACATACGGCACACCGAACCTTATATGCCTAATTTGGCACAGATACATATATGTACTAAGAATATATATATCTAGCATATAGTATATAGTACTACTTTGTATGCGAATGCGTACTATGCCAGAGTAATACACTGCCAAAAAAAAGGGTAAGAACTTCAAATAAACTTTAGCTAAATTAAACAGTAATTAGAATATAATTTCTCTGCTACTTTAAGTGCTCATTTTAATTATATTTATAATTAACTGTAAGGCAGCTGATAGCATATATTAATTACATTAAAATTTGATTAACAAACTGCTTGAGAAAACTGCGTAAGACCAGTTAAAGAAAGTGTATTTACTGTGCTGATAATAGTTGGAATTTTAGCACTTTGAAAGAGGAAAACGTTTTCCATTTTGGCAAGCAAAGCTGAAAGCGAGGACAAGCTGCTTACTTTTCTTTTCGCCAGCTTGTCCTGCTCATTAGCAATCCAGGCAGCGGTGTCTTTTGGCCAGGCCAAAAGGCGATGCTATTGCCATTTGCCTTTGGCATTGGCAAATGGCAATAGCAATGGCAAATGGCAATGGCAATGGCAATGGCAAATGGCAATAGCAATGCTAAACTTTGGCCAGCGACAGCTGTTAGCCAGTTTTCACCTAATTAAGCAAACAAACGTGTGGGAAATCGTTGACTTTTATACCTAATCCTTGTTCCCTCTATTGCTGATAACTTTCGCCCAGTAATTCCACATAGCATACGGGGGTTGGGCTTCAAAAAAAAAACAAAAACTAATTGCCTCGAACATGGAGCTTAAATAGCCACAAAGAATGCATCCAAAACATTTGTCTCTAATTGCAGCATTGCCCAATTGGGCAGGCCAAATTAAATTAAATGCAGTCTGGGCCAACAAGCCTAACAAAGTCAGGCAAACGGGTAAACGGGTAAATGAAGGAAATGGGCAAACGCGCAACGGCAACTGGTAAACAACAGCAGCAACATCAAGAACAACCTCAACAACAACAACAACAAAAGCAACTAAAACAACAACAGCAACAAGAACTACAACAATTTGTGCAAAAATACAAATTGGAACATTTTGTGGAAGCACTGCGCAGGCGCAACGCTGTGAGAATTTATGGCCCTGCCGGGGTCACTGCTTAGTGGGATAACATCTGTTGACGCGTCGTGCCCGCAATGCGCATGCGCAAGGCGCACTGGCAAAGGACATTGACCAGGCCTAGCCGGTGCGGTGCAGTTCAGACACTCAGCCAGCAAGCCAGACAAACGGCCAGACAGACAGACAGACACACAGACACAGAGACAGACGGACAGACAACCGTTGCACTGCTAAAGTTGTAGTTGAAAACAAAAAACCATTAGAAAATAGTTTACCACAGTTTTCAGCTTCGTGTTGCCAACGAGACTTAAGGCCAAAATATATTAGTTTTACCCATTACAAATATATGGCTTAAAAGTGTAGCTATATAAAGACTCAATTGAACATTATAAAGCAAAGAAAATGTGATAGTTACAGTTATGTTATATGACAAATAAAGACAAATAATTTTCCTACATTGCAATTTCCAGCGCATTACAAATCTGTTGACCTTTTATAATCCTTATATAACATTTATAGGTTTTCTTTGGTTGTTTCGATCAATTCTTATTCTCTACTAATACAAACTCTTCCCTTAATCAACTTTTAACTACTTTTCTATAATTCGCCCGATTCTTCCTATTGGACTTATGCAAACTTGATAGAACGTGTCGTTTTATAATCTTACTGAGCTTTAATTTATGTCTATACTATTGGTCATCCTAGCAGCTACTTCAACTAATAAAAAAAACCCATAAGATTAGCTAGGATTAGTCTTAAGGCTGGTGATTTCATTTGTTTGCTTCATTTGTTACTGCTGTTGTCTGTAGGATCATAAAACATTATGATGCAACCCAGGGCTGAGTTACTTCCGCTGGTGATGGTCTGTGCAAGATTCTTTGTTTTTTTTTTTTTTGCCTTTTTATTTTTGGATTGCGTATTCAATTTGACTCTATGTTTTGGATCATCCTCTTTGGCTGAGGGCGTGCGTGAAAATTGCTTGACTGCACAAGGAAGGCCGCCGCTGGCTGGCTGGCTGGTTGGCTGGCTGGCTGACTGACTGAATCTCTCTCTCTCACGAAACGTGTAGTCATAGTTAAAGGCAGAGCCAAGGTCTAGGTTGGGGTTCAGGTTCAGGACAACAATCGCAGTAAGTGATTACGTAACCAGTGCATTGTTCTTTTGGTCTGCGTTTTTATTTCATTGAACAACGCAATGTTGGAAGTTAAAGTTTTTGCATCCCAGGCGAATTCACTACGCTTATCACCATCAAATGGCGCAAGGAAGCCGCAGCTAGAGCTGCGCTAGGAAAAAATAATTTATTCATAGCCATTATGCGCTGCGAATTTATGCCACTTCCTGGTGGAACAACTACAAATAGCCATTTAAAATGCGATAAAAATAGCGCCAACGGGCGCAAAAAATTTATATATATTTATATATATATATATAAAGTTGAAGCTGAAACGAAGATGCTGCTGCCACAATGCAAAGGCATTCGCATTCGCATTGGCATTGGTGTTGGCATTGGCAACATACAAAATTGGGGCGTGGCTGAGGCGGTTTTAGCCAAGGCGGTGGCGGCAGCAGCAGCAGCAGCAGCAGCAGGAAAAGCAGCAGTGGTGGTGTGGCGGTGGCGGAGTTGGCGGCATTGCCTCAACGACTGCCAAGCATGAAACCGTAAAATGGTTTTTCAATAAACAGGCCGCAGACAGACAGAGAGAAGAACGTGGTACGTGGTACGTGGTACGTTGTACGTGAGACGTACGTATAGTGTCTGTTGCTGTAGCTGTAGCTGTTGAGGCAGCAACTGAACAATGCGACAAATATTTGAATATGTTAATTAGTTTAGGCAATGTTGCAGGCATTGCCTCTTACCATTTGCCACTGCCTCTTGCAGTTGCAGTTTACTGGGCACGATCAGAGTTCTATCGCCGGACGTGCATCGGGGCAGTCTAATTTCATGTGTTGCCATCTTGTTAGGACAGTTAGAAGCAGTTAGTAGTGCAGCTAAAGCGTTTTGCATCTTCGCACCACAAGACTAACGAGCTCGAACGCCTGCCTTATGATATCCAATGTTGCATGCTACCCGCTACCCATTGCCAATTGCCTCTTGCCTGCTGCCATCTGCCTGCGCTGTCTGCTACCTTCTACCTGTTACACTTGCCATTTTGCGATTCATATTTACGAGTATGCCACATTGGTGCACTTGTATACATATACTCGTATTTATGATTGGTATTCAAGCTGCTGGCTTGCTGGATAGCTGGTTGGTTGGTTGGTTGGTTGTCATAGCCAGCGGCTAGTGGGCCACACACATACAACCAGATCCAATAAAGCTGCCAATGAGCCTGGCTAAAAACAACTGACAACTGACAGGCAGCAGCAGCCTTATAAAGTCACAGGCCAAAATGTAGCCTCGACATTTTCGCCATTTGCACGCAAAGTGAAGGCAACGGATGGAAATTCTGTAGCTAAACTGAATGTGTATATTGTGTATTTATACGTACTTAATTTTAACTCGTGTTTTTTTCACTTTTGGCACGAGTTAATACAACGTGTTTCTATTAAAAAGACTAATTTTGTGTCATGACAAAAAAAACAATCAAAACAATTGTTACGCAAATTAAAAAAATATATCAAAATCCTTAACTTTTCGCTAGAAATGGTATATATTACATACGATAGTTCGTGCTAAACACGTGTACAGCACGCGCACATCTCTAGTAAGTGTATGCCAAACTCACCTGTAACATTCCTTGCGTGCTGCTGCTGTAGGTGTTGCCCGGCACTAGCTGATGGCTTTGACAGCTACTAAATTCTACTTAAAGCGCGCCCGCGCTCTCGACGCACGTTCCTTGTCCAATTTTGGGCAGCAACCAAAAACTTTAGCCGGCGCTTATCGTTCGTCCATAAATTTGTGTCCGTTGTTGTTGTTGCTTGCCAAATATTGCCAACTTGGAGGTCCTAGGCCAATAACTTGCCATGACACGCAATGAAGTTGTTTGTGTGCCTTTACCTTTGCCTGTTGCCTGTTACTTGTTGTCTTTAACTTGTTGCTACGCTCGGAATTTTGGCATGGTATAAAAATGCAATTAACGGCACTTGTTGTCCAAGCTTGTGATGGTTTTCTTTTTTATTATTTTACATTTTGTTTTCGTTAAACAAGGAAACACGACATGATCGAACACTTAACAATATATCGTCTTTACATTGACAATATTATAATTGATTTTAATTTATTATTTACATTCACTTAACACATTTCAGTTTACACTAAAAAAAAAAAATTGGAAAAAAATATGGCGCGCCCGCGTGGTGCACAATAGATCACATCACATTATATCACTTCACATTAATCACAAAATAGCTCACAAGTTGCTTATAATCTCTTGTAATAAGCATTTATTATTATGTTTAATATATATTTAATTAAAATTTATTTTATTCACATTTTGTTTCACGCATCTCCGAAAAATGGTGTTGCTTACTTTTAAACATATTTATAATGGAACTGATGCATAATACACTTGGCGTGTGTATTTGCTAAGTTTTATCATTGCCAACTATGAATAAAAAACGCGGTCTCAAACAAATACATTTGCATTCGTGTTTAACGTTATTATATAAATTAATACCTATTACTGCAGATTTTGGAATATCAATTTGCATTATTATTTAACAAGAGATATTTTCAAAAGTAAGCAACACCATTTTTGGGAGATGCGTGAAACAGAATGTGAATGAAATGAATTTTAATTAAATATATATTAAACATAATAATGAATGCTTATTACAAGAGATTATAAGCAACTTGTCACACTATTATTTGTGATTAATGTGAAGTGATATAATGTGATGTGATCTTCTGTGCACCACGCACACCCATTTTTTTCCAATTTTTTTTTTTTAGTGTAAACTGAAATGTGTTAAGTGAATGTAAATAATAAATTAAAATCAATTATAATATTGTCAATGTAAAGACGATATATTGTTAAGTGTTCGATCATGTCGTGTTTCCTTGTTTAACGAAAACAAAATGTAAAATAATAAAAAAGAAAACCATCACAAGCTTGGACAACAAGTGCCGTTAATTGCATTTTTATACCATGCCAAAATTCCGAGCGTAGCAACAAGTTAAAGACAACAAGTAACAGGCAACAGGCAAAGGTAAAGGCACACAAACAACTTCATTGCGTGTCATGGCAAGTTATTGGCCTAGGACCTCCAAGTTGGCAATATTTGGCAAGCAACAACAACAACGGACACAAATTTATGGACGAACGATAAGCGCCGGCTAAAGTTTTTGGTTGCTGCCCAAAATTGGACAAGGAACGTGCGTCGAGAGCGCGGGCGCGCTTTAAGTAGAATTTAGTAGCTGTCAAAGCCATCAGCTAGTGCCGGGCAACACCTACAGCAGCAGCACGCAAGGAATGTTACAGGTGAGTTTGGCATACACTTACTAGAGATGTGCGCGTGCTGTACACGTGTTTAGCACGAACTATCGTATGTAATATATACCATTTCTAGCGAAAAGTTAAGGATTTTGATATATTTTTTTAATTTGCGTAACAATTGTTTTGATTGTTTTTTTTGTCATGACACAAAATTAGTCTTTTTAATAGAAACACGTTGTATTAACTCGTGCCAAAAGTGAAAAAAACACGAGTTAAAATTAAGTACGTATAAATACACAATATACACATTCAGTTTAGCTACAGAATTTCCATCCGTTGCCTTCACTTTGCGTGCAAATGGCGAAAATGTCGAGGCTACATTTTGGCCTGTGACTTTATAAGGCTGCTGCTGCCTGTCAGTTGTCAGTTGTTTTTAGCCAGGCTCATTGGCAGCTTTATTGGATCTGGTTGTATGTGTGTGGCCCACTAGCCGCTGGCTATGACAACCAACCAACCAACCAACCAGCTATCCAGCAAGCCAGCAGCTTGAATACCAATCATAAATACGAGTATATGTATACAAGTGCACCAATGTGGCATACTCGTAAATATGAATCGCAAAATGGCAAGTGTAACAGGTAGAAGGTAGCAGACAGCGCAGGCAGATGGCAGCAGGCAAGAGGCAATTGGCAATGGGTAGCGGGTAGCATGCAACATTGGATATCATAAGGCAGGCGTTCGAGCTCGTTAGTCTTGTGGTGCGAAGATGCAAAACGCTTTAGCTGCACTACTAACTGCTTCTAACTGTCCTAACAAGATGGCAACACATGAAATTAGACTGCCCCGATGCACGTCCGGCGATAGAACTCTGATCGTGCCCAGTAAACTGCAACTGCAAGAGGCAGTGGCAAATGGTAAGAGGCAATGCCTGCAACATTGCCTAAACTAATTAACATATTCAAATATTTGTCGCATTGTTCAGTTGCTGCCTCAACAGCTACAGCTACAGCAACAGACACTATACGTACGTCTCACGTACAACGTACCACGTACCACGTACCACGTTCTTCTCTCTGTCTGTCTGCGGCCTGTTTATTGAAAAACCATTTTACGGTTTCATGCTTGGCAGTCGTTGAGGCAATGCCGCCAACTCCGCCACCGCCACACCACCACTGCTGCTTTTCCTGCTGCTGCTGCTGCTGCTGCTGCCGCCACCGCCTTGGCTAAAACCGCCTCAGCCACGCCCCAATTTTGTATGTTGCCAATGCCAACACCAATGCCAATGCGAATGCGAATGCCTTTGCATTGTGGCAGCAGCATCTTCGTTTCAGCTTCAACTTTATATATATATATATAAATATATATAAATTTTTTGCGCCCGTTGGCGCTATTTTTATCGCATTTTAAATGGCTATTTGTAGTTGTTCCACCAGGAAGTGGCATAAATTCGCAGCGCATAATGGCTATGAATAAATTATTTTTTCCTAGCGCAGCTCTAGCTGCGGCTTCCTTGCGCCATTTGATGGTGATAAGCGTAGTGAATTCGCCTGGGATGCAAAAACTTTAACTTCCAACATTGCGTTGTTCAATGAAATAAAAACGCAGACCAAAAGAACAATGCACTGGTTACGTAATCACTTACTGCGATTGTTGTCCTGAACCTGAACCCCAACCTAGACCTTGGCTCTGCCTTTAACTATGACTACACGTTTCGTGAGAGAGAGAGATTCAGTCAGTCAGCCAGCCAGCCAACCAGCCAGCCAGCCAGCGGCGGCCTTCCTTGTGCAGTCAAGCAATTTTCACGCACGCCCTCAGCCAAAGAGGATGATCCAAAACATAGAGTCAAATTGAATACGCAATCCAAAAATAAAAAGGCAAAAAAAAAAAAAACAAAGAATCTTGCACAGACCATCACCAGCGGAAGTAACTCAGCCCTGGGTTGCATCATAATGTTTTATGATCCTACAGACAACAGCAGTAACAAATGAAGCAAACAAATGAAATCACCAGCCTTAAGACTAATCCTAGCTAATCTTATGGGTTTTTTTTATTAGTTGAAGTAGCTGCTAGGATGACCAATAGTATAGACATAAATTAAAGCTCAGTAAGATTATAAAACGACACGTTCTATCAAGTTTGCATAAGTCCAATAGGAAGAATCGGGCGAATTATAGAAAAGTAGTTAAAAGTTGATTAAGGGAAGAGTTTGTATTAGTAGAGAATAAGAATTGATCGAAACAACCAAAGAAAACCTATAAATGTTATATAAGGATTATAAAAGGTCAACAGATTTGTAATGCGCTGGAAATTGCAATGTAGGAAAATTATTTGTCTTTATTTGTCATATAACATAACTGTAACTATCACATTTTCTTTGCTTTATAATGTTCAATTGAGTCTTTATATAGTTACACTTTTAAGCCATATATTTGTAATGGGTAAAACTAATATATTTTGGCCTTAAGTCTCGTTGGCAACACGAAGCTGAAAACTGTGGTAAACTATTTTCTAATGGTTTTTTGTTTTCAACTACAACTTTAGCAGTGCAACGGTTGTCTGTCCGTCTGTCTCTGTGTCTGTGTGTCTGTCTGTCTGTCTGGCCGTTTGTCTGGCTTGCTGGCTGAGTGTCTGAACTGCACCGCACCGGCTAGGCCTGGTCAATGTCCTTTGCCAGTGCGCCTTGCGCATGCGCATTGCGGGCACGACGCGTCAACAGATGTTATCCCACTAAGCAGTGACCCCGGCAGGGCCATAAATTCTCACAGCGTTGCGCCTGCGCAGTGCTTCCACAAAATGTTCCAATTTGTATTTTTGCACAAATTGTTGTAGTTCTTGTTGCTGTTGTTGTTTTAGTTGCTTTTGTTGTTGTTGTTGTTGAGGTTGTTCTTGATGTTGCTGCTGTTGTTTACCAGTTGCCGTTGCGCGTTTGCCCATTTCCTTCATTTACCCGTTTACCCGTTTGCCTGACTTTGTTAGGCTTGTTGGCCCAGACTGCATTTAATTTAATTTGGCCTGCCCAATTGGGCAATGCTGCAATTAGAGACAAATGTTTTGGATGCATTCTTTGTGGCTATTTAAGCTCCATGTTCGAGGCAATTAGTTTTTGTTTTTTTTTTGAAGCCCAACCCCCGTATGCTATGTGGAATTACTGGGCGAAAGTTATCAGCAATAGAGGGAACAAGGATTAGGTATAAAAGTCAACGATTTCCCACACGTTTGTTTGCTTAATTAGGTGAAAACTGGCTAACAGCTGTCGCTGGCCAAAGTTTAGCATTGCTATTGCCATTTGCCATTGCCATTGCCATTGCCATTTGCCATTGCTATTGCCATTTGCCAATGCCAAAGGCAAATGGCAATAGCATCGCCTTTTGGCCTGGCCAAAAGACACCGCTGCCTGGATTGCTAATGAGCAGGACAAGCTGGCGAAAAGAAAAGTAAGCAGCTTGTCCTCGCTTTCAGCTTTGCTTGCCAAAATGGAAAACGTTTTCCTCTTTCAAAGTGCTAAAATTCCAACTATTATCAGCACAGTAAATACACTTTCTTTAACAGGTCTTACGCAGTTTTCTCAAGCAGTTTGTTAATCAAATTTTAATGTAATTAATATATGCTATCAGCTGCCTTATACAGTTAATTATAAATATAATTAAAATGAGTACTTAAACTAGCAGAGAAATTATATTCTAATTACTGTTTAATTTAGCTAAAGTTTATTTGAAGTTCTTACCCTTTTTTTGGCAGTGTATTACTCTGGCATAGTACGCATTCGCATACAAAGTAGTACTATATACTATATGCTAGATATATATATTCTTAGTACATATATGTATCTGTGCCAAATTAGGCATATAAGGTTCGGTGTGCCGTATGTAAAAATTTCTCTGTTGTAGTTTTTTTGTTTTTTTTTTGCTGTGAGTTTGGCATTTGGCATTGCCCATCGTCATGGCAAGTGCATAATTTTTCAATCAATGCGAGCAGCTGTAAACAAACACTGAGCTGAGAAACAACAACACCAACAACAACAACAAAAGCAGCAGCAACACCAACACTAACAACAACAACAAAAACAAGGGAAGACAACAACAAATCTTTGGTTAAAAAAAAAAAAAAAAAAAATAGCAACAGGCGGCCAAAAAAAAAGTCGTGATGTTGCCAAGATGGCAAACAACATTGGCGGATGCTAAGGAAGCGTTGCAAGTTGCAAAAGTTTGCAACAAAATCAGCTCCGTCAAAAGCATTTAAATGCAAATGCAAATGGCCATAAAGCGTGAGGGTGTTCAATGCGAGCTTTATGCCAACTCAAAACCAGCGATCTGGGCCAAATGCGAGCAAAACGACAAAATAAAAAAACCAAAAAAAAAAACAAACAAAAAACGTTTGTCAAATGGTCAAAGAGTGTTAAGTGTAAGCGTGTGGGTGTTACTTGGTTGTCTAGAGCAAAGCCATTCCCATTGAATCATTGTATTCATACTATTTAGAAAGCCTAAAGCTTGTCCTAGGTTAACTCTACTTCTATCACCTCCAACCTCCACCTCTACCTTTTTGCGCTCTCTGCCACAGTTCCATACCGCTAATTAAAAGACATTGCTAAATGACAAAGACTTAATGGCCAGATATTTGCATAGCTGTCAACGTTAATGCCCACACTTGGCCACATCGTGCAACCGAGACACATGCGGTGCTCATCTATAAATATATATATATATGTAAACCCTTGCTGCCCCCCTACTAAAAAGCTAAAAACCCAACCACCATACCCATACACATACCCAAACCCGATTCAACACCAAATACGCCTAGACTCGGTCCATAAAAATTGTCAAGCAGCTGCCGCAGCAGCGAGCGTGTGCGAGCTGAAGCGCGCGTTGATGCTTTTTTAATAGGGGCGTTTTATTCAAGCCAACGCACGTCGCACATGCGTCTTGGCACCTATTTGATACCTGAATTGGATGCGGTCTCAGCTCACACGTCTCATGTCTCATGTCTCTTTCGCCGTCTGTTCTCTGTGTTGTCTGTTTGGGTCTATGTTATGCGGTCTTTCGGCTAGATGTCTTCATCAAACAGATTTGTAACGTTTGCGGCACGCGTCGTCTTTTTTTTTTTTGGCACATTGCCATTGATGTTGCATGATTTATGGAAGCTGTTTGCCGCCTCCGTAACCAAGTGTATGGACTCTTTGATTGTTTTTTCTTGTCTCTGTTTGAATGTTTTAGCTACTCTCCACAAATCTCTTGCCTCTTAACACATGGCGTGCGTAGCTGAAGCGTTAAAGAGTGCATAAAACGCCTGGGTAAACTTCATATTATTATGCCTCATAATTTGATTAACACTTTTGATTAGTGTGTGTATATATATATGTATACAAATTATATGGCATTTTTTATTTGTGCCTAGCTAATGTGTGGTGTGTAAATGCGTGTAAATGTGTGTGTGTTTATGTTCACAATGCCGTGAAATTATTATAATTTGTTGCCATTTTAATATTTCATTTAACCTGTCAACCATTAACCGCTTTTGACAAATACATTTTGTGGCAATTGCTCATGTGGCACCTGCTACTTAAGGTCTACACTATACAACACTAAACTACACTATACACTGTCAACACTTTTGCCCACACTTTGTCAATCAATCAATCAATTGCTTAAGTGCCATATTGTCACGTCTAACGACACTTAAGGCAATTGTGGTAGATGTTGTTAACAAATTTATTAACCAAAATAAAGTTGAACAATGGAATTTTAATTAGACAATGAAAAACTTGAATTTGTTGTTATTGTTTTTATTATAATGAAACGATTTTAAAGTGGTTATGAGTAAAATATATATAAGTAATATATATATATATATATATACAATTTCCTCAAAGGAATTTCTTTTTTAAGTTCTGATGAAAGAAACTTATTTTCGTTGAATATTTTTGCATCCATTCCGCAGTCAAAACATTCCCATAGATTAGCAATTCCACAACTTTAGTTCAGTATAGTAAAACAAGAAATTTATTTCTAAGGTTTCGTTTTATGAGTGTCTACTGTAACTGGTTTTAAAAAAAGTAAAGAAAACAAATTGTTTTGTTTATTATTATATTGACGTTTATTATGCGTATAGTATTTATTGCTTTACTTAATCAGTACAATTGTTTTTATGAAAATATGTTATATATATATATATATATATATATATGCATATAATATATATATATATATAAATTTGAATGAATTAATTAAATTAAACTAGTTGTTGCTTAATTTGAAGCCTTTTATGCTGATTGTTGCATGTGTGGCATGTTAGCTCTTTCATTCATTCTAAGCACCTAAAACTTAGCACCTCTCTGTGTTACGGCAATAAATTAGCAAATATTAAATAAAATTTTAGTTAGAGATATATATATTTATATATATATATATATATATATATGTATATAAATAGAGATAAATAGTTTTAATTAGATATGTTCGAGGATGGAAATATTAATTTAGATGAAACGCAGCGAGTAGCAGGCAAAAAAATTTTAAATTTGACACAAAAATTTTGATACAAAATTATTTGGCAAATTTGCAAGAAAAAAAATTAATTGGATTTTTTTTTTTTAAATTTTCATTTGCTGCGTTTCAGCTCGAAGCAATAATAAATAAGTATATAAATAATAATAATAGTTATAATAATATTTTGAATAAATAATAAATAGATAAAAGTTATAAATGCATTTTTTGATTTGCCTCAGTTTTAGACTTAGATTCGACATTGTTTCACTACACACAAATAATTAGCCTAATTATCTTTCTTTTCATTTTCTTTTCTTCTTATTATTTTCTTCTCCTTTTTTGTTTTTAATTTGCTAAGAAAATTTTGCTGTCAAATTTTCAGTTTTGTTTCTATGCAATGCGCAGTTTTAAGATGCTGGAAAATTGTTTTCTATATTGGAAAAAAACCAAGAAAAATTGAAAAAAACAAATTTTTTTCCAAAGCATTTAAAAGCGCGCATTTAACTGGTTTTTTTTTTCAGTTAAGAAATGTTTTTTTTTTGCGTATTCATTTAAATTATTTTTACTTAAAATTAAATTAGACTTAAGCTTAAAATTTTTTCATGTTTTTCCTCTTTTTTTTTGTGTGTGTGTTTTGTTTTTTTTTTTTAGTTAAGTAAATATCATAAATTAAACTAAAAATTTTTAAAAATTTTGTGTTTTATGTGTATGTTTGTTTTTTTTTTTTTAATGCATCGCTGCTTGGCGAATATTTGCTATTCAAGTCTCATCGAATCTGTTGAAGCTTTCGAGGCATATTGCGTTTGTTCCCAGCTAATTGTGAGAGCTATCCGATACCCTCTCTAGTACTGCTGTCCATAGCGTCCATTGATGCCGCTGTCATATAATTTGCTCAGCGTATCCTTGGCACTGTTCATATGTGATACAGCAGTGGATGCTCCCGATGATGATGATGATGATGATGATGGTGGTGGTGGTGGTCCATATAACATTGTTGGCGCACCATAACCAATGGTTGGTGTTGGATCCTGTTGATATAAATAACGTTCCTTATGTGTACGCCGTTGTACGGTCTTCCATATGCCAAAAATGCTCAATTGAGCCAACAGGAAGAGTGAACCGGCAAAGATCAAACCTATTAATGAACACCAAAGAAAATAGCATAAAAAGTAGATTAAAAGCATTATCAAAACAGGAAAAAAAACATACATATCTCTATAATTAAGAGTTAAAGAAAAACAGAGAAGGAGCAAAGAAAATAATAGTAAAAACCAGTGGCAAAAAGGAAGCAACATATTGACTTGGTTATCAACAAAAGAAAACAAAAGTGCACAACGTCACTTGACCCACTTCCAATAAAGTAACTTTTTTGTGTTTTTGTGTGTTTTTTGAATTCAAACGAATCCAACGACCGACCAAGTGACCAACATTGACAGCAACAAGTTGAAGATAAACAAAAAAAAAAACAATAAAAAAACAAAAACCAAAACAGAAACAGAAACAGAAATAAAAAAGAAATAAAACGAGAGACACAATTTAAAGCATGAGTTGCATATTTTGTTAAGGCCTAAGATCTTCACTTTTTATGCTCCTACACTTGGAATCTCTCTAACTCTCTCCCTCTCTCTCACTCTCTCTCTCTCGCCCTCTATCCCTGTCGTTTCTATACATCTCTGTCTTGCTGTAAAAACTGCAACATGCCACATAAATAAACTGCATGTCGAGGCCGAAACTGAAGAGAGCAAGATCAAAACGTATACCAAAAACCAAGATCAAGTCTAGAGGAGAATTGGAGAATTCAGGCATTGCAATGGACAGTGGAAATTTGAAATGCCAATGCAGAATGGTAGAAATCGGGTGAAAGTGCCGCCAAAGTGCCACAGTGAAGCTGAGCACCTATGGAGCTCTGTAGCTCTAAAGCTGTGGAACAACTCGCATGCGTTGTCGTCCAGTTCACGAAATCAGAATTTAAGAGCAACGACTACGTTGTCGTTTCTGATGACTATCACAGATTACAATGTTATGGTACATATGCATGTTTGTTGTTGCTATAGTTGTTGGTGTTGCAATGTTGTTGTTGCATGTTGTTGTTGTTGCTGTTATTGTACAGTTGTTGTACATCAAATGCCCATAAAAAGTAAGCGCCGACGGCTTCAAAAACCAACAAAACAACCAAAATCTAACTCAACACAAACAATCAGAACAACTACAACATTTTGTTGTTGTTGTTACTGTTGTTGCATTTGTTGTTTTTGTTATTGCATTTGTTGCTGTTGTCGTGGTCGTCATCGTTGTTGTCGTGGTCCGTTGGCAATGACTTTAACGAGTTTCAATAACAAAGCGCACGCACTTGAGCTTTTATTTATGTGCTTTGTATAGGTTTTATGTGTATATAGTATAGCTCTATAGCTTGTCTATAAGCTTTTGTCTGTCTCTCTGCGTAGAGTAGAACAACAACTGCAACAACAACAGCAAGAACAGAAAATACACAAAATTATTACAATTACGATAAACGGTAAGCTAGTGAACTTGGGGGCACCCACAAAAGCAATCAAAACTTAAACAATTTGAAAATAAACCCAAAAAAAGAACAACAACAATAACAACTAAGAACAATGCACAACATTTTGTTGCAAGCTGTTGTTGTATGTTGAGGCATAGCTAATACTATGGGAACCAGTTCATAAAATATATATTTATATATATATATATATCGGATGTACCTGAGATGAAAGCGAAGATCAACTGATTGGGCATATTTATAAATTTTTGTTGATTTAGAAAGTGAAAAAAAAAAGGATTATAAGATGATAGTAAAATAAGGCAAAAGCTGCCAAATGGAAAGGGTATCAGGTAGTCAAAGTACTAAAAAATATAATTTGTAAGATAGTATTGCTGCTAGTATATATTAAGTAAGCTTTACTGTACTTGCTTAAGCACGAAGGAAATTCTTAAATATTTCATGTTGCGATTAGAAATTTGCAGTTAAATTGTTAGGAAATTAAACAGGAAATGAAAAATATTAAACAACAACAGCAACAGCAACAACAACAACAACAACAACAACAAGATTTATGTTAATAAATTAAGTTGTTAAATGTACACTAAAAAGTTATTAAGTTAATAGCACTAAAAACTTAACTATTAGTAGACAATTTTTATAACAAATTTATTTTGTTTGGGAAAATGCAACTTTCTTTTTTTTTTTTTAGATGTATATGAAACGATGTAATCTAATACGAAAAATGCAATGAAAAACTAATGAAAATTGATACACAGTACATACATATAATATGTAGAGAAATTATAGTCTTGAAAATTGATCAGCTTAAGCTTATGGCCATAATTATAAACGTTATATATATACGTTATAACTGTTGGTATCTTGACGAGTCTTAAAAAAGTAGAAAAATGCATTTTAATTGAAGTTATGATGAAATGCATAATTCAAATAAATTTGTATAAATTATAGGAGGTATTATGATATAAATAGTAGTAGTAGTAATAGACAGCTGTTCAGTTAGATTGATTACAACATGCCACATGCTACACGCTACATGCCACACGCATTTATTGATAGTACCACTATTAGTATGAATCGTGAGTATGTGCAATTGTATTAGTTGGCTTTTAATGCCACAATTTACAATGTGTGTGGCAAATGAGCTTAAGCTTAAGCTTAAACTGAGATCACAGAGTGAGAGAAAGAGAGAGAGAGAAAGAGAGGGAGAGGGTAGAGAGAGGGGAGTTAACCGTTGCTCTAATTGCGCACAATGAGATCGACGCGCTTTAGTTTGGTTAGCAGCGCGTAATTGCAACAACAGAAATTTATGTTGAAGTCTAAAGTTGGTTGCACCAATACTATGGTATACACTGGGGGATTCAACTGGACCTACTACTACTACCACTACTACTACTACTACTACTACTACTACGACTATGACTATTACTATGACTACAGTACATTTATAGCTGCCGTCTAACAAGCTGTAAATTTAACGCTTCAACGCTGCATTTCATATAATATGCCGTAGCAAAAGCGCATGGCAATTGCTCCATAAACCAATGACACATGCATGGGTAATGGCCAACTTGGTAGATCAGTTAACGGAGTGTGCTGAACGGGTAGCGGTTAGCTGGAAGCCGATTTAGCGGTTAAGCTAGCTGCTTCTCTCCGTGCAAAGTGTTTGCGCCGCACGAAACAGAGGCGTGCAGTAATGCTGCTGCAGCAGCAACAAACATCAGCAATAGCAGCCGCATCACTATACAATCCTGCACAGCTGGCTAGCCGACACATCTCATATTGAACCAGTGACCTGGTCGTGAGACGTTGCCATCAAAAATGCCATCATAACTTGTTGGCACCAGGTTAGTGTAGAATTTTATTGTGTATATGAGGATTTTCAGTGAGCAAAATGGTTTGAGAGAGAGAATCCAATTTATTTCTCATGCAACCATCAGTGGCAATGATGAAAAATTGATTCATTATCAAAATTAGCGAGCAGGCAACAATGGCTAGTACAAGCCGCTGGCTCACGACGCAGCAGGCACTAAACTTAGTTTACAACTTGCAACAGCTGGCTGCCACTTGAAACGCATCCAAATCCAACAAAATCCAACAAAATCCAACAATTGCAACAAACCGCCACCCGCTGGCTAGATCAGCACGACGTCAACAATGTTCTTCGTTCTTGTCTATGCAAATCAGTGAGGCAACCAGCTAGCTAGCTATCCAACCAGCTTGGCAGCTCCAGTGAGCAGCAGCAGGAGCATACTTTCGTTTGCTTTGATTTGCTCTTGATTGGGCATTTTCACAGAGGAAACAGAAAGACTTACCATAGCCATTAAGACAAGTGAGCTTGTCCTGTGCAACGCCCGCGTATGCCTTCTCATGGGGCTCAGTGGAATCATTGATGTTTGAATCGTTGCTATCCTCCGCCTGGAAGCCAAACTTGTCTGTGATTTGTATGGACTGCACGAGCAGTATGTTATCATCGTTCGGGGTTGGGTTAACATCTCGACGCTGGCGTGTGCTGACCATGAACTCGGCTGTGAATTTACAAGCAGTTAGCAACCTAATGAGCAATGGCCAGTAGCTTTAAGCCACTACCTGCTGGCCAATAGCCAGAAGCTAGTAACCAGAAGTTAGCCAGCTAGTCAGCTGCTTGCGATACTTACCACCATCGGTGCCATTAACCACTGAGCGCTTCTTGCGGCCATAGGAGACAAGAGATTTGAGTTCGCCGCTGGCGCCATCATCGCTATCGCAAATAACAGGCTCACAGCGTGGTATGCAGGGCGTTACCAGTGCGCGGAATTGAACCACTTCGCTGGATGGAAACTTGAAGGCATCAAACTGAGAGAGCAACACTTTGCGATTATGTGACAGCTTCTGTATGGTGCCCATGATGTATTGATCTGTGGGACAGCCATTAGCATCGATCAGCGTTATCTCAGCACTGTCTGAACCATCCATGGCAACTAGTTCACGTACAAAGATCTCATATGGACTATTCTGTTCAACAATTTCGAAACGGAGCGCCAATGGATCACCAACTTCTGCAATACGTTTCATGTCGCTGCCATCGCGTGATGTTATCTTCATGATGACATTGGGTGAATCGATGGTTATCTCTTCGCTAAGTGATGATTCGATTTCACCGGTGACACCCAAATCAACATCATTCAGTACCGTCTTGTTGGTCAAATCATACTGACAGCTGACAGCCAGACCCAAATCAGAGGAGGTAACAATCATATCATGATGCTGTATAACTATATCATTCATATAACGTCCATATGCACTCTGACGTACATTGCACTCCAGATCGTTGTAACCCATGCGGAAATCAAACTCCAACGAGTTGTTAACATTAACGGCACATGATTTGGGTGCACCCTTGGCATAGACCTTGCCATCGAATAGCTTGGAGGTGCGTATCTTGGTGATCATCTCACCGGAACGACATTCAATAGAAACATTATAACAGGCAGAAAGCTCATAGGTAGCTGCTTCTGGCACATCCAGATAGGGATCCATCACATCTGTCAACGTGGCGCGACTGTGATGTGATAGTCGACAGACCATGTCTCCAGTGTCATTATAATCATACGAATGGCATCTGTTATGAGTTGGAGTGAAACTGTGAGAACCAGAACACAGCGAAGCTTCTTCTTCTTTCTTACCTGTAGGGTGAATTAAGGCACAGATCACGACACTCATCAATGGTGTTAATGTCCTGATAAACAGAGTCTACAGTCTTCATAATTTTGCCAGCGATGCGCTTGAATTCGCACAATTTACTTGGCTCCTCAGCACAATTGTTCTCCAAATAATCAGCACCTTCATAGGGTTCCACACTACCGCCAGCTGACAATGTTATGCGATCCATATCCGAGAGCTCACATAATCCCGAATGGCGATAGAAGTTGGCCGAGCTGCGCAAGGCAAGAATTATGAGCGGCAGAGATGGATTTGATGATGGAATTGTCACATAGTAGAAATAGTGGTAGATGGTATAAAGATAGTAGTTACCAGAAAAGAGAAATGAAATATTATAGAGCATATAGTATAAAGTGAGGAGTGTATAGTATATATAGAGTGTAGAGTATAGAGTTAGTTTATATAGATAGTTGAGTGAAAAATTTCAACAATTTATACAAATTTATTTGAATTATGCATTTCATCATAACTTCAATTAAAATGCATTTTTCTACTTTTTTAAGACTCGTCAAGATACCAACAGTTATAACGTATATATATAACGTTTATAATTATGGCCATAAGCTTAAGCTGATCAATTTTCAAGACTATAATTTCTCTACATATTATATGTATGTACTGTGTATCAATTTTCATTAGTTTTTCATTGCATTTTTCGTATTAGATTACATCGTTTCATATACATCTAAAAAAAAAAAAAGAAAGTTGCATTTTCCCAAACAAAATAAATTTGTTATAAAAATTGTCTACTAATAGTTAAGTTTTTAGTGCTATTAACTTAATAACTTTTTAGTGTACATTTAACAACTTAATTTATTAACATAAATCTTGTTGTTGTTGTTGTTGTTGTTGTTGCTGTTGCTGTTGTTGTTTAATATTTTTCATTTCCTGTTTAATTTCCTAACAATTTAACTGCAAATTTCTAATCGCAACATGAAATATTTAAGAATTTCCTTCGTGCTTAAGCAAGTACAGTAAAGCTTACTTAATATATACTAGCAGCAATACTATCTTACAAATTATATTTTTTAGTACTTTGACTACCTGATACCCTTTCCATTTGGCAGCTTTTGCCTTATTTTACTATCATCTTATAATCCTTTTTTTTTTCACTTTCTAAATCAACAAAAATTTATAAATATGCCCAATCAGTTGATCTTCGCTTTCATCTCAGGTACATCCGATATATATATATATATAAATATATATTTTATGAACTGGTTCCCATAGTATTAGCTATGCCTCAACATACAACAACAGCTTGCAACAAAATGTTGTGCATTGTTCTTAGTTGTTATTGTTGTTGTTCTTTTTTTGGGTTTATTTTCAAATTGTTTAAGTTTTGATTGCTTTTGTGGGTGCCCCCAAGTTCACTAGCTTACCGTTTATCGTAATTGTAATAATTTTGTGTATTTTCTGTTCTTGCTGTTGTTGTTGCAGTTGTTGTTCTACTCTACGCAGAGAGACAGACAAAAGCTTATAGACAAGCTATAGAGCTATACTATATACACATAAAACCTATACAAAGCACATAAATAAAAGCTCAAGTGCGTGCGCTTTGTTATTGAAACTCGTTAAAGTCATTGCCAACGGACCACGACAACAACGATGACGACCACGACAACAGCAACAAATACAATAACAAAAACAACAAATGCAACAACAGTAACAACAACAACAAAATGTTGTAGTTGTTCTGATTGTTTGTGTTGAGTTAGATTTTGGTTGTTTTGTTGGTTTTTGAAGCCGTCGGCGCTTACTTTTTATGGGCATTTGATGTACAACAACTGTACAATAACAGCAACAACAACAACATGCAACAACAACATTGCAACACCAACAACTATAGCAACAACAAACATGCATATGTACCATAACATTGTAATCTGTGATAGTCATCAGAAACGACAACGTAGTCGTTGCTCTTAAATTCTGATTTCGTGAACTGGACGACAACGCATGCGAGTTGTTCCACAGCTTTAGAGCTCCAGAGCTCCATAGGTGCTCAGCTTCACTGTGGCACTTTGGCGGCACTTTCACCCGATTTCTACCATTCTGCATTGGCATTTCAAATTTCCACTGTCCATTGCAATGCCTGAATTCTCCAATTCTCCTCTAGACTTGATCTTGGTTTTTGGTATACGTTTTGATCTTGCTCTCTTCAGTTTCGGCCTCGACATGCAGTTTATTTATGTGGCATGTTGCAGTTTTTACAGCAAGACAGAGATGTATAGAAACGACAGGGATAGAGGGCGAGAGAGAGAGAGTGAGAGAGAGGGAGAGAGTGAGAGAGATTCCAAGTGTAGGAGCATAAAAAGTGAAGATCTTAGGCCTTAACAAAATATGCAACTCATGCTTTAAATTGTGTCTCTCGTTTTATTTCTTTTTTATTTCTGTTTCTGTTTCTGTTTTGTTTTTGTTTTTTTATTGTTTTTTTTTTTGTTTATCTTCAACTTGTTGCTGTCAATGTTGGTCACTTGGTCGGTCGTTGGATTCGTTTGAATTCAAAAAACACACAAAAACACAAAAAAGTTACTTTATTGGAAGTGGGTCAAGTGACGTTGTGCACTTTTGTTTTCTTTTGTTGATAACCAAGTCAATATGTTGCTTCCTTTTTGCCACTGGTTTTTACTATTATTTTCTTTGCTCCTTCTCTGTTTTTCTTTAACTCTTAATTATAGAGATATGTATGTTTTTTTTCCTGTTTTGATAATGCTTTTAATCTACTTTTTATGCTATTTTCTTTGGTGTTCATTAATAGGTTTGATCTTTGCCGGTTCACTCTTCCTGTTGGCTCAATTGAGCATTTTTGGCATATGGAAGACCGTACAACGGCGTACACATAAGGAACGTTATTTATATCAACAGGATCCAACACCAACCATTGGTTATGGTGCGCCAACAATGTTATATGGACCACCACCACCACCATCATCATCATCATCATCATCATCGGGAGCATCCACTGCTGTATCACATATGAACAGTGCCAAGGATACGCTGAGCAAATTATATGACAGCGGCATCAATGGACGCTATGGACAGCAGTACTAGAGAGGGTATCGGATAGCTCTCACAATTAGCTGGGAACAAACGCAATATGCCTCGAAAGCTTCAACAGATTCGATGAGACTTGAATAGCAAATATTCGCCAAGCAGCGATGCATTAAAAAAAAAAAAACAAACATACACATAAAACACAAAATTTTTAAAAATTTTTAGTTTAATTTATGATATTTACTTAACTAAAAAAAAAAAACAAAACACACACACAAAAAAAAAGAGGAAAAACATGAAAAAATTTTAAGCTTAAGTCTAATTTAATTTTAAGTAAAAATAATTTAAATGAATACGCAAAAAAAAAACATTTCTTAACTGAAAAAAAAAACCAGTTAAATGCGCGCTTTTAAATGCTTTGGAAAAAAATTTGTTTTTTTCAATTTTTCTTGGTTTTTTTCCAATATAGAAAACAATTTTCCAGCATCTTAAAACTGCGCATTGCATAGAAACAAAACTGAAAATTTGACAGCAAAATTTTCTTAGCAAATTAAAAACAAAAAAGGAGAAGAAAATAATAAGAAGAAAAGAAAATGAAAAGAAAGATAATTAGGCTAATTATTTGTGTGTAGTGAAACAATGTCGAATCTAAGTCTAAAACTGAGGCAAATCAAAAAATGCATTTATAACTTTTATCTATTTATTATTTATTCAAAATATTATTATAACTATTATTATTATTTATATACTTATTTATTATTGCTTCGAGCTGAAACGCAGCAAATGAAAATTTAAAAAAAAAAAATCCAATTAATTTTTTTTCTTGCAAATTTGCCAAATAATTTTGTATCAAAATTTTTGTGTCAAATTTAAAATTTTTTTGCCTGCTACTCGCTGCGTTTCATCTAAATTAATATTTCCATCCTCGAACATATCTAATTAAAACTATTTATCTCTATTTATATACATATATATATATATATATATATATATAAATATATATATCTCTAACTAAAATTTTATTTAATATTTGCTAATTTATTGCCGTAACACAGAGAGGTGCTAAGTTTTAGGTGCTTAGAATGAATGAAAGAGCTAACATGCCACACATGCAACAATCAGCATAAAAGGCTTCAAATTAAGCAACAACTAGTTTAATTTAATTAATTCATTCAAATTTATATATATATATATATTATATGCATATATATATATATATATATATATATAACATATTTTCATAAAAACAATTGTACTGATTAAGTAAAGCAATAAATACTATACGCATAATAAACGTCAATATAATAATAAACAAAACAATTTGTTTTCTTTACTTTTTTTAAAACCAGTTACAGTAGACACTCATAAAACGAAACCTTAGAAATAAATTTCTTGTTTTACTATACTGAACTAAAGTTGTGGAATTGCTAATCTATGGGAATGTTTTGACTGCGGAATGGATGCAAAAATATTCAACGAAAATAAGTTTCTTTCATCAGAACTTAAAAAAGAAATTCCTTTGAGGAAATTGTATATATATATATATATATATTACTTATATATATTTTACTCATAACGACTTTAAAATCGTTTCATTATAATAAAAACAATAACAACAAATTCAAGTTTTTCATTGTCTAATTAAAATTCCATTGTTCAACTTTATTTTGGTTAATAAATTTGTTAACAACATCTACCACAATTGCCTTAAGTGTCGTTAGACGTGACAATATGGCACTTAAGCAATTGATTGATTGATTGACAAAGTGTGGACAAAAGTGTTGACAGTGTATAGTGTAGTTTAGTGTTGTATAGTGTAGACCTTA
>JBAMBS010002360.1:0-15302 GCA_037044455.1 Zygothrica quintamaculata | reverse complement strand
CAATTGATAAATTTAAATGTCGCATGACTATCAGAAGGTAATGAAAATTTATCAAAACAGCTGGCAGCACTATTTAAATATTAACTGCCTGTTAAGTCTGGTAACATTCTCTGCGAATGAGAATCAGCTGTTTATTCTATACATTAGCAAAATAACGACTGGGATTGCTCTTAAAGGCTTTAACTACATAGAGATGCGAACATATCTACTAATATACACAATTCATATTAAAAACAGGGTATCAGCTAATCTAACACACTTTATGACATACAAATATAAATTTTACTTGAAATTGTGTTAGGTGTACATAAAGATTATAGATGTACATATTTCCTTTCTTTACTCGTACGTTGTCGTCTCTCATTCCCTCTCTTTCTAATTCCCACTGTATGATTCTTGTATTTGAGTTTCTTATTTAACACACAAATTCTCTGCTCAGAAATTTTATTATGAGATAGATCAAAGCAATATTTAAAACTTAATAAAAAATGTTATTTCTTACCAGTTCTTTGATATTGAAATTTTAATATATAAAACAGTAAAAGCTAAACAGCTTTTTACACAAATATCTTTTAATATTATTTATAGTATATATAAACAATGAAAGAAGTCTGTTTAAATCAGACAAAGCAATAAAATATTAAATTTTAATTCTGAAGCTCAACACATATTTTTGCTATAATTAAACAAATAGAGAAATTTGTTTTGCATTTATCGTACAAGCCACCACAGACATATTTACATTAATTATTATATTTAAATACATACATTTGTAATTAAATCAAGTGATTGTTAGTTATAACTGTGAAACAGATGTTCACTTTATTATGATTGCAATTTACTTTGGTTTTTTTTCTTTCTTTTACCTTTTAAATGTCAGCTGTTTGTGCACTTACATATGCATACACAACACACACATACATAACCCATTGACAGCAGCATGGAGCGCAATATGGCGTCATTTCTTTTGACAACCACAAGAAACGCACTCCACTACAATGGACGCTACAATTAAATAAGTGAACGACATTTTAAGAGAGTGATAGAGAGAGAGAGAGAGAGTGAGTGTGTTGTGTTTAAAAAAGGAGAGAGGGTAGTAAATTCTAGGTCAGCATTTTAGATGGGTGCGTGACAAAATATTTAACTATAATTTAATTGATTTTTTTTTTCTATACTTGCAGCAACTTGCATATCGACACAATGCTGATCTCTTATTTACTGATAAGTTTGTTTTTTTTTTTTTTTTTTTTGTTGCGATCATAGTACGATAAGTAAATATATACGTCTGACACATACATTAAGCAAGCATTTGTTTATATTTTACTCATTCTATATTCTTTTTTAACTTTTTATTTGTGTCGCCGTGATAAGCAGCGATTACTTAAAATGATGTCGCTAAAAGAAATATCGAATGCGAGATACAAATATTTTGCCAACTGATCGATTACAGCAAATTCAGCAGAAAATGACAATAAATTTTTTTTTTTTTTTTAGATATTAATGTGTTAATATATAAATAGAGCAATTTTTCACACATGTTTTCCATAGAATTTATTTTTAATTGAAATAATCAACAAAAAATGATATCATAAACGAAATTATTCAACAAATTCCAACATAGAATGTTTATAATAATATGGGGAAAACCGGACCAAATGGAAAATTCCTTCTCGTTGCTGTTGCTGGTAGTTTGTTATTATAGCGTTTATTAACTGCAGCAGCGATAAGAAAAAGCTTGCATTCTAGCGGCTTCTGCGCTGACGTATAACAAAAATCCACTTGACTCTTGGCCAGTTAAAATATGCTCCCACATTCTGCTTTGCTTGTCATTAGCTAACTGAATGTGTCATCCATGCAGAGTGCAAAATCAGCAAAGCAAAAACAAAGAAAAAAAAAATTTTAATCAACGGCTAAATTTGAAGACTTTAAATCACTTTATCTAAAATCTGAATAAAATGAGCTGCAATGAGTCATACAAAATTTTTCGGCCAATTTCTTTTTCGTTAAGTTGTTTTTTTTATTTGATTTATATACTAGCATGCAGTCATTATATGCCTTCTCTCTTACTCTCGATTATTTTTGACGTCTTCATATTGTTCTCTGTTTGTTAAGTACATACGTATTCCTTCTCTTCTAATCACACATCATCTGTGTAGCATATTGAAATTGGGTTAATAACATATATACACAAATACACATATACACATATACACATATACACATATACACATATACACATATACACATATACACATATGCACATATAGACATATTTTTAATATGTTTACTGGGCTAACTTTTGCTTTCGGCACTTTTTAACAGCTTTTTCTAACGTCAGCAAATTTATTGATTTTTCTTATTTGCACAAAAAGTGCATAAGGATGAGGGGGGGGGGGGGAATGCACGAGTCGTAAAACAAAAAAAAAACTCAAGTACATACACTATTATACACATACACATTTAAATTTACATTAACATATACCGTACATGTTCACCAACGTACAAACATTTGTATGCATTTCAATGATAGAGAGAAAGAGAGCGTCAGGGAGCAAGAGCTAAAGGAGAGGCAGTGCGGTTAGCGGCATCCGCCAAAAAAAAAGTACATTAGGAAAACGTCGGCGTTTTTACATTGAGCGGCTTATTTGTTTTATGCGGCTTACACATACACATGCAGACACACTATGGAAGCAAAAATAAAGGCATACTCATTTCTGCCTCTGTATGTATTTGTGTATGTGTATTTGTATATGTTTGTGTGTATGTAATTCCTACCCCAATTACGTCCTGACTGAGCTCCACAGCCCACGCATCATAACAGCTGCAGCGGCGCTGATTTATCGATTTTTCTCTCTTAACGTATTTTAATTCGGTAATTATATAAATAATGCGCATTCAACTATAAACAATTCCAATCAAAATAAAGAAAGTATAGAAAAATATATATTATTAGCACAGCCAATATTAGCTGCTGACATTTGGCTAGAACCACCTGCCCCGGGGGAGCAAATTAGTTTGTTCTATTTCGTTTTTTCTGCAAACGCAAAACATAGAATTTTTAGCTGCCCTTGAGTCTTATTTATTTATCTATCTACCTGCCTTTTTGCACAAACACATACAAAACAGACACACATATATATATACTAAATATACATAGAACATACGCAGAGGCGGCCGCCGCCTCTTTAAGATTTAGAGACGCCAAAAGCCCACACATATATATATAGTTAAAAAAAAAGCGTTAAACTACAAATGCATTTTATAATTTTGTTAAACGAACTTGTACTTACATTGATTTTAGCAAGAAATTTGTTTCTTTTTGCTATAAATATATATAAACGTGAGAAGAAAGGGGGGGCAACCTCTTATTCAAAACTTGTCATGAAAATGTAACCTTGTCTGGTTATAAACTTCCATTTATTGTTGCTCACTGACTTATTGTAGCTGTGGCCATATAATTAATAAGCGTTAAAATACTTTATTTAGACGCATCACACAACACTTTCATTTAACATTTTTTAACCATAAAAATGAACTTTTTTCAGTTGTTGTTGTTTTTGCTCAAAAAAAAGGAAACACTCCGATTTCGAATACATAACTGGTTTTTTTTTTGCACTTGCTCTTCTCTTTGTTTGGTTGTCCTTTTTTTTAGGACTTTTTAAAAACTTTATATATAAACTATATATATATAAACCGTTTTATTTATAAAACTTTTAGCATAAACAATTGCATTTATAAAAAAAAATTAATTAGATTTTCGGCTGCGGACCAAATTTCTAACTGTGCGTTCAACGCGCTTGTGTCGAACCAAATAAAAAAAAAACAATACACACACACACCTACAAACAAAAAACCAATGTTTTCTCAAATGTTATTAACAGCGAACATCAGTATATCTGTCCGGCATGCGTTACAGCCCTCGTTTTACAGTGTTAATAAAATTTAAATGGTTATTTATTAAGACGATGTGGCAGTAAACATATATTAAGAGGATGTGGTAGTAAATGTATAATATATAATAAAGCTTCTTTTTCAATACTAATTTTTATGAATTATTATTAAACTATTTACTGTTATTTATAGTTAACATAAGTATAACACATTGAATTATGAACAGATCATTCTGGTGGATAGATAAAACAATATCGATATTTTTTTCTATACTTATGTTATTGACTTAAATCTGTCAAAAATTGACTTCAATATATTTGAGGTATATAATATATTTAATAAATTGAAACATATGTTAACAATTTTTAATAATTCAAATAATATAAATCGTAAATAAGTATTACAATAAGTAAGCTGGACCTGAAGCTTAAGAAACCTATTACATAGCAGATTTTTTTTGATATATGAAAAAATACAACGACTATAAGTGCAAATATATTTGTGTTTGTCTTTTTATACTTTCAGTTAAACGGGCACACTTGCAGCGGCATTCTTTAAGTAATTATACACGGTAACACTGTACAGACGTGTCATTTGACGACGGGTGTAAATACATAAGTTTTTTTTTTTTTTAAATTTACGGCAATAAATTGATACAATATCACATTGTAAAGCTAAATTGGCGCTTGACTAATTGCCGCCTTCCGAATGTTTCATTAAACATTCAGTCATAACTTCTAATAAATACCGAAGACACGCGCTGCAACAAACTGCCAGCTTGCCAACAGCTGAGTCCAACCAACATTTTTTTGGAGAGAAAAAAAGAAAAGGAAATAAAGAACGACCACGACTTTAGGAAAATCAACAAAACAAAGTTGGAAGAAACATAACGCTGTATTTGTTTATATATATTAAAATATATATATAGAGCCGGCTTCTCGGCAGCAACAACTTTAATGGCGGGTCAAAAATTTCAATATGATGAAAGTGGTGGAACGTTCTATTATTTTGTGCTATCATTCTTAGCATTAGTGTTAATACCAACAACGATTTACTATTGGCCACGTAAAAAGAAAGAAGGTAAGTAGTGTTTGCTGCTGATTAACATCACACTGCAGCTGTATATGTGTGCATGCGTGTCTGTTGTGTATATATGTGTGCGTGTAAATGTGTGAATGAGATAGAGTATGATTGAGCTTTTCCCCATAATACAAACATGTGTCTTAAATGGACACGTTCCAATAAGTTATTCTAACAACGTTGACGAACGGGGCTTAACAGTGTCTTCGTGTTGGTGAAAGCTACGATTGCACCACCACCAACAAAACAACAACAACAACAATAACTAAACTGAAGCCAGCTCACTTCACAATTGGGACACATGCATACACACATACAAACATGCACTGCTCTCATGATCTCAATTTTACTCTTACTCTCTCTCTCGCTCTCTTTCTCTATATATATGTCTTCTTTCTCCAATGCTCACGCTGCATTTCAAATTCTAATTTTTTTTTTGTCTTTCTCTCTATCCCGATCAACACAGATCCCAGCAAAATTATAGAAGAATGTCAATGTGAAGGTTGTTTAAAAAAGAAACAAGTTTTGGCCAATGCAGAGCCTTATCAATTTATCAAATCATTTGTTATTAAATTAACAATTGTCCTTGGTTGGGCATTATTATTGTTCTTAACGTATCGCGTCTCACAGTTTGACTATGAGATGGCAAGTTTTGATCCATTTGAAATACTTAATGTACCGCCAACTGCATCTCAGGCAGAGATAAAGAAAGCCTATTATAGATTATCAAAAGTCTTGCATCCTGATAAGGAGACAGGTGATGAGAAATCATTTATGATGTTAAGCAAAGCGTATCAAGCACTTACGGATGATACAGCTAAAGAAAATTATGAGAAATATGGTAATCCAGATGGTCCTGGAGCTATGTCATTTGGTATTGCTCTACCCTCATGGATTGTTGAAAAGGAAAATAGTGTTTGGGTACTTGGATTATATGGTCTTGTTTTTATGGTAGCCATGCCCTCAGCCGTCGGCGTTTGGTGGTATCGTTCTATACGTTTTAGTGGCGATAAAGTTTTATTGGATACAACACAAATGTACTTCTATTTTATACATAAAACACCACATATGCTACTAAAACGTGCCCTAATGGTTTTGGCGGCTAGTCTTGAATTTGATAAGCGACACAATTCTCAAGTAACAGAACGGCAATCGGATAACGATGAAGTTCCAGCGGTAAGTTAACATTTTCTGTTAATTAACAGTGTAGAACAAGAACAACTTAACATAATATGCAACAATTATTAACAGTAAACAATTTAATATCAATTCTTTTCTTTTTTATTCTATAGCTTATACGACAATTACCTAATCTTAATGAGAAATGCAAAGAGCATCCATTATGCCGCATGTATTCGATTAAGACACGTGCAATATTGCATGCACATTTAACAAGGATAACACTCAATGCAGATACACTGGAACGTGATCGTCAATTTATTGTTAAGAAATGCCCATATCTTGTACAAGAAATGGTTAGTTGTGTACATCAATTGGTTATGATGGCATATGCACGTCGTGTACCACGTTTACCCAGCATTGAAACAATTGAAAATTGTATGAAAATGTCACCAATGATCATACAAGGATTATGGGAATTTAAATCACCATTATTACAATTACCTCATCTAATTGAAGATCATTTATATTTTATGAATAAGAAGAGACATGTTAAAAATTTACAACAATTTGCACAACTTAAACCTGAAGAGAGTCGTACACTGTTAAAGAATTTAACAGATTTTGAATATCAAAATGTTATGAGAGTTCTAGGCAAAATGCCATTAATTGATTTCTCAATATGCTGTGAAGTTATTGATGATGAAAATACAAATGTTGTTACAGCTGGTGCAATAGTAACGGTAACAGTTACATTGGAACGTAAAGATATGAGAACATTATTTGGTGATACAAAAGCGCCCGAAAAGCAGGGCATCAAGGATGATAATAATGAAGAAGGTGCCGGTGATGATGATGAAGGAGCTGCTACTGCAATAGCCGTTAAAAAAGCATCCGCATGGGCAAAGCCACGTAAAGGTGGTAAGGGTAAAGGTGGCAAAAAACCAGCTAATAATCAAAAAAAGAAAACGCAACCAAAACAAGCGGTGGCAATTGCAGCTGCAGTTGCAACAACCAATAATGTTGTTGCAACAATAACAACAACAGCAACAACAGCAACAGGAACAACGTCAGATGATCAAACAGCAGCCAATTCCGAAGCGGAATCAGATGCTGGTGAACATAGCGATGTTGAATCAGTTCTTGGCAGTGGCAGTGAGGATGATGATAAAAATAATAAGAATCACTCATCACTGGATGATGATGATGATGAGGAATGGGAGAGATTACAGGCAAAACTTAATAAACGTGAACGACTTGAGGGTAAATCACGGATGTCACATGCCGTACATTGCCCATATTTTCCAGAAGAGAAACAGGAATACTGGTGGACGTATATATGTGATAGAAAATCACGAACGTTACTCACCGCACCCTATCATGTTACAAATCTTGTAGAGAAAGAGGAGATACAGCTTAAATTTACAGCACCACGTTGGCCTGGTGTATATACATTTACAGTCTGTTTAAGATCAGGTAAGTGTTATATGATAATATCAAAAATATATATAAACAATTAATTATTATCCTATACTATTAATAAAATTTAGATTCGTATCTGGGCATGGATCAGCAGCAAGAGCTTAAATTAGATGTGCAAAAGGCACCAGCACCACCGACAGATCATCCACAATGGGATCTTAGCGAATCAGAACCAGAACATAATGATCAACAGGAGAATCTAAGCGATTATACAACGGATACATCTGATGAAGAGGATTCCGAATAAATCAATTTATGTATATATAATCGTTTCAATCATTAACATATACACATGACATGGCTAAAGGAAAAGCAAAGAAAATGAGTAGAAGAAAAATATAACTAAAGCAAACAATATACTCCAAACTTTTCTCCAGCATCTGCAAAACATAATAATAATAATTATCCTGTCCCAGCGACTGCATAAGGATAATACTTTTAAAACTAAAACAACAACCAGAACAAAACAAATAACAACCATTTTATTTTGTTTTCGATTTTAAGTAAAATGATGTTTACTTTGCGAAGAAAGAAAAATCAAAAAGCAAGTTTTTACTAGTTATTGTAATGAAAGAGAGTAGGAAGCAAATAAAAAGAAAATAAATATAAATGGATAAAGAGCCCAAAACCAGTAAATAAAATCGAAATCGTATATAATTAAGTTAAAGAGAAAATTCATTTTAAAATGTATATATATACGAATATATATATATATATAAATCTGTACTAAACATAATTATAAATGTATATTTAATTATTGGGATACAAAAGAAACTAAAACAAAACTGAGAGTAATATTTGTGTTTTTTTATTGACAATCTTTGGTCAATAAGTGGAAAAGAAATTAAAACTAAAAACAGTTAAAAATAAAAAAAATAAAAAAATTTTAAAAATGAAAACCGATTTTTCTTTTTAATATTTATATATATTTTGTTAATTGTTTTCTTTTATTTATATATTTATACATTTATTTTTCTTTCTAAATTTTTTCTACTGCGCAGCGGCGGCGCGTTCCGTTTCCAATAGTTGAGTCGAAGCGCTCTCCGTTTTCAATGGAATTGAAACTGGCGCTGGAACTGCTGTTGGCGCTGCATTTAACATTGCTGTTAACTGCTTGTTGTTGTATGTGTGTTTGAGTGTGTTTGGTTGTAGTTGAGACGTTTAGAAATAAAAAAAAAGTTGATACATATTTTTGCATTGCACTCAGCTTTTAGCATTATTTTATATTATTATTATTATTATTATCCGTCACCAATATTTTATAATTATAATTAGTTATTAACTTTTTCCTTCACTTATTTACAAAACATGTACATTATTTGCTAGAGTGTATATGCGTGCGCGTATGTGTGTGCTTGTGTGTGAGTGTTCTTTAAGCGTGCAGTTGTTGTTGGTATTGGCGTTGCGTCTACAGGTTGTGGTTCATATTTGAAAGTTTTGAAAGAGAAAGGGAGTGGTGTTGTGGGTGGTGAATGGATGGACTTTAATGTGTCTGTTTTTTTCTTTGGTCATTCGTTGTTGTTCGTTCGGTTTATTTGGCAGTTTAAAGTTTACTCTTCATTCTCTTCTTCTTCACTGTCCTCTTCTTCGGAGGTTGTTTCTGTTTCTGATTTGAGCTTATCTTCGTTTTCTTTAGATTTCGTTGTTGTCTCATCGGTATTCGTTTCGTTCTGTTTATCTTTGTTCTCTGTTTCGTCATTCGTTTCTTCTTCGTTTTCTTCTGTTTTTTCCTCATCTTCTACGGTTTTTTCTTTTGCTTCCTCTTCATTTGCCTCGATTTTTTCTGACGTTACCACCGCCGCTTCAGCTTCTACAGCCTCTTCTTTTTTCTCCTCGTCCTCCTCTTCATCTTCTGATGATTCTTCCACATTGCCGTCAGTAACGTCTTCCGCTGCCTCATCCGCTTTCGTTGTCTCATCAGTCACTTCTTTTTCTTGATTTTCAGACTTTTCGTTTTTCTCTTTCTCTTTCATCTCATTTTCATCTTTATTTTCGTCTTCTGAATCATCTACTTCTTCTTTCGACTCTTCTTTTTCTTCCTCTGTTTTCTCCGCAGTTTCATCTTCAGTTTTTTCTTGTTCTTCTTGATTTTCAACATTTTCCTCACCAGACTTACCACCTTCATCCTTTGGCTCTTCTTCTGCTTTCTCTTCTTTTTTCTCGTCATCCTCATCCTCATCCTCATCATCTTTCTCATTTTCATCTGTTTCTTTTGACGTCAAGGAAAATTTTAAATTTTTGACCAAATGTATCAGGTTTTTTCTTTTTTTTTTTATTATTATTTTTTCTACTTTACCTGTCGTTTCCACCTTTTCTTCCTTGGATTCGGATTCATTACCTTCTGTGCCTTCAGTTTCAGTCTGTTGTTCGTTATTATATGGTGAATAAGTTGAGTTATACATTCAAAGTGTGGGGTATATGATATATGTTGGTACACAAAAAACAAAAAAAAATAGATAGTAGGGGAAAATATGTTTATACAATATCAATGGGACACTCTGGTAATACTTTTATCTAGCTAGAGAACTTCTTCAGCTTCTACAATTGCAATAACATGCCAGATTAGCTCCTTGAACGCATTTATTTCTATTATGGTTAGCCTCATTTCGATTTGGTACATGCAACAAAATTGATATAAATTTTACCTTTTCTTCGCTACCCTCATCCTTTTTGTCTGCATCTTCTTCGTTTTCTGTTTGCTCCTTATTTTCATCGTTCGTTTCTTCGCCATTGTCGTCTTTATTCTTCAAAAATGTTTTTTGTCTTTTATTTTACGATCATCTTTCATTTCTTTTCAATGTTATCTATCAACTCTCTATGTTAACTTAACATGCGCTGTTAAACAACTGTTTAGCGCTACAACAAATTGGCAAATTGTGTGAGTGTGCGTTTTAGTGTGAGGTTAAAAAAGCTTACAATGTTTAAATTGTTTTTGTTTTTTTTTTTTTAGTAAATACAAATATATTTCTTTTCTTTTTTTTATTTCATATGTACTTAAAAATTCAGCGGATTTTTATGTTTTCGCATTAACATAACTTAGCCGCACAAAATGTTTCGGTTTTAGTTTACTACATTCTCTCAATTTAGGATTAGGATTAAATCAATCAAAAGCTTAAGTAAAACTTAAACTGGGTTTTTTTTTCTGGTTTTTCTTTTCTTTTTTTTTTTGCGTGTCATAGTTACATACATACAAAAGGCGTGTATACGTGTGTAAGTGTAAAGTTTAATAATAAATATATATTTTGATTAAAAGTGTAATTTTTTACTTTTTATGAAATTATTGTATATATATATATATATATATATATATATATATATATATTATATATATATATATATTTATAAGTTGCTTAACTTAAAGAACCGCAGTCGTAGTAAAAAGAAGCCTAAAAATCAAGACAGCTGCCGTTTGCATTGAATTATAGAAATGCTGTTAGTTAACATTGTCTTACTGTTATTTGCTACTGTTAAACAACATGGCTGATGTTCATTTATTGCTGGATTGCGTCTCGTTAGTAGAAAAAAATGTTGTTGCTGTTATGTTATGGTTTTGTTATTATGTTATTATTATTGTTTATCTTTTTTGATATAAATTTTTTTTTTTTGTTTTTGCTTCTGTGCAGGCTTTTTCTTGTTGAATATTTGTGTTTTGTTTTTGTTTTTTTTGTGTTTTTTTTTTTTTGTCGTTGCTTCAGTTAACAGTTAAACAGAAAAGTACAAATTTGTTGAAAAGCTTTCAAACCTCTGCCTTATCCTTGCCATCCGTTTCAGTCGTTTCAGCATCAGCGCCTTCCGCTGGTGCTTTCTCTTCATCAGCAGCTGTCTTTTCACCATCCTTGGCCTCACCATTTTCATGTTTAAGTTCAATTTGAGCACTGCTCACGGCTGTTGTATCGGCTGGTGCCAATTTAAGGAAAACTTCCAGCGTATCAATCTCATTGGCCATATCGAAGGCATCATAATCACCACAATATTCTTCATCGTTAAAGATTTGTGGGGGCAAAGGGTGTCTGGGGTCAGGATCGCTTACGGTGCCGCCATTGCTGGTCGATTTGTTCTGCATAAGCTCTTTTTCAGTTTCCTTACCGGGTTCTGTTATATCTACAGTATCGTATTGTATATTCTTACTATCCAAGATCATTAACACGCGCTGTTGGCGTTTCTTCACCTGTAATACGCATACATAAATATAACAGTATATTAAGTTAAACCGCTTTTTAGTTAACCAAATAAATCTAAGACAAACTTTCTAGAATAAAAGCTTCTAAGCAAACGTTTCTCTTCTCCGTTACTCACACTTTTACTCAATATAATTGGTTATTGTTGCGACGCTCAAAATAAGTTGCCATCCCTGGTAACCAAATGCCGGCAAGCCTAATCAAACACACACACACAAACATATGCATGTGCAAGTATTTGTATGCACATGAACTCTCTCTCTCTCTCTCTCTATCAAATTGATATCATGTCGGTTTGTTAGCGGACCATTAACTATACAAGATGTTTAACAAATGTGATTCGTACAACCTACTCCACTAACGGTGAAAAATTCGATGAGGCGAAGCTGCCCGTCGCACAGGTTTGTTCATCGTTGGTTCCCATAAATATTTCAAAGTGTATTTATTATATTGCGGGTGTTTGTATGTGTGTGGGGAGAGGGGCACATGACGCTATTCCATTGACTATCAGTGCATGTTTGTAATTATCTATTGATAAACTGTTGTATTTTTTTATTAATTGCTTTCAACCTATATATATATGTTATAAACGTTATTTTAGACAATGACGCATAACCCTTTTTTAACAGAAAGAAAACAATAAACAACGGAACAAAAAGTGCATTCAAGCTTAAAACGATACACTCTATCCATGTCACATTATGCTAACGCCCTTCTTAAATGCTGTTTATGATTTGCACAATGACCGTTGTTTCGCATCTTATTGCGCAATACGGACAACGACTTAAACAAAGATGAGGAAACAATCGAGTCACACATAAGTGAATCATACACACATAAATACATATATGTATGTATAAATAAATATACAAAGAGATAGATAAGTAATACACATACCCACGCATATTAAAAAAACTGTGATCAATGAATTCTTTTACGCTTTACAGTCCCGCAGATAATCAAATAAGCTTATATGGAAATGTTTGCGGTCATTGCGCTGCTGCTTCTTGCCACCACTACCGAAGCACACGCATAGCCACATACAAACGAACGCCAATCAAAATACCCACTTGCTGGTCTGTTTTGTTCGGTGTAGCCAAAGCTAGAGGGAGATGACGTTTCGACTGTACGTACTACATCATCAGTTACACACACACACACACACACACACACACAGCCTTATAAAACATACATACATGCATTGAATGCAAACAAACATGAGAAATGCAATGCATAAAATAGAATATGCAATTTTAGTATTTATTTTATTTTTTTGTTCATCATCATTTAGCTTGCTTACTAATGAAGCATTCCATTAACATGACACTGACTCCCACAAGTCAATCGTATAGAAAAAAAAATTATTCATTTATATATAATGTATATGTGTGTGTGTTTTGTTCAGCTGCCCCGCCCGCTCCACACCTACAATAGCAATGCAATACTCACCTCCTTGTTGCCGGACATGCCGCTGACGTACACTTTCAATACCATTTTTGCAATTAATAATGCGTCGTTGGTCTTTAATTTAAAGCTTTATTTGTTGCGCGACAAAAAAAAATTTATTCGACTTTCACGACGATAAAAATATTTTTAGAACTTTCTTTCTTCTGCTCTGCTTTTGCCTTTGCCTGCTCTTGGCCCCTACCGCGATACGTAATGTTGATAATTAAGTTGCACGCACTGGGCTTGTTGCTAAGTATTGCAGTCAATACGTTTAAAAAAACGCGTATAAATATTTTTAGTCTATAGAAAGAGTAAAAATATTAATATTAATTTAATTCCAAAAATTCGCTACGAGCCCCGCCTTTTATGCCCACTTCGGTCGTTTGTACCAATGTGACCTAATCTTTACAAGAATAAAATACTTTACTTTCCAGAAAAAATATACCAATTAATGCCTAAAATAAGTTTTAAAGGATTTTTATATAAATTATGCATCATATATATTGACTTTTATTGCCGGTATTTACTAAAAAAAATTGTATTACTTTAAGCGTTTATCAATTGAAATAGGTAAGAAATATTGACAATAAGAGCTTTTTATACTAAGACCAAGCAGTGACATCTTCAACTTAATATATTTATTATCATATAAGAGCAATTGGTGCAATGCCTACATTGCTCAGCAAATTCAAACTATCGATAAATTGTAGAGTTGATTTAAGGGCTGCATTTTAATTTTATATCTGGTAATAGCGTAAAATTGACTTTGTACCATCGCTAAGCTTGCCTCTCTGTTCACGTATCGTCGTCACGCATGCATCGGTCGTCCATTTTTCGTAAGAATCCAGAAGAAAAACCTAAAAATTACATCGCAAAAGGACAAAAACAACATAAATTTATCATATATTAATAATCTTTAAACAACTAAGTAAAGTGCATTTCAGTGGCCTTCGAAATACTGCTCAACCAATCCAATAAGCAATAGAAATACATATAGTTTATACAATTAATCTTATACGTTCGTGCGTATATACAATAAAATAGTAAATAAAGCGCGTGTGAAGTGGTAAAAGAATTTGAAGCGGAAATAAATATATATACATAAATGTAAGTGCGCTGGTATAAAATGGTCTATGTTCTTTTCCTATACTATTTGTTCCTTTTTTAATATGATATCTTAAGAGCTCTGATAATGATATGCGCTATGCGACCATTTTTAAAAATTTCACGAAATCAAAATTCCAACTCACAGCTGCAAGTGTATGAGTGTACTTGTAAGTGTGTGTGTGTATGTGCAGGAACGAGACAACTATAGAACGCATAAGCTGCTGTCATTTTGTTTTTCTTTAAACCGAATCTTCTTTTAATTTTTTTTTTTTTTTGTCACGTAAAAAACCACCAAATAATGGAAGTAATGGAAGTAAGAAGAAAAATAACTAAATGAAAAACATAAAAGATAAAAAAAAAAACAAAAAAAAAAAACAACAACAACAACAACAACATTGAAGCCCTCATTTAAAACAAACAATTATTTTGTGCTTATTATATATTTTGAAATAATGAGTTATAGTTTAAAACTAGATTTACAACAATTTATATATTTATATATATGTATATATATATATATATACAAAAGTTGGGAGAGAATACTTTAGCTAGCGGCTTATGCGCAAAGCAAACAGCAAAAGAAAACTAAAAAGAAAAAGAAAACAAAAACAAAAACCTAAAAACTAACAAATAACAAATTTGTTGTTGGTTTTTTTTTTGTTTTTGTTTTCACATAACGAAAATTCTAAATAAAAATGACAAATATATACAAATATATAGTACGCTAATATACAACAAAAACAAAAACAGAAACAAACAAATTATTGATAAAATGCTGCATTATATATATATATATAAAAAAAAGATGTGGAGAGAAAAACACAATTCAATGAAACCTCAACAGTAGCTTCGTATATATGATTATGTCTATATATGCATATACATATATATATATATATATATATATGTATATGTATATGTATACGTTAGGTAGATCTAGCCAATAAGTATATAATGTATAAAACGTATATCGAAAACTATTATATTTCAATAGCAATG
>JBAMBS010002359.1:0-31969 GCA_037044455.1 Zygothrica quintamaculata | reverse complement strand
CAACCATTCAAAAATCTCAGGAACATTTGGGTAGACTATTTTCTCACTGAGATGGAAATATCACCAGTTGATAGCTAGCTGGTAAAATTTATTTATATATTGTATAAATTTTTATAATTTGAATTTAAGTACAAGTTAACATGGAAACTATTAAGTATTGGTGATGGAAGATATGAAAAATATGATAAACGCTATCTTAAGTGGCCTACAAACAACAAGATCAAGTATATGCTGATCAGCTTCTTGAACTGAATGCTAAATCGAATCTAGCACTACTCATCAAAGCATTTGACTTGTATTCCCAAGAACAATATGTTGCAGCCCGGCAATTTGCGTTACAAGCTCACGAGTGTCAGCCTAGCTATAGAGTAACCTTGCAACTATTGGCACGTATTCATAATCACTTAGGTGCCTTCAAAATGGCTTTACTACTTTGGCAGGAACTGGGCGAGGAACACGGAGAGTATGCCCAATGCTTGTCACACGAAAAAGATGCTACACAGTTACAACAAGCTATCACATTATTAAAAAATTTGCCACCAATCGCATCCAATGTTAAATCCTTGGCACGGTAAGTAAAATTTCTTGGTAACATTATCAATGTAAATTAATAATTTGTTAAAATTGAATTCCGAGTTTATAATAGCAACTAGGATTGATGCTTTAAGCTTTATTTATCAACAACTGGGTGAAGAAGATCTTAATGAGGTTCTGTTACTAAACTCGTTGCGCTTCTTAGATAACTATGATGCGGTACGTCTGCAGTACAAACTTGGATTGCATTTCCTCCAAGTCAATAAATGGGATAGCGTATGTGTATTGCCGTAGTGTGGTACTTAACCATATAAATATATTTCTTAACTTTCATTTATAGGCCATTCAATGCTTTCGCATCGCCATTAAACACGATTTCAAATGTATGGTCTACTGGGAATCACTAGGCGATGCATATACTGGACGTGGCTCCTACAATTCTGGCATTCGCGTGTTTCAAAAAATTCTAGAATTCTCGCCAACAAATTGCTATGCGCAACTTCAAATAGCTCTAATCAAAACGGTAGTCTACATGTTTAACTAATTTTAAAGTTAAATATACGTTTTACTTATATTGCTTCATCTTAGACCATTCGCATGTATCCCGAAGCAATTGCGGACTTTGAAAGACTGATCAAACTCCATCCAAATTATTTGCCTGCTTTGAAAGGTGCAGCGGAAGCGCATATTGGTCTGGCTCATAATCTAAAAGCCCAAAATCTTTATGGACGCGCCAAAGATCATTTTCAGCTAGCCGTGGAGTATTTGCAGAGGTGTTTATATTTTATATGCATTTAATCTATATATTTATGTAGCTAACTTAAATTCTTGTAACAATTTTAGTGCCTTTATGCAACCCAAATCTCAGGAAATGGTTTGGCTGTGGCGCCTTATGGCCAGCGTATTTGTGCAGACAGCAATGATGCCACAGTCCTTGGCAAATTTAGATGTAGCTGGAAGGTTGGCAAAACGTGAAGAAGCAATTGCTTACTTATCTCGCAAGGATTTGTTGCACCTGTCACAAAGGTTTTACCTGTGTGCCCTAAAGTTAAAACAAAATACATTCCTGTGGTACGAATTGGCTTTGAGCAGTTATTATAGCGCCGTTTACATGCCCGAGGATGCCAAGGGTCACCTAGAAATGGCAGCCAAGATATGCAAAATGGCCATTAAAGAGCGTAGCACTCGCTGGCAAAACTGGAATCTATTGGGTGTGATCAATATGCATGCCGCACATGAGAATTTTCCAGTAGCACAACATTGTTTAATCCAGGCAATTGTGCAAGATCGCAAATCCTACACTGCATGGACAAATTTGGGTGTGCTATATATTAAACTGGGCGACATACGGCTGGCTAATGAATCATTCAAGCGTGCTCAACAGTCTAGTCCTATATACCCAAATGCCTGGATAGGACAGGCATTGTTGGCTGAAATAATTGGCGATCAGGTTGAGGCCTTTGACCTTTTCCGTCATTGTCAGCAATTTGAGTACCACCCTGAGGCGGCTATTGGGTATTCGCACTGGGTTTGCCAAGTCCTTTCCGATCCAGCACTGAGCGCCAATCCACACAATAAACATGCAATTAAACATATGCATGCGGCAGCTGTTGCTTTACAACGCCATCAATTGGTTTGTTATTTCTAATAATAATAATCACCTTTAGAAAAATCTTAACTTTTAAATTATTCCAGGTATGTCCAGAATGAGGAAACAGATGCCAGTGTCGCATCCCTTTCTCAGCAAGGATTTCTATTTGTACAAAAAAAATTGTATCAACAAGCAATTAATGCGTTCACACGTGCTTGTCAACAGTGTGGACCTGGTGCGGATCGAGATAAACTTTATACAAATCTTGGTTATCTTTACTTAAAAACTGGTCAACCGAAACAGGCAGTCAGCGTACTAAATACGGTTGCAAATGCAACATTTAAGCCCATAATTGGCTTAGCCTTGGCATATTATCGATCTGATATGCTGCTAAGTAATCGTATTCTATATATAGCTCTGCGCTTGAAAGTGTTGATGATCAGGAAGATGGCAAGGCTGCAACAATACTAGTGGCCATGGCATCTATGTTCTATGCATTCCAAGGGGAAACAGATACCAAAACGTTGCTTTATCAATGGTACCGATAAGATAATAAGTCCAACTTTTACCAATGCTTACTCTCTTTTTAAATTTCGTTTATATTCAGTATTCTCATGAATGGTGTACCTATTGAAGCCTTATACTCAGCTTATGCGTTGGGTATACTGCACCAGGATAATGAATTGATTCAGACTATTTTACCAGAAATGAAAGCTTATTATTTTCATGAGAAGTATTGTGTAGATATATCATATCTTACGGCTCACTATTGTCTAATCAATGTAAGTTACAAAAACCACAATCATCTAGATATATCTATATAATATAAATATGCATTTAAACTTTTTAACAGGAGGGACCTCGTCAGGCTCTTAAGTACTTACAAGGTAGGGTACGCATGTTTCCGCAAAACCCGGGTTTGCGCAAGGTCCTTGTAAAGTTTTTGTTAGATTATTTCCAAGATGATAAGTGCTATCACCGTATAACATCAAATATGGCTTTAAATACGCTGAAACTGGGGCACTGTAATACGCGTAACGAGGTATATATTAAAACATTTTATTTTTTCCTTCATAAAAAATTATGTTCTTGTATTAGTCTTAAAGCTAGTGAGGAAGCTGAAACAACAATTTATGCTTGTCGTGCATTAGAAACTGTGGATAAAGATGCGTCCTTAAAGCTCATTCAATGCGCAGTTCATTCTCATCGTAGCACCCACTCATCAAAGTCGGGTAAAGGAGGGGGAGGCGGAATGCCGCCCTATCAAACCAGCGTTAATATGACAGGTATGCCAGACATGTAAATAATTAATTAATTGAAAGCTTAACATGTTCGTTTTTGTTAAGGTGATGAGTCTCGAGACGGTCAGGAAGTCATCGAGGTGCAAATTCTACCTCAGGATGAAAATTGGGGTGAGAATACAACTGCCGTAACAGGCAACACATCCGAACAAAGCATATCCATGGAAGATATTAACAATATGTGGCATCGTGAGAATGATAAAGGTTTTGGTTTTGCTTGTCGTCGTTATGTGGAATCTACTTTCTATTTTCTGCTTGGCTGTGCGGCATTTTTTTCGCCAATCGCTATGGTAGTAATGCCACACATTGGATTCTTTCCGTCAGCATTCGACCACCCTGAGTTGACTCAAACTGGGCGCATACAATTATTGGCCTGCAGTGAACAGTGTAAGGGGCAATTGGTATCACTTGCTGCTCGTTTATTACTACTCGCCATTGGCTTGTGGGCGGTATTCATGCGTCGAACATCCGCTACTATGCCACGAATATTTCTGTACCGCGCCATAGTTTTACTTCTCGTCACAACTGCACTTTTGCCTATTGGCTCTTCTACATTGTGCAGGTCACAAACGGAGCTAAAATTGTAGTTGAAACTAATGATGCTCTGGATTATAAATCTTTAGTAGCATATGCAACAAACTTTGTAGACACGCTGCTTTTTATACACTATGTAGCAGTGGTGCTGCTGGAGCTTCGACATCAGCAACCATGCTACTATATAAAGATTATACGTTCACCCGATGGAGTATCACGCTCATATATGCTTGGACAACTGAGTATACAGCGTGCTGCTGTTTGGGTACTTCAGCACTACTATGTTGATTTTCCCATTTTTAATCCGTATCTTGAACGAATACCCATTTCAATATCGAAATCGCAACGCAATAAAATATCGAATAGCTTCAAGTATTACGAAGTAGACGGCGTTAGCAGCTCTCAACAACAAAGTCAAAGTCGCGCCGTATTGGCGGCCAATGCTCGACGACGCGATTCATCACATAATGAGCGTTTTTATGAAGAGCATGAATATGAGCGTCGGGTAAAGAAACGCCGTGCTCGTCTAATTACTGCTGCCGAGGAGGCATTTACCCATATCAAACGTATACACAATGAACCAGCGCCGGCATTACCATTGGATCCACAGGAGGCAGCACAAGCAGTGTTTCCATCAATGGCGCGTGCGCTACAAAAATATTTACGCGTTACACGTCAACAACCAAGGCATACATTTGAAAGTATATTAAAGCATTTGGCACATTGCCTAAAGCATGATCTATCCCCACGCGCTTTCCTGGAGCCCTATCTAACGGAATCACCAGTGATGCAAAGCGAAAAGGAGCGACGTTGGGTGCAATCATGGTCATTAATCTGTGATGATATTGTATCGCGGCCCATAAGCAATGAGTGCACATTTCAGTTAATACAAAGTGATGTCTCCCTAATGGTAACCGTACACAAATTGCCGCATTTCAATCTTGCCGAGGAAGTAGTCGATCCTAAAAGCAACAAGTTTGTACTTAAACTCAATTCAGAAACATCTGTATGACACCATCAGCATCACCATTACCAACACCAACAACATTCGAATCCAAGAACACCAACAATAATCACACCAACACATAGCAATCAAACTCAATCCTCATATCTGCATGTGTTTGTCTGAGAATCTAGAGGAAATGCTGCCAAAAGGTATTTTAATTGTTGTATCAAAATTAGATAATCTAAGGAATCCAATTATTTCCTTTTAGGCAGCTGTTTTTCTTTTAAAATATTTTTATCATATTTAAAACTTATTGACTTTATATCAAAATATTTTTAATTTATGTTAAATGTTGCTCAAGCCCAGTGTAGTATCCTACGCCAACGCACACATATCACACGTCCTTTCGAATAATGACCTATAAACTGACTTTCAAGTTCCCAAAGTATTAATCTTAAGTCTGGTGCTACGGCAACCCGAACAATGACAAAAAACAATTTTCATTATGCATCTTAAATATTGTACTGCCTTTTAAATTTTTTTAGTGTGCATAATTATTGTTTTTTTTATAGAAAATAATATCAAAATAGTTTCTAAGTAATATAATATACCCATAAAGCTGCTAATCCATTTGCCAGATATTTGGTTGTGGGCTTAAAACTATATATATATATATATATATATATATATATATTAGACTTGCGCCAAGAGTTCTATATATTCTTAAATATATATAATACTCTTGGCGTGATTCAAAAATTTTATATGAAATTTTATAAGCTTAACAAATAATGGGGATAAAACTATTTTAACAGTTTATCCTGATGTTCCCAACGTAGAGTCGAATACAAACTAATGAAAACTAAACTCGATTGAAACTTGTGACAAATACATAAAATTTAAGCGTTAAGACTGCTAGAAGAAAACACATGAATTCAGAATTTTATAAATATATAAAAGTATATTTATATATGTACTAACTAACTAATACTACTACTAATCTGTGCATAGCAACAATACTACAATAGAGCACAAACATATGGTAGAAAGATAATGAAAAGACGCAGAGACAGGCAACAGCATTTTAATGATAAGTATTACTTACTTATGACGTATTGAATTTTATATACATATATGTATATAGTATATAGTATATACATAGAACGTTCCAGTGAAAACTATACATATATAAATATTTATACTATATATACTTATTTACAAAAATCACTTAGAGAACTTTTGCCTCATTTTAGTTTCTTATCAACAAGGTTTTTTATTTCATTTTTCTAGCTAAATGCTTTTTATCAAAACATATTTGATATATAATAAAGATATATACATTTATATGTGTGAATTTTAAACCGAATCCATATTTATATATAAATAAACACTCGAATATCATAATTGTAATTTTAATCGTGTCTGTAATTATATATGTAAATCTATATACAGCACATAAGCTGTATAAATAAATGCAAAAGAAAACCTTTTTATCAGCTTTAACTGAAACGTTTGTTTACTTCTAGTTAAAGCTGATAAAAAGGTTTTCTTTTGCATTTATTTATACAGCTTATGTGCTGTATATAGATTTACATATATAATTACAGACACGATTAAAATTACAATTATGATATTCGAGTGTTTATTTATATATAAATATGGATTCGGTTTAAAATTCACACATATAAATGTATATATCTTTATTATATATCAAATATGTTTTGATAAAAAGCATTTAGCTAGAAAAATGAAATAAAAAACCTTGTTGATAAGAAACTAAAATGAGGCAAAAGTTCTCTAAGTGATTTTTGTAAATAAGTATATATAGTATAAATATTTATATATGTATCATTTAGCTGGAACGTTCTATGTATATACTATATACTATATACATATATGTATATAGTATATAGTATATACATAGAACGTTCCAGTGAAAACTATACATATATAAATATTTATAGATAGTGAAAATGAGGTGGATTTAAAGGGAGCTCTAATGGCAAATCGTGTCAACAAGAAAACAAGAAAAGGTCAAAAGCAGCTTCAGCAAATCAAAAAACAAGCGATAAAAGCACAAAAAAAGAAGAAAAACGCACCAGTTTTTAACTTTTCTGGCATCCACTTGGTTCACAATCCACAAGGCATGGCTGAGGGGCTATTTAAACAGCTCCAATCGTCAAACGAGCGATTTGAAGTTAAACTGATGCACTTAGATGTCATATCCAGATTGATTGGCATTCATGACCTATTTCTCTTTGGCTATTATCCGTATATAACTCGTTTTCTGCAGCCTCATCAGCGCCAGGTGACACGCGTGCTTCAGTTTGCTGCGCAGGCATCGCATGAATTGGTTCCTGGCGATATTATCGAGCCTATATTGAAGACGATTGCCAATAATTTTATCACAGAACGTAACTCGAGTGATGTCATGGCGATTGGTTTGAACGCGACACGTGAAATTTGCATGCGGTGTCCTCTGGCCATGGGTGAAGATCTGCTTCAAGATCTAGCCATGTATAAAACATACAAAGAGAAATCTGTTATGATGGCAGCACGCTCTTTGATTACACTGTATAGGGAACAATTGCCCGCACTGTTACACAAAAAGGATCGTGGTCGACAGACAGAGGCGCAGGCTGAACGAAAGGTGCGCGCCTATGGTGAACGCGATTTACACGATACAGTTCTCGGTGCTGAGGCGCTGCTTAAGAATTCCAAAACTATTGACATAGGTAGCGATGACGACGACACAGACTCCAATGATGGCGAATGGGTAAATGTTAACCATAGCGATGGAGAAGGCCCAACAGGAAGTGGCGACCATGATAGTAGCGATAATGACGAAGAAGGCGGTGAAGATGATTCTGATGAGGACGATGAAGAAGTTGACGAAGATTCTGATAGTGAGAATGATGATGGTCAAAACGAAGAAACGTCTAAAGTTGATAAGGAAAAGAAAGCAGACATTAAAATGCTTAATCAAAAAGAAGCTGCCCAAGAGTTGGCGCTCACACGCATTTTCACAGACGAGGACTTTAAACGGATTAATGCCGCAAATCTGAAAAAAACTGTGACAAATGCCCGGAAACGTCCCTTGGAACAAGATCGTTCTGAGTTTGTTAAGCTTAACAGCATTGAAATGATTTACAAGAAACGGAAACACGACAAGGAGTCGCGCTTAGAAACAGTACAAGCTGGCCGCCAAGATCGTGAACGATTTGGTTGGAAGGATGGCCGGGTTAATGAAAATTGTTCTAAAACGAATAAGGAAAAACGTAAAACCAAAAACTTTGGTATGCTACGGCACAAAGCGCGCTCAAAGGTTAAGAAGAGTTTCCGTGACAAACAGATGGCAATGCGAAAACATTTGTTGCACCAAAAAAAAATGAAATAATGGGGTTAGTTTGGCTAAGATTTGTTCACATTGCCGCTGTAATAAATTTATTTCAATTTTATGTTAAGACAAATTGGGTATTTACTTATTTAAAAACTACGTATTGATTTATTGAGTTTCAAATGATATACATACATTTGGTCTATCTGCGACGTTTATCAGACTTTTTAACACGCTTAGGTCCCTTGACAAAGCACCAGTCGACTTGAATTGTTTGTCCCATTATATCGGCACCATGGAGAGCTTCCTTAGCGGCAAGGGCTTGCTTATGCGTTTCATATTCTACAAGCGCATAACCCTTAGAAAAGCCTGTTCGCCTGTCTAAATTCAAATGAATATTTTTAATCTCTCCATAATCGCAGAATTTCTCTTGAATTTCATCCTCTTGTGCCTCTTCGTGAATTGAGGTCACAAACAAAATCCAACCCTCAACAGAACGCTGTGGCCCCGGTTCAAGCTCATCATCGTCTTCGTTGCGTACTCTATCGTAGCTGTGTATAGCCTCACGGGTATTACTGTCAGCACCAAAACCGCGACCCTTACGATGTTTTGCCTTTTCCTTTAAACGCACTATTCCCTCTGTATGTGGGTTGTATGAGAAACAGCATGAGTACCCGGCTTGGCGGGTTAAATGTTTTTTTATATTACTTACGATCGCCATCTTCATCAACTTCAAACTCCTCAGCATTGTCGATATCCAAAACATCTGCCATGTTGAATTAATGATTCTATTTTTAATTTTAATAAGAATAAATCTTAACAATTGTAATAAATTTTCCACAGAATAAAAGCGATTTACCGATTCAGCAAACGAACAAAAAAGAAGAAGAAAATCCTCAAAAGTGTGTTATCGGTTCATTTGTTGGGAACAAGTTCCAAGTTTTTACCAAGCTAAGACTTGAACCGTTCACTGCTTAACATTTTATAAATTAATATATATAAAATATATTTAAAGACATTATAAATTTGTTGTTGAGTATTAGTAAGAACAATTATAATATTTTAATAATTAGTAAACTATTATTTGATAGGTTATTACATACATTGAACCACTATTTGCTGCAGTATTTTTTTTTTACATTAAACAATAGCTGAATATTAGTATTTTTTTGTACTTACAGTTAGGGGATGTTTTAAAAGTAGTCAAGAGATTAGTTTTGTTTATTAAAATAAACATATATATTTTTGTATATGTTTAAAGAAACTAAAAAATAAATATATATAAACTATACGTACAATTTTTATTCAAACTTTGGTATTTTGTAACTGTTTAAGTATGGTTAGTTTATAGTTTACCGCCTACGGTCCCATTAGTGCGATTAATTGTTTTCATTAATCAAGTTCAAGAGTTTCGCACCGGGTGTGTTCCTATTTAAGAGTACCGGGTGAGTTAAGCGATAAGCAGCAATTCATAAATAAATATATATGTATATATATTTATATAAACCTTTATATGTATATATATATATAAATATATATATATTTACGTAGTATGTAATAAAGGTGTGTCGTAAATATACGACTGTTCCTATCAATTATTTGCAATCATTGTTGTTTTTCCATAGCTACAGATCATTACGATCTCTTTTGTGTTAGTGTGTAATTATATTATATTATTTATTTAATTGATTAAATTAAATTAAGGTATACTAAGCCAATTAATTTATAGAAAAGTACCGGAGTCCTTAGAATCTATATATAGTCGTATACTATTAAAATTTATTTACACTATATATTTGAATTAGATTTATTGACAGCACAACTGTGTGAACAAATGGCGGCAGGGATTGAAGAGCTAACGAATTTGACCCTCTCTGGCGATTTAGAGCTAGATAAGCAAATCAATAATTGGTTCAAATGGGATTTTAATAAGAAGACTAAAGATGAAATTTTGGTATATGTTAAGAGTAAAGAGTGGGACACGTAAGTAAAATTTTTTAATTCTTTTTATTGATGTTACTAAGCGCGTTTTTTAAACAGGCTACGGCAACGTCTTTGTCAACGCATTGTGTTCGGCACGGCTGGTTTGCGTGCTGAAATGCGAGCTGGTTTTGATTCCATGAATGAATTGGTTGTTGTTCAGTAAGTTTTCCGATGAAGTTTTAAATAAAGTATATATTACAATTGTTTATTATTATTTTTAGAACTGCCCAGGGATTGTGTAATTACATTATGAAACAGTACCCGGACAAATCGTTGTGGTCTCAACGTGGTATCGTTTTTGGTTACGATGCACGTCATAACAGTAAACGATTTGCCGAGCTGTCAGCCATTGTATTTCTAAAGAATAATTTTCAAGTTTATCTGTTTGATACATTCGTATGCACGCCCATAGTACCATATACTATCACAAAGTTAAATTGCCTGGCTGGAGTACAAGTAACTGCATCTCATAATCCAAAGAAAGATAATGGTTATAAGGTAGTTACGTGATGTTGATAAAGTTTCGTATTTATACAATTATTTAATTTAAACTCTACAGGTTTATTGGTCTAATGGTGCACAGATTATATCTCCACATGATTCTGGCATCCACAAGGCTATAATAATTAATTTACAGCCACCCAATTACAATTGGAATATTGACACTGATGAATTATGGCGTACTGAGAAAGATATACTTAAAAATCCATATGAAAAAATTGTGCCAGCCTATTTTAATGATCTGATTAAGCAGATGCCACCATCGCTTATAGAAGACAATAAGAAGTGTACATTAAAATTCGTTTATACAGCCATGCATGGTGTTGGTTACCCATTCATACAGGAGGCTTTTAAAACAGTTCAGCTTGATGCAGTTGTGCCTGTGATTGAACAAGTGCAACCAGACCCTGAATTCCCTACGACACCTTTGCCTAATCCCGAAGAAGGTAAAAATTCATTGGACTTGGCCATTAAAACGGCAACTGAAAAGAAATGTGAAATCATTTTGGCTAACGATCCAGATGCTGATCGTCTTGCAGTATCTGAGATTAGTGATAATAATACGTATAAATCCTTTAGTGGCAATGAACTGGGAGCACTTCTCGGCTGGTGGGCTCTGCATACATACAAAATGTCCGAACCAAATGGAGATATATCTAAATGTGTTATGATCTCCAGTACAGTCAGCTCTAAGATCCTGAAATCTATGGCTGCTAAAGAAGGCTTCATATTTCATGAGACATTAACTGGTTTTAAGTGGATGGCCAATAAATCAATAGAAGAGGAAATGGATGGGAAAAAAGTGTTATTTGCTTTTGAAGAAGCTATCGGTTTTATGGTATCCACTAATGTACTGGATAAAGATGGTGTCAGTGCTGCAGCACATGTGGCAACAATGGCCAGTTACTTGCAACGCGAAAATATAACACTTCAACAGAAATTGCGTCAAATTTATGATAGTTATGGTTATCATACAAGTGTCTGCTCCTATGTCATATGCGGTAATCAGGATCTAATTAAGCAAATCTTTACCCGTCTGCGTAGATTTGATAATAACCAAGAGAATACCTATCCGAAGAGTATATCAAATGGGAAATACAAAATAGAGCATGTGCGGGACCTAACTACAGGCTATGACAGCAGCACAGTTGATCATAGAGCAACATTACCTGTTAGCTCGAGCTCTCAAATGATAACATTCACCTTTATTAATGGTGTTGTTGTCACATTACGCACCAGTGGCACAGAGCCTAAAATGAAGTACTACGCCGAAATATGTGGAAAACAGGGAGATGATAGCAATGAGTTAACAAAAACTCTTAAAGAAATGATCGATGCTATTGTCAATGAATTCTATGAACCCGAAAAACACAATCTTCAACGCAAAGTTGATTAAAAACATGAAAGATTTTAAAAGGACGTCACATCTCCAATATATGTCTATGTATACATTAATCAACAAACCAAACATATATACAATATATATATATTATATAGGAACAAAGATGTTAAAGTAATAAAATAAATATTTATGTGTTATTTACAAATATATATATATCTATATAAAATATACAACAATATTTTAGTACAATATATTGATTTCATTAAATAAAATTGATAAAAAAAATAAAAATATGAAAGAAAAGTGTAGTTTTACATGCTACGATATGATAAGAGGATAATTGGGATCGGATTTCGTTTGACAAAGATTATCAGTATAAAAACCACTACCAAAGATCTACAGATTAGAAGTGATTAGTGATTAGTTGGCTACCCACCCAGGGCGTATTAACTAGAAGTAAACAAACGTTTCAGTTAAAGCTGATAAAAAGGTTTTCTTTTGCATTTATTTATACAGCTTATGTGCTGTATATAGATTTACATATATAATTACAGACACGATTAAAATTACAATTATGATATTCGAGTGTTTATTTATATATAAATATGGATTCGGTTTAAAATTCACACATATAAATGTATATATCTTTATTATATATCAAATATGTTTTGATAAAAAGCATTTAGCTAGAAAAATGAAATAAAAAACCTTGTTGATAAGAAACTAAAATGAGGCAAAAGTTCTCTAAGTGATTTTTGTAAATAAGTATATATAGTATAAATATTTATATATGTATAGTTTTCACTGGAACGTTCTATGTATATACTATATACTATATACATATATGTATATAAAATTCAATACGTCATAAGTAAGTAATACTTATCATTAAAATGCTGTTGCCTGTCTCTGCGTCTTTTCATTATCTTTCTACCATATGTTTGTGCTCTATTGTAGTATTGTTGCTATGCACAGATTAGTAGTAGTATTAGTTAGTTAGTACATATATAAATATACTTTTATATATTTATAAAATTCTGAATTCATGTGTTTTCTTCTAGCAGTCTTAACGCTTAAATTTTATGTATTTGTCACAAGTTTCAATCGAGTTTAGTTTTCATTAGTTTGTATTCGACTCTACGTTGGGAACATCAGGATAAACTGTTAAAATAGTTTTATCCCCATTATTTGTTAAGCTTATAAAATTTCATATAAAATTTTTGAATCACACCAAGAGTATTATATATATTTAAGAATATATAGAACTCTTGGCGCAAGTCTAATATATATATATATATATATATATATATATATAGTTTTAAGCCCACAACCAAATATCTGGCAAATGGATTAGCAGCTTTATGGGTATATTATATTACTTAGAAACTATTTTGATATTATTTTCTATAAAAAAAACAATAATTATGCACACTAAAAAAATTTAAAAGGCAGTACAATATTTAAGATGCATAATGAAAATTGTTTTTTGTCATTGTTCGGGTTGCCGTAGCACCAGACTTAAGATTAATACTTTGGGAACTTGAAAGTCAGTTTATAGGTCATTATTCGAAAGGACGTGTGATATGTGTGCGTTGGCGTAGGATACTACACTGGGCTTGAGCAACATTTAACATAAATTAAAAATATTTTGATATAAAGTCAATAAGTTTTAAATATGATAAAAATATTTTAAAAGAAAAACAGCTGCCTAAAAGGAAATAATTGGATTCCTTAGATTATCTAATTTTGATACAACAATTAAAATACCTTTTGGCAGCATTTCCTCTAGATTCTCAGACAAACACATGCAGATATGAGGATTGAGTTTGATTGCTATGTGTTGGTGTGATTATTGTTGGTGTTCTTGGATTCGAATGTTGTTGGTGTTGGTAATGGTGATGCTGATGGTGTCATACAGATGTTTCTGAATTGAGTTTAAGTACAAACTTGTTGCTTTTAGGATCGACTACTTCCTCGGCAAGATTGAAATGCGGCAATTTGTGTACGGTTACCATTAGGGAGACATCACTTTGTATTAACTGAAATGTGCACTCATTGCTTATGGGCCGCGATACAATATCATCACAGATTAATGACCATGATTGCACCCAACGTCGCTCCTTTTCGCTTTGCATCACTGGTGATTCCGTTAGATAGGGCTCCAGGAAAGCGCGTGGGGATAGATCATGCTTTAGGCAATGTGCCAAATGCTTTAATATACTTTCAAATGTATGCCTTGGTTGTTGACGTGTAACGCGTAAATATTTTTGTAGCGCACGCGCCATTGATGGAAACACTGCTTGTGCTGCCTCCTGTGGATCCAATGGTAATGCCGGCGCTGGTTCATTGTGTATACGTTTGATATGGGTAAATGCCTCCTCGGCAGCAGTAATTAGACGAGCACGGCGTTTCTTTACCCGACGCTCATATTCATGCTCTTCATAAAAACGCTCATTATGTGATGAATCGCGTCGTCGAGCATTGGCCGCCAATACGGCGCGACTTTGACTTTGTTGTTGAGAGTTGCTAACGCCGTCTACTTCGTAATACTTGAAGCTATTCGATATTTTATTGCGTTGCGATTTCGATATTGAAATGGGTATTCGTTCAAGATACGGATTAAAAATGGGAAAATCAACATAGTAGTGCTGAAGTACCCAAACAGCAGCACGCTGTATACTCAGTTGTCCAAGCATATATGAGCGTGATACTCCATCGGGTGAACGTATAATCTTTATATAGTAGCATGGTTGCTGATGTCGAAGCTCCAGCAGCACCACTGCTACATAGTGTATAAAAAGCAGCGTGTCTACAAAGTTTGTTGCATATGCTACTAAAGATTTATAATCCAGAGCATCATTAGTTTCAACTACAATTTTAGCTCCGTTTGTGACCTGCACAATGTAGAAGAGCCAATAGGCAAAAGTGCAGATTGTGACGAGAAGTAAAACTATGGCGCGGTACAGAAATATTCGTGGCATAGTAGCGGATGTTCGACGCATGAATACCGCCCACAAGCCAATGGCGAGTAGTAATAAACGAGCAGCAAGTGATACCAATTGCCCCTTACACTGTTCACTGCAGGCCAATAATTGTATGCGCCCAGTTTGAGTCAACTCAGGGTGGTCGAATGCTGACGGAAAGAATCCAATGTGTGGCATTACTACCATAGCGATTGGCGAAAAAAATGCCGCACAGCCAAGCAGAAAATAGAAAGTAGATTCCACATAACGACGACAAGCAAAACCAAAACCTTTATCATTCTCACGATGCCACATATTGTTAATATCTTCCATGGATATGCTTTGTTCGGATGTGTTGCCTGTTACGGCAGTTGTATTCTCACCCCAATTTTCATCCTGAGGTAGAATTTGCACCTCGATGACTTCCTGACCGTCTCGAGACTCATCACCTTAACAAAAACGAACATGTTAAGCTTTCAATTAATTAATTATTTACATGTCTGGCATACCTGTCATATTAACGCTGGTTTGATAGGGCGGCATTCCGCCTCCCCCTCCTTTACCCGACTTTGATGAGTGGGTGCTACGATGAGAATGCCGAGATCGATCTCTATGGTAACCGCTGTTCACAGTACCACCTCCTCCTCCCCCACCACTGCTATTATTATTGTGATTTCGAGAGCGTCGCGAGCGTCCACTGTGTTCCGATTTGACAGATTCGTTTTCCATTGCAAAATTACAATTGGAATTGTGCGTGGGCGTCGTTCAAGTCCCTACCTGAACTCGCTTTGTTCCTTAATTAACTGACCGTGTTGCTATTTTAGTGTCTAACTGTAATTACGGCCAACGACAGCAGGTTTTTTTCGTATACATATACATTTACATTTGTTTGTATGTATGTACATTCATAGGTATTTAGTGCAAGCGGCGCAGGGTGGAGTCCGAGTCAAAGTTAAAGTTGCAAGTAGACGCCGTTCTTAGAAAGCACATTTGCAGCGTTGTAAAACGTTTCAAAATATTATTTTTATTTATAAATTCTAATTAATAGCACTTTTTAGATTCAAATTCATTTTGTTTTCATTAATAACTTTACTATTTTACACACATTTTGTTGCTTTTATTTCATTCATTTCACGTTTCGCTTCAACCCCGACCAGAAAGAATGGCGGCCAGTGACACCACAAAGTATTTTCCTTTTTAAATTATTTCACTATGTACACACACTTATTTCGTGCGTTTGCAACACTTTAAATTCAAATTTTTTGTCATTGTTTCTTACTGTTTTCTCGGATCTCCGATGACACCCACCTTCGATAGCTCAGTTGGTAGAGCGATGGACTGTAGTGAGTTAAAACTTGGTAGACATCCACAGGTCGCTGGTTCGACTCCGGCTCGAAGGAATTTTTAAATTTTTATTACACAAAAACATTATTTTATTTTTTGCATCTCTTTTTTTGTTTAAAACAACGACAATGTACACACATATATATATATATAAAAAAAAATTATGCTATCAAGCAGCAATACTTAAAAATAATTGCCTTGCTTGTGGATTTGTAGGGTTTAAACGAACTGCGCATTGAATGAGCTTTAAGGACGCATCTTTATCCACAGTTTCTAATGCACGACAAGCATAAATTGTTGTTTCAGCTTCCTCACTAGCTTTAAGACTAATACAAGAACATAATTTTTTATGAAGGAAAGAATAAAATGTTTTAATATATACCTGTTACGCGTATTACAGTGCCCCAGTTTCAGCGTATTTAAAGCCATATTTGATGTTATACGGTGATAGCACTTATCATCTTGGAAATAATCTAACAAAAACTTTACAAGGACCTTGCGCAAACCCGGGTTTTGCGGAAACATGCGTACCCTACCTTGTAAGTACTTAAGAGCCTGACGAGGTCCCTCCTGTTAAAAAGTTTAAATGCATATTTATATTATATAGATATATCTAGATGATTGTGGTTTTTGTAACTTACATTGATTAGACAATAGTGAGCCGTAAGATATGATATATCTACACAATACTTCTCATGAAAATAATAAGCTTTCATTTCTGGTAAAATAGTCTGAATCAATTCATTATCCTGGTGCAGTATACCCAACGCATAAGCTGAGTATAAGGCTTCAATAGGTACACCATTCATGAGAATACTGAATATAAACGAAATTTAAAAAGAGAGTAAGCATTGGTAAAAGTTGGAACTTATTATCTTATTGGTACCATTGATAAAGCAACGTTTTGGTATCTGTTTCCCCTTGGAATGCATAGAACATAGATGCCATGGCCACTAGTATTGTTGCAGCCTTGCCATCTTCCTGATCATCAACACTTTCAAGCACAGAGCTATATATAGAATACGATTCTTGCAGCATATCAGATCGATAATATGCCAAGGCTAAGCCAATTATGGGCTTAAATGTTGCATTTGCAACCGTATTTAGTACGCTGACTGCCTGTTTCGGTTGACCAGTTTTTAAGTAAAGATAACCAAGATTTGTATAAAGTTTATCTCGATCCGCACCAGGTCCACACTGTTGACAAGCACGTGTGAACGCATTAATTGCTTGTTGATACAATTTTTTTTGTACAAATAGAAATCCTTGCTGAGAAAGGGATGCGACACTGGCATCTGTTTCCTCATTCTGGACATACCTGGAATAATTTAAAAGTTAAGATTTTTCTAAAGGTGATTATTATTATTAGAAATAACAAACCAATTGATGGCGTCTAAAGCAACAGCTGCCGCATGCATATGTTTAATTGCATGTTTATTGTGTGGATTGGCGCTCAGTGCTGGATCGGAAAGGACTTGGCAAACCCAGTGCGAATACCCAATAGCCGCCTCAGGGTGGTACTCAAATTGCTGACAATGACGGAAAAGGTCAAAGGCCTCAACCTGATCGCCAATTATTTCAGCCAACAATGCCTGTCCTATCCAGGCATTTGGGTATATAGGACTAGACTGTTGAGCACGCTTGAATGATTCATTAGCCAGCCGTATGTCGCCCAGTTTAATATATAGCACACCCAAATTTGTCCATGCAGTGTAGGATTTGCGATCTTGCACAATTGCCTGGATTAAACAATGTTGTGCTACTGGAAAATTCTCATGTGCGGCATGCATATTGATCACACCCAATAGATTCCAGTTTTGCCAGCGAGTGCTACGCTCTTTAATGGCCATTTTGCATATCTTGGCTGCCATTTCTAGGTGATCCTTGGCATCCTCGGGCATGTAAACGGCGCTATAATAACTGCTCAAAGCCAATTCGTACCACAGGAATGTATTTTGTTTTAACTTTAGGGCACACAGGTAAAACCTTTGTGACAGGTGCAACAAATCCTTGCGAGATAAGTAAGCAATTGCTTCTTCACGTTTTGCCAACCTTCCAGCTACATCTAAATTTGCCAAGGACTGTGGCATCATTGCTGTCTGCACAAATACGCTGGCCATAAGGCGCCACAGCCAAACCATTTCCTGAGATTTGGGTTGCATAAAGGCACTAAAATTGTTACAAGAATTTAAGTTAGCTACATAAATATATAGATTAAATGCATATAAAATATAAACACCTCTGCAAATACTCCACGGCTAGCTGAAAATGATCTTTGGCGCGTCCATAAAGATTTTGGGCTTTTAGATTATGAGCCAGACCAATATGCGCTTCCGCTGCACCTTTCAAAGCAGGCAAATAATTTGGATGGAGTTTGATCAGTCTTTCAAAGTCCGCAATTGCTTCGGGATACATGCGAATGGTCTAAGATGAAGCAATATAAGTAAAACGTATATTTAACTTTAAAATTAGTTAAACATGTAGACTACCGTTTTGATTAGAGCTATTTGAAGTTGCGCATAGCAATTTGTTGGCGAGAATTCTAGAATTTTTTGAAACACGCGAATGCCAGAATTGTAGGAGCCACGTCCAGTATATGCATCGCCTAGTGATTCCCAGTAGACCATACATTTGAAATCGTGTTTAATGGCGATGCGAAAGCATTGAATGGCCTATAAATGAAAGTTAAGAAATATATTTATATGGTTAAGTACCACACTACGGCAATACACATACGCTATCCCATTTATTGACTTGGAGGAAATGCAATCCAAGTTTGTACTGCAGACGTACCGCATCGTCGTTATCTAAGAAGCGTAAAGTATTTAGTAACAGAACCTCATTAAGATCTTCTTCACCCAGTTGTTGATAAATAAAGCTTAAAGCATCAACTGCCTGTTGAGCCAGTGCATTGAGACTGATGCACTTCTCTAAGCATTTCCGAGCACGAGAAATATCACAGTTAGCCTGATATATGCTTGCCAAATTTTCAAAGCACTCTGCAATATGCGGCCGTAGACGTGTAGCTTTTAGCATACAATTGAGTGCTTCGGTATAGTTCTGCAGTTTTATATGCAATTTTCCGCACAATAGCAACGCTTCAAAAGATTCTTTACCAGTCATTTCATTAAGAGCTTCGGTGGGTGATCTATATGTTTAAGGTTTAACTTTTAAATAACAATCCAAATAGCTTAAATTGCTTACAATAAGTATTCTGCACGTGTTACATCGTCCAATGGTAAACACTGTAACTGCTGTATGTCTCCGAGTTTATAATAGCAACTAGGAATTCAATTTTAACAAATTATTAATTTACATTGATAATGTTACCAAGAAATTTTACTTACCGTGCCAAGGATTTAACATTGGATGCGATTGGTGGCAAATTTTTTAATAATGTGATAGCTTGTTGTAACTGTGTAGCATCTTTTTCGTGTGACAAGCATTGGGCATACTCTCCGTGTTCCTCGCCCAGTTCCTGCCAAAGTAGTAAAGCCATTTTGAAGGCACCTAAGTGATTATGAATACGTGCCAATAGTTGCAAGGTTACTCTATAGCTAGGCTGACACTCTTGAGCTTGTAACGCAAATTGCCGGGCTGCTACATATTGTTCTTGGGAATACAAGTCAAATGCTTTGATGAGTAGTGCTAGATTCGATTTAGCATTCAGTTCAAGAAGCTGATCAGCATATACTTGTATGGACATCTGCAATTCTTGCATCCAAGCTTCACTCTGTGGCTTATCATGGTTTTCACAATAGGTTTTACATATCCATTCAAAGCCATAGACATCGCGTGGATGGGATACCGTCATATTGCACGCGTTGCGCACACAAGATACAAAATCTTGTTGTTTGTACAGCCACTTAAGATAGCGTTTATATACCATATTTTTCATATCTCCATCACCAATACTTAATAGCCTTTCCATGCTTGACTTGTACTTAAGAAAAAAAATTCAAATTATATAAATTTATACAATATATAAATAAATTTTACCAGCTCACTATCAACTGGTGATATTTCCATCTCAGTAGAAAATAGTCTACCCAAATATTCTTGAATTTTTGAATGATTGCTGCCATCGACATTTTGTGCTCTCTTTTTAAAAATATTTAAAATTATTTGTGTTAGTGCAGGATCTGTAGCCATCGTATAGAGTTTTTCATAATAATCCAAGGACTTTTCACTAAAAATATTCAAGTACATTACTAATAGAAATAATTATTTGTTAGTTTTCCAATTACGGATTTAAGTCCAAAAGTTGATCATAAATTTCAGGTAACTCGTCATTTGGTGCACAATTTGCTAATCCTTGTAGTGCAACAGTTGGTGGTCCTTCTGTATATTCAATAGATTTTCGCAAATATTTTGCCGCTTCAACCTTGTCAACGGTCTGATAAGCAGCACCAAGCAACAAGTAACCCATATGATTTTTGGGGTCGCTTTTTAACAACCGCTGAAATGACAAACGTCAATCAGTAAAAACAAATACAGCCCTTAGATTTTTACGTCAAATTACTTGGCATTTGTGTATGGCATCTCCATATTTAGCCAGCTTTATTGTTTCGCGTATGTCCTTTATAAGGGCTTTGGATTCTTTAGAGCTCATTGCGGAAATCATTTGAAACTTTAATTTAGTTTATGTTTGTTTGTAAAGTATAAAAACTAAAAAGTGTGTCCCTATATAAATAAATGGTATATATCTGACCAGCAGGGTTAGTGTGACCCTATGTAAAAATGTTTCTAAACTTTGACAAGCCGAATTTAAAATTCTTATAATTTGTCGATTTGTATACTTCATTTTAAATCGTAATCATAATATATAAATTCAACTTTCAAACACTAATAAAAGTTATACAGCTAATCCTTTTTTTTAATTTTAAACCTGTATTGCAGCAATAGTTAAGTTATGTGGCAATACTGGCCATTGTTTTTCTTAAAAAAAGGGAGTTAAAGCATCAATTAAAATGCGAAAGTATCAACAATTAGCACTGCTGCTAATTTCATGCTTTAGCGTTGCTATCCTTTTAATGTACAGGAGTGAAAACAGTCGCCTTAAATATGTTTTAAAATACGTTAACTTTTTTGGAAGAAATGATGCAGCCGTTTTGCGACGCCTTCACAATGGAACAGAGACTGAGGAGGAGCATAATATGTTTAAATCAGCGTTCTCAAAGCCGCTACCAGTTTGGCAGCTGATAGGTGATTCCTTTCACGCTTATTCTGCGTATTGGTAAGTCAAATATGTTTATAATTTTTATATTGATTTGCAATATTTAATAATTTTTATTAGGAACCGTAATGAATTGGTTGCTGGTGGAGAAGCGCAAGTTATTGTCGTGGGTATACAAGGAGCTGTCGTCGATTTCCGTTGTAGCTTTAATGTTGGCGGTCGGAGTGTTCAGGGCAAGTTTCGTTTTCAACGCGATGCAACGCAAGGTGTAGTTGATGACAAGGACTCTACATTCACTTACTACAATTTTTTCTGTCAAGTTAGCCGCAATTTCGGACAAGCAGATTATGTTTTATTTAGCGACTTGACTTCTTCCACAAAAAGGCAGGTGAAATTACGTTTGCGGTATTTGAAACCTGAAAATACAAATGCAAATACAAAACTCACCAAAACAACTGCAACACCTATCACTGCAATTATACCAAAGCGATTGCCGGCAACAATTTGCGTAGATCTTGTTAGCTATAATATGACATCTCGGTTCGCACGGAATTTGGACGCTGTGCTTCAATTCTTTTTATTTCATCAAGCTCTGGGTGTAGAACACTTTTTAGTTTACAACTATGATGAGCTGCCAGAGCAAATTATACGTTTATTGGATCGCACCAATATGCATATCTACGGACTCCCTTTCAACTTTCCTTTCTTACAAACAAACACGACTGCATCACGTGTACGGCAAATAATGCAATCGGATTGTCTTTTGCGTAACATAAACTACGCTAGCTTTACTATACTGTTGACACCAAATGAACTTATTTATCCAAATTCACGGTTCAGCAGCGAACTGCCCAACCGTGTATTGGCCCAGCAACTGCGGCATTATTCAACAGAGACTTCTCGCTTTGAATTAGCCACGTTTGCTGTTTGCTTTGACGAGAATAAAAAACTGCTAATCGATAATGTACAATATGATCCAGAAGTTAAATCTGCATACAAATTGCAATTGTATCGCTTGGATTTGCCGGCGTCGCAGCTTCTGCTTTCTACCGCAACCAACGTTGAACTGCCATTGTCAAGTGGATTTGCGCACAGGTATGTGGATTGTCAGCATGTAGGGCAGGATGGTCTTCATGACTGGCGAAATGGTATACGTGAAGATTTAATGGATCATATTAATGTGTTACGTAATGAGGTAGATTTGCTTATTTAAATTTAAACTTAGTTAAGTTTATAGAACACTAGTTAGAATGACTGCCATATTGCAAGATGCTCTAGCAATGGACTCATACATTGGATACGATTAATTTTTATATTGTACATACATATAATAAATGGACAATTGCAAGAAACATCGATATAGCAATATACACAGTATTTTAATATATGCTCAATATTTTAGTTTTTTTTTTCATGTTATATGATGCACCATATCCATTCTATTCATTATTATTTTAATGCTTTCTTAGTTCGGAGTGTTACATAGTTTGATTATTTAAGACGTTGCATTAACGCTGCATTCGCGAGACCAGCTTTCTCGATTGTGGAAGTATCATCGCTAAGCTCACGTGTTGGGAACGACGAAACTAACACAAAGTTGCTATTCGAGTACTGCGGACGCGCACTGCATGAAATTGACAATTAATAAATTATCCAATGGTTATATATAGATTACCTACTTTTGAATGAAACGACGTATATCAGAAACTGTATGGCTTAAATTAAATTGAGCCGCCAAGCGAGAACCGTCCGCAAGACGAATTTGCAAAGTAGTTAAAGGGGCTTCAGAATTCAAATTGATGGCATCACGCGCATTAGCCTCATGGTTAACTGTTTCAGCAGGCGAGGGTGCAACTGTAGCAGCTGTTGGTTCTTTGTTGGTAACAATATTAGCCACAGGACTGCCCAATTTCTGTCCGGAGCCTTTAAATGTCTGTGGCATAGCTTGACGCTTGAAATCCTCTTGTCGATGATCCTCGACGTCTACATTAACCATGCGACCCATTTTCAGTAATTCTTGGGGTATTTCGCTTAATTTGCAAAAAAAAAAGAAGCAAAACCATAATTTATAAGTTATAATCGAGTAAATGCACGAATACTAACCCTCCCATAACTGTTTGAAGAAACTCTTTGTTTTGCGGATCGTCGTAATGACGCAAATCTCCGCCGTCAATTGAGAAACCTTGACTCCAGAGTTTAAGTACAACAACGGGTTTGTTTTCTGTTGGTTGTGTACTGCGTGCACTTGCCCCGACTGCTGAATGATCATTATCAGTCATGCCCAGTCGCATGCCCTGACCCCAAACATTTGCACCGGTTGCAGTCGCGCTAGTCGAAGGGCCTACACCTACTTCAGCTATATTGTGCTCTTGAGCGGAACGCATCATATCAGTTAGCTGTTCACGAAAGTTTTTGCGTTTTGCTGGTCCCAGCACTTGCTGTCCTGACCGATCGGAACCACCAGCATAAAAGGCCTGATGTTCATCATCACTTGATGACTGCTTTGACATATCGCTCATCGTAGCAAACCTGTGCGTTGCAAATAAATCCACAATAAACTTATTTTGAAAAACTAATCAATCTGCTTTCTTACTTCGGTTTTGCACTAGATGCTTTTGATGTATCAGTACTTGGAACGGTGCCACTTTTAGTTCCAGTTTCGGCAGCGGCACCGACACTGCTCTTTGTTGTTGTCGGTGCCGGCACCGATATTGGATTACCTGACGGTCCTCCAACAGTAGTTGGAACTACAGGTAAATCAGATTGAGTGCTCCAATAGTTGCCAAGTGCATGCTTTATGTTGTAATACAAAAGTTGAACATTGTATTCTTAAGTTTTTCTTTGTATTCTAATGTCGTGTTAAAAACTTTACCTCAATGTCCCAATCACAACTAGACAAATAGAATCTAGCAGTGTTTTCATCGGTACCAGTAATTTCAATGAACTGTGTAATTAAATCGCCGCGAGCGGCCATTATTCCAATATTTTCTGTTCGTTTCTTCACAAAGCAAAATTAATATAAAAATTCTAAGTAACGATAATGATAGACAAAAATTCAATGTGACTCTATAGAATAATTATTTATGCCAGTGTGACACTATTGATATGTATAGAAATATACTAAAAATACCACAAATGCATGGTTGCTGAAAATTAATGTTTATCAACTCTAGACAGACCATATTTCAACGATATGGCAGCACAATTCAATTAAAAATCAAAACAAAAATGTAGTCCATTTATCATACTCATATTTATTTATTTTTAATTAAATATTAACTAAATAACAATACACTATTTTTAAAGCAGATTATCCAAATAGTATTACATCACCCACCGATTTGCGTATAAAAAGTATAATAAGATTCTATTTTATTTAGTTTGATTCTTTCTGAAAATATATAAATTGGTACACATCATTTAAACTCATAAGTTTTTTTTTTTAAGACAGATCTTACAATTCCTAAGTGTATAATTTATTTACACGAAAAATTGTTAAAATCAATATTATAATCATTTATATTAGTTATTATTTTTATCTATAAATGTAAGAATGCAAATGTATAACATAAAGTGTATATATATAATAGACAATTTTAGTTAGTAGAAAGCAAAACCCAACAATAATGTAAGGAAAAAAAAGTAATTCTATTGCGATGAATTCCAAATGTAACAAAATGATAAATTCCACTGGCGCTTGGTATAGAAATATTGTATATATATTTTTAAATTATGTGTAAATCCATCAATGTTGTGTTTTAACGCGACAACAGCTTTCCCTAAAAATGTGAACGTTGTAAATAGTAGTAAAGTAGTAGCAGTGAATGAAAATTGGGTTTGGGGTATGATGTTTTTTGTGCAGTTCAAGTAGATTTTGGCCCGATGAATTATATATAAATATATACGATCGTATGACATGCATGTAAAATAATTACGATAATTAATATTGCCAGGTATAATCCGTAATTGATTGAAATAAACTATACCTTTCTTACCTGTAGGTAATAATTGGCCAAAACCGTCAAACCTACGCCAAGACCAACAGCAAAAACGTGCGATAGATATAGATTTGGCAGAGGTCGACGTTTGCGCAATAGGAATGAGAGTAACGAACTTTTCCGATCAGAATATGGAGGATACCGTGCTCTAATTAATTTAAAAATGTATTGAATTATAGAAAACCAAAGGTTTTATGTTGTATTTTTTATTGCTACTTACGATGCCATTTTTTCGCCAAGTATAGCCAGATTCTTACCCAGGCAAGATTTCTTGTGCGTAAAGGTATCAAACCCATATTTCCCATGGTACGAGCCCATGCCGCTCATGCCAACGCCGCCAAAAGGTAATGTGTCAACTAAGCAATTAAAAGTTTAAGATATATAAAAATTAAAAAGTGTTTTAAATATATTTTATTTAGAATTAGTTTTAGTAGAATTATTTTATAAGGATAGCCTGTAACCACTTGTAAATTAAAATTTAGGATTTTTGATCACTAAACAAATTAATAGGCGTTAATTTTTTATTTAAAAATATTTTAAATCAATTAAAGAATTAGTAAACTTAAGTTTAACCGAATCCAGCAAGCAATTTAAAAAGATATTAAAAGTAAAGGTTGCCAAATAAATTAAAGTTAATTAATGAAATAATAATATAATTAAAATTATCTTAATTTTACTTAGGTTTGTAGCGTGTCACAAGTTGTATGTGTTCTGGTTTTGTACTTTAATTAATTAATATAAAATAATTTTGTAAATAATAATTTTTAGCTGCTTGAAAGAAACAAGTGCAATAAACAATAACTATATAAACTGTTGGAACAATAACAACTATATAAAAACTATATATAAAAAGTTTATACACGTATATACCTGCACAATGCATTATTGTCTCGTTGCTGCAGAATCCTCCACTTGTTGTATTATTCTTGAACTCTTTAATTAATTTATTTGAGTTTGAGAACACGTAAACTACAAGTGGCTTTGCTCTATTGAAGTGTTTAAGTGAGGGGTATATCAAGGAGTGAAAGGGAAGAGTTTAGAATAAATACAAATGATTTAAAAGTGTTTAGATTTGTGCTAAACAATTGTATAAAACTTAAACAAATACTTTTTTTTAATTAATGACTGAAATGAATTACAAATTGCATGATTGGAGTGTATAGATGATCAAACGGTCAAAAGGTCATTGGGGAGAACATTTAAAACAATTTGGCTGAAGGCCCTGCAATTTCATATAGTTTAAGCATCAATTTACATTAGTTTAAATACCGTCACCAAATAAATATAATAACTATACACAATGATTAATATAGCAATTAAAACTAGCACAGGCTGAAAACAAATTAACAAAAACGAATAGAACGAATTAGAGGATGATGAAGTTGAGCTCGTAGTACCGCAACCGTAGAAGATTTAAACAGCTATATACAATTTTTTGTAACAGATCTTATATATAAATATTTATGTATATATTAATCAGGTACTGCATACAATAGGAAGTTGGAAAAACATATATACAATAGGAATTTTACCGCAAAATATTATTTATCATTAACCGTAGCCAAAATTGGAATGGCAAAAGCATTATCCATTTACTCCTAGTTATTTAAGGATCTTGAATGTTGTTTTTATTGTGTTTGGCTTACCGGGATAATGCATTATTGTGTCGTTAATGCACATTCCGCCCGATTGTGTGCCATTAACGAAAAGATCAAGAACGTCTGTTTCCGATGTGAATATATATAGGACGAGCGGATTTTCTCTAATTTTTGTTAAATTTTTGTTTCAAAATTATTTTTTGATTTTCAATTTTGCAGGGGTTCAAATTTAATAAAGAAAACGATGATGGTTTGGACAAATGATAATAGATAAATGAAATATTTTATAAATAAATATGTGTGTGTGTACGGCACAAGTTTGTGATATTTGCTTGTTGGCGTACAGATTAACATACCTGGAATTAATAAACTTAATCGCATCATAGGCATTGTCTACTGTATAAATAGGCAAGATTGGGCCAAAAATCTCTTCCTCCATTATAGGATCTTCTGGCTTAACATCAACTAGAATTGTAGGTTCAATATAACGTTCGCTAGCATCATATTTGCCACCAACTGCAATACGTCCAGATTTCATCAGACCCAGAAGCCGTCTACGAATTTTAATGTAAGTAAATTTTGAGTTTCTTAAACCATAAATAATTTTAGTTACTGGAAATTGTTTTGATTGATGACACGACTTAGATCGGGACTGCTTTGTATATTATCGCCGTACCACTCCTTGAGCACATCCTTGGCTTCGATAATAAATTTATCCTGCATCTCTTTGGAGCAAAGTATATAATCGGGTGCAATGCATGTCTGTCCACAATTTATTAGTTTGCCCCACAGAATACGTTTGACAGCAGTGCGCAGTTCCACAGATTTATCAATGTAACAAGGACTACAAAGAAAAAAGATAACGATCAGGTAATGTTGCTACTTTTTATAATCCACAGCTTACCTCTTACCACCCAACTCGAGTGTTGTGGGTGTTAAATTCTTATTTGCTGCTGCATGGACAATTTTGCCAACACGTGTAGATCCTGTATAGAATATATAGTCAAAGCGCTGATTGAGCAGCTCAGCTGTTTCCGTAGGTCCTCCACAGACTACTGGATAGCAATCCTGTTGTTAGTAAAAAGAATCCTACAATTAAAACTTAATTAATTATAGATTATATAACTCGCCACATACATTATCCAAATATTTGGGTATAACTTCAGCTATAAACTTGGCACAATTGGCAGCTATTTCACTGGGTTTAATGACAACACAGTTGCCGGCAGCAATAGCAGCTGCAACAGGCACCAACAGCAATTGCAATGGATAGTTCCAGGCGCCAATGACCAGCACAACACCAAATGGATCATTGAAGATTTGCACATCATCCAACATATTAACAAACGATTTTGGAGGCTAAAGGTAAAAAAGTAAGATATTGTTAATGATATAATTAAATAGAATATTTTTAAAAAAAAAAAACAAACCTTTTCAGCCTTGACCCAATCGGACAGATGATATAATATGTGTCTAATGTCATTTTTCATAAATTCCGTTTCCACAATTAAACTCTCCTGTTTGGGACGTCTCAGATCAGCCTCCAAAGCGCTTATAATCTCATTTTCATGCTCCTCATAGCAACGCAATAAGTTCTCCAATTGCTTGCGTCTTAATAAAAAGAAGAAAATATTAATATAAAGAATATATAGTAAGAAATAACTATATTCAGTATTAAACTCTAAGGATTGTAAAATGACAAAATATAGATATCAAAGTTGTATATCTTATAGATACCATTGACATTGTTAGACGTAAACCCTAATGAGATTCTGCAAGCTAAAAGATCTAGCTAAAAACCAAAGACAAATTTAAATATATATATATAAAGTTAGAAAATACTTTTAAGTCATGTTGCTGAGTAATGTGCAGAAGGTCAATGCTAATTTGACGTTTTGTTCATAAATTATGCAATATTCAATACAGAAAACTATTTGCCAAGATCTTTTGGGGCTATGGAATATTTGTATAAATGTATTATGTGTGTATAGAAAACAGCTGCTAGTTACTAACTAAAATACGACCTATATATTTATATATATAAAAAAAAAAAAATTACATGGAATTTTTTGTTCGATAAGAACAGTTAAACCGGTTAATAGGCCGGCCAAATAGTTGTTTTAGAGGTAAACCACATAGATTTAATCTACATATACAATGTTTAAAAAATTCTAGTTATTGAGAATACAACAAATCGATTATAGTTTCTAGATCCAGTTTTGCATATAATAAACTGAATATATATATAGAGAAATGTTAACAATCAAGATAAGTTGCAATAAAAGTTGCAACTGGTAAGAACACAATATTAAGTCATAGATAATAAAAAAAGGCATTCAAATTCTATACCAAAATTATATTATATATACATATATAATATGTATATTCGTATAATATATATATATATATATATATATATATATATATATATATATATATATTCGTTGTGCATATGAATGGGGTAATTATAAACATGAAGTACGCAATGATGCGGCAGTAAATAAAATACTCAATGTATCAATATAGTGACATCTATATATATATATATATACATATATATAAATTTATATATATTTTAGTATATATGTCTATAATATATACATTCGCATAACATCTATATATTTCTATAAAGAAGTGGAAGAGGCAGCAACTTTAAAAAGCGAAAACAATCGCTTGTTCAGAGTTTATTTGAAATAAGAAGAAAAAAAGATCATGAAATAAAATGGTTATCAACCTTGAGGGGGGCCAAAGATTTGTCCGCACTTCCGTTTAACACTTTGCACACTCGCATCATGTATGTATACATATATTTATATATACATGTATATATATATATATTTATATACTTCTATATGATTTTTGTTTATTAACATATCAATTTTGAACTTGATAATGTATATTATCTTGGTTTTTATAGATCCAAATGCTTCTAGAGTATTTTAAAACGAGCTCATAAACATGATAATTATTTTATATACAGTAAAAACATGCTGCCTTTGAGTTGTTTTACTGTACTTAGCTTACTTCTCAGCCTGAATATGTCGTGTTTAAAATTCAAAAACAAACAAAAGATCAAAGATCATACCCCGATTAACCCATACTGGGTATATCTACATATATATAGGTATGCATTTATATAAAGGAAATAAAAAATTTCAATATAATTTCCTATTCATTTTTCTCCAAGTGTATATTTGTTTTTAGACTCTAGACTTCAATCTTTTTGTACTTCTATATATACAAATACATATATACTTGTTAGTATAGTTATCTACATTTGTTATCAGAGCAACAACTCTGTGGGAAGACACAAAGTTCAAGTTGTCGGTTCAAAAAGATTTTACTTTTTCTGAGTACAAAAAAAAATACAAGTAATACTGCTGTAGTCAGTTGAACATGACTACCAGACGCAGTGCACCCTTGTTTAAAAAAAAAAAAAACTTTTCTTTTCTTGTACCAAACAAGGAATCTACATGCAAAATTTGGTAACTCTAACTATTATAGTCTCTGAATAACAGGCGTTAAAACAAAAACGCAGCTGGAGGTACAAAGAAATGGAATAAATGTGCGCAGCTAGCTAAGACGAGTCGGCTTATTAGTAGTATTACGTGTTGAATACATTTGCACTAATCCATTACTAACCTCTTTCCCATTTTGAAAGGGTTAAATCGTCTAAAAATATAAATTTGCGTGTACTGTGAACCCATAATAAAACTAGAGTTATGTATAAGTACTAAGTACATATAGACATAATTTTATGTATGTATATAGCTTCATTTACAGTTACTTTCAAAAGCCGCGGTCGGTTGTTGCGGCAAGACTTGTAATTTACATTACATTTGACAACGACCTGGTTACTTGTACTAAAAAAAAACAACAAAAACAAACCTTAGCAGCTGTTGCTTGAGGCTTTAACTTTAGCTTTAGCTTAGGCTACCGTTACTTACCGAAAGCTTACGTTCCTGGTTTTGCCGCTGGCAAATGCGAGGCGGGCACGCTGCAATGTCTGCTCGTTGTTTTTGTTCATCGCAATTGTTGATGGGTGGTTTTTGTTGTTGTTGTTGTTGTTGGTTTTTCACCATTCGCAATGTTTGAGTTGTATTGCGGAGTTACATGCAACACACATACATTCATACATACATCAATATGTACAGTGTATATATGTTATATGTACATACATATATAGGAAGATAACGAAAACAAAAAGCAAACGAAAAATAAAATAAAATTATACCAAAAATAAAAAAATTAAGGCTTGATGTTTGTTACGTGCACAAATGTTCGTTAATAATAGTTTATTTTTTTTATTTTATTGTGTACTTGCGTTTGCTCGCATTAAATTGCATATAGCCTTTGCTTATGTTTTTTTCTATTATTATTATTGTTGTTTAGTTTTCATTTAAATTATTTACAAAACATTTGCAGTTGCAACTGGTATAACACTCACATCATCAAAATTTGCCATTATGTCAGGCTTTGGCGTTGCGGACGCGACGTTTGCGTTTTCGCTTTCTGTTTCTGCTTCTGCGGAGTAAAAGAAGAAGAAACGCACAAAACAAGAATATTAATTTTTTTGTTTATTCTATCGAATGGCACATTCACTTTTATTATTCAATATACATATATATAAATATATTTATATATGTATAAATATATATATTTTATTACGGTGTTGGAGCACAGAAACATACAAATCGTAGAAGTTGTGTGTTTGTGTGTGGCAGTAGCTAAGGGGAAACGGTAACGAACAACAAAATTCACTGACCAAAAAAATAACTAACATGCGACGCACAAGCACAACCGACAACGTTCACGGCGACA
>JBAMBS010002358.1:0-147788 GCA_037044455.1 Zygothrica quintamaculata | reverse complement strand
GTTAACAAAAGGAAAACATTACTTTAGAGAGCAACAGTCAGTGGCTAACAAACGGCACTCACATACATATATTTTATTCATTGTGGTTTCATTATTGTTACACCTTTCAAAAGGCAACGCCTAAAAGCATGCAGCACAAATTGTGAGTGCGAAGCGACGTTGTTGTTGTCGTTGCTGTTGGTGTTGTTGTTGTTTTTATTGTCGCTGCTTTTGTATAACAGTAAATCTGACAGACAGCCAGACTGACATATCCACCCACACACACGCACACATACACAGAGATAGAACACCTAACGCGCCATTTATGCTGACTGATAAATAACGACACAATTGACTCGCAATCGCGCGCATGTTAACGGTCATAGAGTAAAAGAGCCAGGTGCACATGAGAATGAGACAGATATAGCTGAGAGAGTTTGCTTGTTAAAGAAATGTAGGCGCACAATGCATAGAGATGATACTATAACAAAACAGATTATCGTCAGAGAAGTGCAATGAATATAAACAATATTTAATTAATAAAAAGGACTTTAATGACTTTAACTAAAAGTAAATATTTAAGTTTAAATATAATATCAAATTTGTAATATTTCAAATACGATATATTCACGATACTTTTGTCTTTGGTTCATCACAAAACTTTTACATTTATTTAAGCGCCTCTTTGTGCCTTTTTCCTCTGTTTTTTATATTTATTATTATACTTTCCCCTTTGTGTGTGTGTGTGTGTGTGGGTTTGCATACTGTGTGTGTTTTTTTTTTGCATTCATCAATAAGCTGTATACATTATTTGTTGTTCAATATTTCCATTTTGTATTGATAAAAAAACACATTTTGTTTTTATTAATGACCAGCATGTGCAGATTCCCATTTGACAGCTCTTATTTTTAGCTTTAGCCACACTATCGACCATTATGCAATTTGAATTTCACTTTTGTAACCTTTTCAATGTTTTAAGTACATACAATATTTTACTGGCAATACAAAAAAAATATAATATCCAACGATGTCACACAGTTCACATATATATATATATATATATTCATATAGCAGAATAATATCTTTTGATTGCTCGAATGAATCTATATTGTTCAATTTAAAATTCATGCCATTGAAACAAATAGGTATATGAGTAATGGCCTGGCATATTCAAAATATTTGCAACGCACACCAAAAATTAATTTCATTGGAGGCGAAAGCATAAAAAAATCCATTTCTGTTAATGGATTTGCCTCTTCTATATCTAGTACTATATATTTATTATTTTTTTGGATTGTATCCAAACGTTGCAACATATGGATTACTGTGTGTAAGCAATTTTTTCAAAGCTTTTAAAAAAAATTCTAACTGCAAATAAAAGAAAGAAATGAAAGCAGAGAATATTTCAATCATATGCGATTCTTCAGTTTACTTTAACCAGCAACTGTTGCGATTAAGTTACAAATATTGTGGCTCAAATAAATACTATAAAATGGCAATAAGCCTTTTAGAATTGGACACAATATATTTAGTAACTGAAGGAGTCGAAAGCCAAAAGCCTCTATAAGAAAGTAATGCTTAATATATTAAACTTATGATATTAATTCATATCAATTTATTTGGCGCATAGCTTTGGGCATGTGGTTTATTAACTTATACATTTATTATTATAATTAACAGCATTGACAAGCGAAGTACATAACAATAACTACAGTTATTGATAACCGAAAACACTGAGCTTAAAACTGTAGAAAAATGTCAAATTTCATTAAGAATACATCAGCCCACCGATTTAACAATGACAGCTACTGACTATTTGATGTATGACATATACAACGCAGTGGGACATTGACATCGACAGCGACAAGAAGAATGTCAAATAAATAGAGAGAGGGAGAGAGAGAGAGTGAAAAGTATATCTTGGTAATGAATAGCTAAGGATAAGAGAATACAACAAGAAAAAATAAAAAAATTGAGGCTCTTCTATTTCGATTTAAATTAATAGCACATTTCCCACGGCAGATACAATGTCTAGCAACTTTAATATAAATAAATAGAATTAAGTTAAAGTAAAGAATAAATTTCATAGGAATAAATATTCAATATAAAACAAATACAAATTAAATATATAATTTGAAGATCGTTATAATCTGCGTAATAAATTCAACTTTAATAAACTTTATATAATAACGAAATGATTCACTGTATGAGTGACGGGTGAAACACATTCGCTGTGAGAGCAGCTCTCAAGCCAACTCATTCATCATTTTGTCGTGCTTTCCGTTAAGCAGAATTATAGCGGTTGTTTCGGTACAGCAGCAAACAGGTGAGAATTCGGTCAGGTTATATCCTTTGCTGCCCGCAGCAGCAACAACAAGGACAAAGAGCAACAGAGCAGAACATCAGCAGGCGTTCCTTTGAGCTGTTTGCTTCTGTTTTTTGCTGTTTCTCATAAAATTGAAGCAGTAATAATTGTAATAAAGGTAAATAAAAACATGAATGAATGCTTAACAGCAGCAACAGCAGCAACAGCAGCAGCAGCAGGAGCACAAATGCTTCAACATATCCTGTACAAGGACTTAAAGTACGCTTAAAGTTGTTATTATATATATACCTATTCAGTTGATTTATATATTTTACTGATTTCCATACAATAAAAGCTGTAGTATATAGATTACAGTATATTAACAGTTAAGTGTAAAGAGAACAGTTTTATTATGGTATATTTTAAGTATTTTTATTGCTTTACCCTTGAACAACCCCACGTATACTTAATTTCGCAATGGTTGGCTCCACGACACAGGCAATTGTAGATCCTTGAGCAAAAATTAATAATAAGCCAGTCTTGGCCATCTTCAATATGTATTTCAATTAAATTTCAGCCTCAGTTCATATGCGCAATAACTGGCTGCATCTTATTAATAATGATGACAGATGCATAATAATTAAGTTCAAAGTGCAATTTTACCATATAATTGCCAACCAACTGCAACGCACATTCACATTGCATTGGTCGTATTAATTAAAAACCGCTTCAATTTCATTATTTTAACTGAGCTGTACTTAAAATTTAAACGTTTTTTCTGATTGATTTAAAAAGATTTCAAATTAAATTTTAATTTCAGCAAAAATATAATGACATTTTTCGATATTTGTTTATCATTTCTTATCTGAGGAAAGCAGTTTAAAGCTTACTCTCTGCACTCTTATCTTACCTTTCAGCAAAAGGTTTCACAGGTAGTCCTTGTACGGGTAATTAAAATGTCACCATTCCGTCTCTTTAAGGACTCTTTGACTTTATAGTCTTCAATTGCTGATAATGTTTACGGCTCTTATATCAATTTCTATTGTTCTTCAAGTCATAAAGAAATAAAAACTTTGATCCTTATTGTAGTTTTTTGTTCTGTGTCCTTTTACTGCTGATGTTGCATATCAAATCCCAGTTGCATAATATTTTATTATCCTGTGCGGCTTTTTCTTTATTTTGCACATTGTTTTAGAGTGGCCGTCTAGGGTTTCATGCCATACACATCAGTTTTGAGGGCCTGTGGTTATCTTACCCCACTGTGTGGCACAGTTTCCCATATAATCTGAAAGCTGCTTTGCTTGGCGACTGTTAACAAGCGCAAGTGCGGCTTGAATTTAATATTGAAGGCGTCTTTTGTTATGTTCGCTGGTGTTGGTGTTGGTAGCTACACAACTTTTTGAACACCTTTTCTCTTTTGTACTGCAAATTGGAATTGGAATTTCTGCTTATAATAAACCTGAAGAGCATATTACTAGAATTCAATATTATTCAAAGAAAAAGCAACTCAGTTTTAAATTAGCTGTAACTTGGTTTGAATACACTCATGGCTCTATGCTGTGTGCCACAACAGTTTGGAATGAATCTTTTATTTTACTTTATGTCAGACTTAAACTCTGAGAGAGAGGCATATCAGCATTTTGTACATTTTGTCTTAGAAAAGATTAACTTTCATTTAAGATGTGGGTTGTTGTGCTTGTTGCCTTGTCCTTGAAAGCCATGTTAAATTACCCCAAAGGTTCTGCTGTTGTTATTTTGATTTTCATTTTATAAGCTGCCTTCTATTTTGTATAAAGCTACTGGTATTTTTTTTTTCATTCCTCTCTTTTTATATATTTTTCTTCTATTTTGTTATAGTTGGCCAACTCAATTGCTTGTCTCTGAGCTTAAATTAAATGCTGAAATATTTTGCGCTCCCCTTACTGCGTCTGACACGCAACTGGGCAGACGAAGCGAGAAAAAAAAAATAAAGGTTGAAAAATGCGACGCGTTGAAAATAAAAGGACCAGAACAAGTGCAACGAGACGTGAGTTTAGAGAGAAGAAAAAAAAAAAAATAAATAAAAGAAGAAAAAAATGGCTCAAAAAAATTAAATAGAGTTTTCAAAACAAGCGGCTAAATATGCTGCAATTGCTTTTGCTCTGCTGCCGCTTTCGTTTGGGTCTAGCATTGGCTTCTTCCATATGCAAACATGTGCCATGTCGCATGTGTAGAAGTCACGGAGCCAAAACGAAAAACTGCACGTGGAAACCAAAAACTGTTGTCTACTTTTTGGCGCAAAGCGTTAAATTTATGACTTCTGGAATTTGCGTGTTTGCAAGTCAGGCAAAAAAAATTATTACATCCTACAGAATTCACACACACATTGTTAAAGAAATGTGAATAATGCTCTTTCAAAAACTCAACGAAACTTTGAAATACCCTTTACCATATATTACATAAAAAATTAAACTGAATATATCACTATACCTTACATATATATAGAACTTTTTTATATATAAAGTGTTTAAGGATAAATACTTAATACATGTAGTGAATCTGATAGAAGCAGAAAGAGTTAAATTATTGATCGTTTCTAGCAAAGACTGAAGGCTCAAATAAATTCAATTGGAATAACTGAATTTTGTAGCTAAATATTTGCAGTGTATATAGGAAAAGAGCTCCAAAGGAAAACACTAATAAATTTTTCTATTAAAAAACCACAAGCATAATTTACCAAAAAAAAAATAGCAAAAGGAACTTAAATATTATTAAAGGGCCAAACCGCATGTTTTACGAGTATGTTTTCAATTCTAATTTCATTTTGATGGTCAGCCTATAAGAGCACAAATGTTGACCAATATTTGAATATCAAAATACACACACACATAGAGAGAGAGAGACACACACACACACACATATATACATATGTAGTTTGCATAGTAATTTCCATAAGCTGCTCTGCATTTGATATGCAAATTGTGTAGACAAAGCCGCTTATGTGCTGTTATTTTCTATAATTTGGCATAATTTGTTACCAAAATTTATTTATAAATAAATAAATATTTGCAAAATAAATGTTGATGCGTTGAGTATAAGGAAATATCTTATGCGTAATTGGCTTATAAACTCATACTATTGGCACACAATTATGTTGGCCATATTTACGAATTATCAGAGCTTATTTATAATTTCTTAGAAAATAATATAAATTGTGTTAACTTAATTCAATTGTCTTTAATATATATAATATATATATACAATATATCTGCTTCATTTCTATATATTTCCTAGAACTCACTTAAGCTCGGATTTGTTAGTCAAGGCAAATGTCTACATTAACACATATACGTATATATAGAATGTATAAAAACATATTTACTTAAATCAACTAGACGAAAAGTTCAGCAGTCAACAACTTACTCCTTCAAAGGCAATCAAAAATTATGATGTTAAATTGCATTAAGCAGTCAAAAAAAGAATAACAAGAAACATGAAATGAATAAAAAAGAAAATTATAATTTTAGACACTAAAATTTTGCATTTACCACAGTTTTCCCAGCGGGTTATGGCAACTTTTGGATCATTTTCTCATAACTTGCAGTGCGGCTAATATGCAGGTGATGCGAGAATACACCATTAACTATTTGGTAAGGTGCAAGTGCAACTTCAACCAGCAGACAAAGTTTCGCCCTTCGTTGTGTTGCACACTTCAACGACTTTTATGCTGAAGTTCGAGCACTTCTCCCTAGTAAATTATGCCCTGAACTATGTCAATGTCTTCATATAGTCATAATATCAGCACATATCTTCATCTATACATATATACCTATATATATATATATATATATATATATATATTTGTATATTTTATATATAAAACCAGATAAATTCCAGGTTTTTGTTCATTTCGTTTTTAACATCAATTTTACGCTTTGACGGCAACTGAAACAAATGAGCAATGCGATTTTCAGTCTAAAACATGGGTAAAGATCCGCAAATTTCATAAAAGATTTTCATGCGCTTTGGCTAAGTGTTCGGTTCGGTGGAACGAGGCAGACTGAATACGAATGAGCCGAAGTTGTGGTCGCATTTTCCGATTCGTAAGTGCACAGAAGTGAAGCTTTCGCTCTCTTAAGCTTTGCAGACAGAGCATAAATATGCTCTTTACTGTGTGAATGGAGCAGCAAGATATTGCTTGCGCCGCCAGAGCGAGATAGTAATATAATGCCATACTGCTTACACCACGGAAGCTGCGTCAAGTGCCACTTGTGACGCTTTGGCAAAACAAATGTTAATAAAGCGACTGAAGAAGGCTGAGACTATGAGGCTATGACTAGCTTTGTTCGAATGTATGTTTATATATATACAGATATATGTGTGTGTTTATGCTGGTATGGTTTTGGTACGACATGCAACATTGCCAAATGATTGTTGTTGTAATGTTAGTGTTGACTAGTGGCCTAGTCGCCGCTTGCTCTTTTGGGATTTGTGATAGCAAATGAAAAGGTTGTGCGACAATGAAATGCATTTCAAGTCTACGCAAGTGGGCAACACATTATTATTGTAGTCATACATATATACACATACAACTGAATGCATATGTAGACATATGTACATACACACACACACATGGGCATCAAAATACACCCAGGAGATGCTCATGCATACGGCAGACAGTTGAGAGCCAACGTTGAAGCATTAAAGTGAGCATAAATGTGGGTTAATGGGTTTTTAGTTGTTCTTTTCATTACGACCTGACTGTAAAATTGTTTTGCACTTGTTATTCTCCTTATAGTTACACTCTTTGTTGTTGTTGTTGTTGTTGTTGGGTGTTTTTTAAATGCTAATCGAATGACCTGTAGGACAAATTAATGTGTAGTCACGGCTTGTGCAACAAATAGTTCATATTAGCATACTAAGTAAACTTTCAAACCATAAATAAAGTAGAAAGAAAAGGATCAGATTTAGCTTTGTACATGGTAACAAGTGCAAAACAATTTAAAACAGAATTTTAAAGGATTTAAAAATATAGTAAAAATACCTATAAAGTTTTACAATTTTAAACTTTATAAACTTATAATTATTTTCTTGTGGTAAACATGGCTTAAACTGCTTTGAACTGCACGCAAATTGTTGCATTAGTAATTGAAATCAAATTTTAGAACAAGTGAATCATGAGTGCCACAAAGTGTTGCAATTTCAAATACACAACGGATGTGTATATAATGCTGCTTTAAACACTAATTAAATTGCATGTTGTCTGCCTTAGAGTTATGCATTTGGTAAATAACGTATACGCAACGCGGTACAGCGGTGAAAGAAAACCATAAAAGTGTCTGACAAAAGCGAATGTAACTAATTGAACATGTGTTTTGCAGGTCTTTCAGTTATATTTTTCCTGTGTGTTTTGTAGAAAATATTACTATGGTAATATTGCGGTTTCTATTTGTTCATTTTATGTTATTTTATTTTTTATTATATTTTACATTTTTTTCTTTCCTTTCTCGTGCCTGTAGTTCATTAATTTGCCAGTAGCTTCGTTGGGTCAAATTTAAATTAAATGCCAAGATATGTATGCAGTTGTTTGTGTTGTCTATGCCTTGCCCATGTTGTGTTTGTGTGTGTATTTTCATATTTTTCCGGCTAATTTGAATTTCTGGTTTTTGTTCTGCGCCCAATTTATGTCTGACAACAGGAAAGTGCAATTTTTACACATGAAAACAAATTAAGTAATAAATTTCGTGTTGTTTTTATATTTTTTTGTTTGTGTTTTTTTTATACAAATTTATTTGGGCTTTATTTTGGCTCAAATTCTTTTTGTATCAGTTCGAAATGGTTGTTAACAGATTTTACCATTATATTAGCGCAAATTGGATTTACACAAATGTTATCTATATAGAAATATATATACTCTTATCAATCAGTTCTGTTAATTTTGACTTTTGGCAGCAGATTGAAATGCATAAATAATAAGAAAAAGTTTTTGTCACTTTCGTGTGAAATATTTATTTACATAACTTTGATCAGATTAGAATTTAAAGCTTTGATTATTTTGAGATTATATTAAAGTAATATTAAAAATTATTAAAGTAATTAGTTGACAGTAATTATGAAGGTTGTATTTATGTTATTCATGCCCCAAACACTTACTTACCTATGACCCCCGCCGTAAGGCCACTTAATGTCACTCGAAAATTAATATTAATATTCAATTCTAAGTAATAAGCTGCTGTTAATGACAAAGTGAAAAATCAAAAACACTTGAACAAGTCGGGAAAAACTAAACTTCTTCAAGTGAAAACTAATTTAAGAACCTTGTGCTGCAATTGATGGATTGTTTACAATCAAATTAGAGGCAGAGTATGAAAAATTGAAACTGCTGCCTAAGCCACAGCCACAGCCACAGCCATGGCGTAAAAGTTAAGTAAATAAGTTAAAACTTTAATTTAATTTCTGAGAAAGTGCAATGAACTGAGACGCTGCTACTAAGTAGCATTTAGCTCTAATTTTATAATTATTTACAGCTCTGTGCAGAGCAAACAGTAACAGCTGCTAACTTTTTCCACAGTTTTTCTATAAATTTCTTGTTTTTTTTAAGATCCGACAACATGCTGCAAAAACCAGGATTTACCAGGAAAACTATTAAACAATGCAGATGAAAAGTGCAAAAGTGTGGTAATGGGGGGAAGGTATAAAAAGAAGGTAAATAACATGAATGCTGAAAGCTAGTGATGCACCAGTTATGAAATAGCAAAATACTGACCAAACAGCACAAACAAAATGACAATACAAAAGTGCAACAACAGCGGCAACAATAACAACAATAACAAGCAACAACACCAAACACAACAGGCAAAAGCCACGTCTGTCTAAGGAATGCAAAAATGACAAACCTGTCAAAGCAGCAACAAGCAACATTGCAAAACACAGCAAAGTGTCAGTTAGGAGTTTCTGTGTTAACCCGTTAAATCCACACTCCCACAGCTCCACACCCCCACAGCCCCACCTAGCACCACAATGCTGCTGTATAAAAACTTAGAACAAAGAACTAGACTAACTACAGAGTCATGGCTTTGCTTATTTGCTGTTGTTTTTGAGCTTACCAATCCGGCCATAGAATTATGAATGTCCTGGCAAAAATATCAAAAAAGAGCAAAACCAACATCCAAGCCATCTCATCAATCTCAACCATCAGCAACCATCGACAAAGACCAGACAGTAACCCAAAACTATGCAAAGGTTGCAGCTGGCAGCCAACTCAACCGATCCGTTTCGGTTCAATGCCAGCAGGCAACGCCATACAAATTTAATTTATATTCATATTTTTCATCTATTTGGCTTACTACTTTGTGCTGCAGTTTGGATCAGAGCGTTCAGTTTGTTATGGATAATACACAGACTTCAGTATATATAGTTAAATAACAACTTATTAATAAGTATAGTATAAAACAAAAATATCTAAAGACTAGACCACAAACTGCAGCACAAAGTAGTAAGCCAAATAGATGAAAAATATGAATATAAATTAAATTTGTATGGCGTTGCCTGCTGGCATTGAACCGAAACGGATCGGTTGAGTTGGCTGCCAGCTGCAACCTTTGCATAGTTTTGGGTTACTGTCTGGTCTTTGTCGATGGTTGCTGATGGTTGAGATTGATGAGATGGCTTGGATGTTGGTTTTGCTCTTTTTTGATATTTTTGCCAGGACATTCATAATTCTATGGCCGGATTGGTAAGCTCAAAAACAACAGCAAATAAGCAAAGCCATGACTCTGTAGTTAGTCTAGTTCTTTGTTCTAAGTTTTTATACAGCAGCATTGTGGTGCTAGGTGGGGCTGTGGGGGTGTGGAGCTGTGGGAGTGTGGATTTAACGGGTTAACACAGAAACTCCTAACTGACACTTTGCTGTGTTTTGCAATGTTGCTTGTTGCTGCTTTGACAGGTTTGTCATTTTTGCATTCCTTAGACAGACGTGGCTTTTGCCTGTTGTGTTTGGTGTTGTTGCTTGTTATTGTTGTTATTGTTGCCGCTGTTGTTGCACTTTTGTATTGTCATTTTGTTTGTGCTGTTTGGTCAGTATTTTGCTATTTCATAACTGGTGCATCACTAGCTTTCAGCATTCATGTTATTTACCTTTTTTTATACCTTCCCCCCATTACCACACTTTTGCACTTTTCATCTGCATTGTTTAATAGTTTTCCTGGTAAATCCTGGTTTTTGCAGCATGTTGTCGGATCTTAAAAAAAACAAGAAATTTATAGAAAAACTGTGGAAAAAGTTAGCAGCTGTTACTGTTTGCTCTGCACAGAGCTGTAAATAATTATAAAATTAGAGCTAAATGCTACTTAGTAGCAGCGTCTCAGTTCATTGCACTTTCTCAGAAATTAAATTAAAGTTTTAACTTATTTACTTAACTTTTACGCCATGGCTGTGGCTGTGGCTGTGGCTTAGGCAGCAGTTTCAATTTTTCATACTCTGCCTCTAATTTGATTGTAAACAATCCATCAATTGCAGCACAAGGTTCTTAAATTAGTTTTCACTTGAAGAAGTTTAGTTTTTCCCGACTTGTTCAAGTGTTTTTGATCTTTCACTTTGTCATTAACAGCAGCTTATTACTTAGAATTGAATATTAATATTCATTTTCGAGTGACATTAAGTGGCCTTACTGCGGGGGTCATAGGTAAGTAAGTGTTTGGGGCATGAATAACATAAATACAACCTTCATAATTACTGTCAACTAATTACTTTAATAATTTTTAATAATACTTTAATATAATCTCTAAATAATCACAGCTTTAAATTCTAATCTGATCAAAGTTATGTTAATAAATATTTCACACGAAACTGACAAAAACTTTTTCTTATTATTTATGCATTTCAATCTGCTGCCAAAAGTCAAAATTAACAGAACTGATTGATAAGAGTATATATATTTCTATATAGATAACATTTGTGTAAATCCAATTTGCGCTATTATAATGGTAAAATCTGTTAACAACCATTTCGAACTGATACAAAAAGAATTTGAGCCAAAATAAAGCCCAAATAAATTTGTATAAAAAAAACACAAACAAAAAAATATAAAAACAACACGAAATTTATTACTTAATTTGTTTTCATGTGTAAAAATTGCACTTTCCTGTTGTCAGACATAAATTGGGCGCAGAACAAAAACCAGAAATTCAAATTAGCCGGAAAAATATGAAAATACACACACAAACACAACATGGGCAAGGCATAGACAACACAAACAGCTGCATACATATCTTGGCATTTAATTTAAATTTGACCCAACGAAGCTACTCGCAAATTAATGAACTACAGCAAAAAGGAAAAAAAAAATGTAAAATATAATAAAAAATAAAATAACATAAAATGAACAAATAGAAACCGCAATATTACCATAGTAATATTTTCTACAAAACACACAGGAAAAATATAACTGAAAGACCTGCAAAACACATGTTCAATTAGTTACATTCGCTTTTGTCAGACACTTTTATGGTTTTCTTTCACCGCTGTACCGCGTTGCGTATACGTTATTTACCAAATGCATAACTCTAAGGCAGACAACATGCAATTTAATTAGTGTTTAAAGCAGCATTATATACACATCCGTTGTGTATTTGAAATTGCAACACTTTGTGGCACTCATGATTCACTTGTTCTAAAATTTGATTTCAATTACTAATGCAACAATTTGCGTGCAGTTCAAAGCAGTTTAAGCCATGTTTACCACAAGAAAATAATTATAAGTTTATAAAGTTTAAAATTGTAAAACTTTATAGGTATTTTTACTATATTTTTAAATCCTTTAAAATTCTGTTTTAAATTACTTTCTTGTTACCATGTACAAAGCTAAATCTGATCCTTTTCTTTCTACTTTATTTATGGTTTGAAAGTTTACTTAGTATGCTAATATGAACTATTTGTTGCACAAGCCGTGACTACACATTAATTTGTCCTACAGGTCATTCGATTAGCATTTAAAAAACACCCAACAACAACAACAACAACAACAAAGAGTGTAACTATAAGGAGAATAACAAGTGCAAAACAATTTTACAGTCAGGTCGTAATGAAAAGAACAACTAAAAACCCATTAACCCACATTTATGCTCACTTTAATGCTTCAACGTTGGCTCTCAACTGTCTGCCGTATGCATGAGCATCTCCTGGGTGTATTTTGATGCCCATGTGTGTGTGTGTATGTACATATGTCTACATATGCATTCAGTTGTATGTGTATATATGTATGACTACAATAATAATGTGTTGCCCACTTGCGTAGACTTGAAATGCATTTCATTGTCGCACAACCTTTTCATTTGCTATCACAAATCCCAAAAGAGCAAGCGGCGACTAGGCCACTAGTCAACACTAACATTACAACAACAATCATTTGGCAATGTTGCATGTCGTACCAAAACCATACCAGCATAAACACACACATATATCTGTATATATATAAACATACATTCGAACAAAGCTAGTCATAGCCTCATAGTCTCAGCCTTCTTCAGTCGCTTTATTAACATTTGTTTTGCCAAAGCGTCACAAGTGGCACTTGACGCAGCTTCCGTGGTGTAAGCAGTATGGCATTATATTACTATCTCGCTCTGGCGGCGCAAGCAATATCTTGCTGCTCCATTCACACAGTAAAGAGCATATTTATGCTCTGTCTGCAAAGCTTAAGAGAGCGAAAGCTTCACTTCTGTGCACTTACGAATCGGAAAATGCGACCACAACTTCGGCTCATTCGTATTCAGTCTGCCTCGTTCCACCGAACCGAACACTTAGCCAAAGCGCATGAAAATCTTTTATGAAATTTGCGGATCTTTACCCATGTTTTAGACTGAAAATCGCATTGCTCATTTGTTTCAGTTGCCGTCAAAGCGTAAAATTGATGTTAAAAACGAAATGAACAAAAACCTGGAATTTATCTGGTTTTATATATAAAATATACAAATATATATATATATATATATATATATATATATAGGTATATATGTATAGATGAAGATATGTGCTGATATTATGACTATATGAAGACATTGACATAGTTCAGGGCATAATTTACTAGGGAGAAGTGCTCGAACTTCAGCATAAAAGTCGTTGAAGTGTGCAACACAACGAAGGGCGAAACTTTGTCTGCTGGTTGAAGTTGCACTTGCACCTTACCAAATAGTTAATGGTGTATTCTAGGGTTAGAGGGGTTGTGTGTGTGTGTATATATATACTTGTATTTATTTTTATTGCTGTTCATTAGTTGGCAGTTGCCATACTTTCAATTTTATCGCATCACCTGCATATTAGCCGCACCGCAAGTTATGAGAAAATGATCCAAAAGTTGCCATAACCCGCTGGGAAACTGTGGAAATTTGCCATAATTTTAGAGACTAAAATTATAATTTTCTTTTTTTATTCATTTCATGTTTCTTGTTATTCTTTTTTTGACTGCTTAATGCAAATTAACAGCATAATTTTTGATTGCCTTTGAAGGAGTAAGTTGTTGACTGCTGAACTTTTCGTCTAGTTGATTTAAGTAAATATGTTTTTATACATTCTATATATATGTATATGTGTTAAGGTAGACTTTTGCCTTGACTGACAAATCCGAGCTTAAGTGAGTTCTAGGAAATATATAGAAATGAAGCAGATATATTGTATATATATATTATATATATTAAAGACAATTGAATTAAGTTAACACAATTTATATTATTTTCTAAGAAATTATAAATAAGCTCTGATAATTCGTAAATATGGCCAACATAATTGTGTGCCAATAGTATGAGTTTATAAGCCAATTACGCATAAGATATTTCCTTATACTCAACGCATCAACATTTATTTTGCAAATATTTATTTATTTATAAATAAATTTTGGTAACAAATTATGCCAAATTATAGAAAATAACAGCACATAAGCGGCTTTGTCTACACAATTTGCATATCAAATGCAGAGCAGCTTATGGAAATTACTATGCAAACTACATCTGTATATGTGTGTTTGTGTGTGTGTCTCTCTCTCTCTATGTGTGTGTGTATTTTGATATTCAAATATTGGTCAACATTTGTGCTCTTATAGGCTGACCATCAAAATGAAATTAGAATTGAAAACATACTCGTAAAACATGCGGTTTGGCCCTTTAATAATATTTAAGTTCCTTTTTCCATTTTTTTTTTGGTAAATTATGCTTGTGGCTTTTTAATAGAAAAATTTATTAGTGTTTTCCTTTGGAGTTCTTTACCTATATACACTGCAAATATTTAGCTACAAAATTCAGTTATTCCAATTGAATTTATTTTAGCCTTCAGTTTTTGCTAGAAACGATCAATAATTTAACTCTTTCTGCTTCTATAAAATTCACTACATGTATTAAGTATTTATCCTTAAACACTTTATATATTAAAAAGATATATATATATGAAAGGTATAGTGATATATTCAGTTTTATTTTTTGTGTTATATATGGTAAAGGGTATTTCAAAGTTGCGTTGAATTTTTGAAAGAGCATTATTCACATTTCTTTAACAATGTGTGTGTGAATTCTGTAGGATGTAATAATTTTTTTTGCCTGACTTGCAAACACGCAAATTCCAGAAGTCATAAATTTAACGCTTTGCGCCAAAAAGTAGACAACAGTTTTTGGTTTCCACGTGCAGTTTTTCGTTTTGGCTCCGTGACTTCTACACATGCGACATGGCACATGTTTGCATATGGAAGAAGCCAATGCTAGACCCAAACGAAAGCGGCAGCAGAGCAAAAGCAATTGCAGCATATTTAGCCGCTTGTTTTGAAAACTCTATTTAATTTTTTTGAGCCATTTTTTTCTTCTTTTATTTATTTTTTTTTTTTTCTTCTCTCTAAACTCACGTCTCGTTGCACTTGTTCTGGTCCTTTTATTTTCAACGCGTCGCATTTTTCAACCTTTATTTTTTTTTTCTTGCTTCGTTGCCCAGTTGCGTGTCAGACGCAGTAAAGGGGGACCCAAACGATTTTCAGCATTTAATTTAAGTTAGAGCACAAGCTGCTGAGATTTATTACTGACCCTTAACTAGAATCGCAGCAAGCTCTGGTTATTTTTTCAACATTCGTTTTCCCTTTTTTTTTTGGTACACTCATTTTATGTCCTTTTCTTTTCTGCCTAACTGAGAGTCAAGTTATATATAATTCCAATGAAAACTCTATACGTTTGGAGTCTTTCTAATGAAAATGAATTGTAAGATTAAGAATCAAGTTAATCTGATTCTATATTCCGTAATTTAAAAAATAATCAATTATTTTGGGCAAAGTATTTGTCTAAAAGCCATTTTTATTAAACTTTTATAACGATAACCTTTTCTCAAAAATTATTAAATTTATTTTATTTTAATTCATTTTATTTTTTTATTTTATTTGAAATACACATAGTTTATTTTTACCACTGTGTGATTTATTATTAACATATTAATTTTTCTATAATTTTTAAGTGCTATTACAAAATTGAATTTTTTATAAATCGTTGCATTAATTACAATCAATAGAGCTGCCTAAGTGCTCTGTGAACTAAGCCCCTTGACCTGTATATTTCGCACAGCGTAAACATTGTTCTCTCTTGGGGAGGAATGCAGCTACTGTTGGGAATCTTCGAAGGAAGTATTGGATGGTTCAATAAATTAAACCTAAACAATTCATTTGGTTTACGAGTAAATGGAGTGTGTATGTGTGTGTGTGTGTGTGTGTAGAGCACAATAACGCATGCTGGCAATATTGCCGCATATTGTTGCCCTATGCTGGACATGAACGCAAAAAAGAAACGTTATTGAGGGGGTGGAGCGGTAAGTGGTTAGTAGAACAATCGACCGTCTGGAGCAATAAAGCAGAAGGCGGCTTCTTAGTTTGCTTGCAGCTGAAGCGGAAACCACATAAATGCGGAAATGATAAAAATGCCTGCAAACATGTTGTCAAAGTGTATGCGATAAATTGCAATGGTGTTTACCGCCTCCCCCTTACCATCTTGGTACATTCAACGTTGGTTGCTGCTGTTGCTGCATTGAGACAATAAAATAATAATAAAAATAGAACAAAGTGGAACCCAGACAATGACAATGATGAGACTTTCCAGCACCAGTACCAATGGCAGTAGCAGTTCCAGAGGATGCCATTGCTATAGCAGTTGCCAATGGTTCGACAGTTCAATAAATGTATATACTAGCACACAAGTACCATAGATAGATGGACATGAAAAAGTACATAGTCCCAGAGTGCCATTCTATAAACATATATAGAGCAGCTAGGATAACGCAGGCTGCAAGTTTAATGAAATTGTTTTACACTCAATTGAGTTGGCCAACTATAACAAAATAGAAGAAAAATATATAAAAAGAGAGGAATGAAAAAAAAAATACCAGTAGCTTTATACAAAATAGAAGGCAGCTTATAAAATGAAAATCAAAATAACAACAGCAGAACCTTTGGGGTAATTTAACATGGCCTTCAAGGACAAGGCAACAAGCACAACAACCCACATCTTAAATGAAAGTTAATCTTTTCTAAGACAAAATGTACAAAATGCTGATATGCCTCTCTCTCAGAGTTTAAGTCTGACATAAAGTAAAATAAAAGATTAATTTCAAATTGTTGTGGCACACAGCATAGAGCCATGAGTGTATTCAAGCCAAGTTACAGCTAATTTAAAACTGAGTTGCTTTTTCTTTGAATAATATTGAATTCTAGTAATATGCTCTTCAGGTTTATTATAAGCAGAAATTCCAATTCCAATTTGCAGTACAAAAGAGAAAAGGTGTTCAAAAAGTTGTGTAGAATTCTCATTGGGCTCCAATCAAATCCCCAGCAGCTTGTCATGAAATGTCGCCTTAAAATTAGCCCTACACAAAGAGTGCCAGAGCAATCCTTACACTGAGCTGAGCTTGACTTTTACGATTATGTTGTGAATGTCCTGGCAGTGGGCAGAGGATATGCAGACGAGGGGGCACATAAGCTGTTTCTATTAGATTCGCTTATCTGCATGCGCCTTAAACATATATATATGTGTATGCGTATGTCTCTGTGTGTGTGTATGTATGTATGCGTGTGTTTATCAGTGCCCTTAAAAGCAGTAATAATCATTTGTTCGTTAGTGAAATGACTTGGTTGACCTTGTTGTAGCGTCTACAGAAATTGGTTAGATTATTTTGAATTGGTTTTCTTTGCCTGACAAAGACCAACCCGACTCGATCTGACCTTGTATCGCAATAAAGATATAAAGCGAAAATTGCTTGTCATACTTGTATATGCTTAAAAAAGGAACTGTTTCTCTGCCTGGTTGGCTGCTTGGACCAACTGGTTGGTTGGGTGATTGTGTGTATGACATTGCTATAGCTATGAAAATTATATAATTTTTTTGCATGCAAATTGAATCTGAGTGACATTTTCTATATACAAAAAAGCGATAAAAGCAGCTGGGAAATGTGTATGTGGGTGCTGTATTCTGAGGTTCTTTGAATGTATCTGTCCGTTTGACAAAGGTCAACGAAAATAAATCAAATATTTAGCCGACATTCGTTTATTCAAATTGAAAAGCCACTGTCGCTAAGGCTTAGACATCAAAATCCCAGAAGCGAACACTGACAAACCAAAGACAGAGAGACATAGATAGATAGACAGACCGACAGACCAACAGACAGATAGATAAATATCTATGACGCCGATTGCATTACGCATACGACATGTTGGCAATAAAAAACACTTTTGGGGCTACAATGAAAAGTGATAAACAGCCATCAAATGTCTCCTGGGTTACAATACCATTTGCTTGGCATACGACAACATGTTTCTTGAGCAGATTAAAAAGTAAAGCATAAATTTCGTTTCTTTTGAAGACTAACTTAAATAAATTTTAAATTAAATGATTGTAATAACAGATAAACCAATTCTAAAGTCTTTCACAGTTAACTTTGGCCTTTCTCTTCAACCTAATATAAAGGCAGTGCGTTGCACTCGCTCTTTCTAGACTCAATCGATATTTGGCAGATGAAACAACATTTTTTTTTAAACTTTTTGTTTTAGTTGAAGTATTTAAACAGTTCAAAGACGTGTATAGCTTATATCAATACTCAAATATATCATAGTTAGTGGGTTGATTGTTTAAATGAAAAGCAATTTGAAATGCTTATTGATTATCTTACTCGAGGCTTGAAATATAATGATTGGGTAGTTAAAGGTATTCAGCTTTTGTTTTAATTACCAGACTACTTGGATTGCAATGGCTTAAATATCAAAACATTTTCGATTAAATGCCAGCTTTTAATTAAACAGATTAAGTGGCCATAAAACTGGAGTAGCCTGCTGGCCTGTTTGGCCTGTTTTTGTGGCAGACATCAAACCCAAGCCAATTGTCAGTGGCAGCAGACGATTATGAGCAGATACTAAATTGAACATAAAATGTAAGATATATATGTAGAAAGTTGATTCCAAGTGAAAGCCCAAGGATGTGAGAAGCCGTTTAAGTGCTCGTTAAGTGTGTGCCCCCGGGGTCTGTTTGGGCATCAGAATGTTCGCTTGTATATAGCATTGCATAAGGTTTACGATGTGTGTGGTATAATCATAGCTGGCAGTAACGAGAGGATATCAGCGTCCTGCATTTGCATGTTTCATTGCTCCAATCCTTGCCATACAGACCATACCGAAAGTGCATCAATTTAAATGCTGTATGCGATTTTGCAGCTGGCGGCAATCTGTTACTCCGGCAAGGTAGGTAAACGAGTATTCGAATGCATATTGAACAGGAAGTCGATGGCATGGCAAGACTGGATGTTGAATGGTTTGCCTTAAATCACGTTATGAATGAGAAAATCTTAAGCCATGTACGTGTACGACAGCATAGGATCCCACAACACAGGACAACACAGGACAAACGTGGCAGCAAAAAAAAAAAAAATACATAAGCAAAATATACAAAAAAATAAGAAAAATTGGAAACGAAAAGCAATGTCCTTATTGCTATTGTTGTTGGTGTTGGTGGTTAGGTCCTGGCTGATTGTTGCTTGGGTTTTGCTTGGGATTTTACCATTTAACAGGATTATTTATTTTATTTTGTTATGCGCGGCAAACAGCTTGCATAAAGGATTTAACCGACTGCTGTATGTGGCAGGCGCTGGAGCAGGACTAGACAAGGGTATACAACACTACATGGGTACACACACAGATATATATTTGTATATATAAAAATACGCATAAAATGTAATATAGAAATTCACAAACACAAACAGAAACACAAACACCAGCAACCAGCTACCAACACCAACACCAGCGAACATAACAAAAGACGCCTTCAATATTAAATTCAAGCCGCACTTGCGCTTGTTAACAGTCGCCAAGCAAAGCAGCTTTCAGATTATATGGGAAACTGTGCCACACCGTGGGGTAAGATAACCACAGGCCCTCAAAACTGATGTGTATGGCATGAAACCCTAGACGGCCACTCTAAAACAATGTGCAAAATAAAGAAAAAGCCGCACAGGATAATAAAATATTATGCAACTGGGATTTGATATGCAACAGCAGCAGCAACATCAGCAGTAAAAGGACACAGAACAAAAAACTACAATAAGGATCAAAGTTTTTATTTCTTTATGACTTGAAGAACAATAGAAATTGATATAAGAGCCGTAAACATTATCAGCAATTGAAGACTATAAAGTCAAAGAGTCCTTAAAGAGACGGAATGGTGACATTTTAATTACCCGTACAAGGACTACCTGTGAAACCTTTTGCTGAAAGGTAAGATAAGAGTGCAGAGAGTAAGCTATAAACTGCTTTCATCAGATAAGAAATGATAAACAAATATCGAAAAATGTCATTATATTTTTGCTGAAATTAAAATTTAATTTGAAAACTTTTTAAATCAATCAGAAAAAACGTTTAAATTTTAAGTACAGCTCAGTTAAAATAATGCAATTGAAGCGGTTTTTAATTAATACGACCAATGCAATGTGAATGTGCGTTGCAGTTGGTTGGCAATTATATGGTAAAATTGCACTTTGAACTTAATTATTATGCATCTGTCATCATTATTAATAAGATGCAGCCAGTTATTGCGCATATGAATGAATGAGGCTGAAATTTAATTGAAATACATATTGAAGATGGCCAAGACTGGCTTATAATTAATTTTTGCTCAAGGATCTACAATTGCCTGTGTCGTGGAGCCAACCATTGCGAAATTAAGTATACGTGGGGTTGTTCAAGGGTAAAGCAATAAAAATACTTAAAATATACCATAATAAAACTGTTCTCTTTACACTTAACTGTTAATATACTGTAATCTATATACTGCAGCTTTTATTGTATGGAAATCAGTAAAATATATAAAACAACTGAATAGGTATATATATAATAACAACTTTAAGCGTACTTTAAGTCCTTGTACAGGATATGTTGAAGCATTTGTGATCCTGCTGCTGCTGCTGTTGCTGCTGTTGCTGCTGTTAAGCATTCATTCATGTTTTTATTTACCTTTATTACAATTATTACTGCTTCAATTTTATGAGAACCAGCAAAAAACAGAAGCAAACAGCTCAAAGGAACGCCTGCTGATGTTCTGCTCTGTTGCTCTTTGTCCTTGTTGTTGCTGCTGCGGGCAGCAAAGGATATAACCTGACCGAATTCTCACCTGTTTGCTGCTGTACCGAAACAACCGCTATAATTCTGCTTAACGGAAAGCACGACAAAATGATGAATGAGTTGGCTTGAGAGCTGCTCTCACAGCGAATGTGTTTCACCCGTCACTCATACAGTGAATCATTTCGTTATTATATAAAGTTTATTAAAGTTGAATTTATTACGCAGATTATAACGATCTTCAAATTATATATTTAATTTGTATTTGTTTTATATTGAATATTTATTCCTATGAAATTTATTCTTTACTTTAACTTAATTCTATTTATTTATTTAAAGTTGCTCAAAGATTTCCCTATTTTAATTTCCTTTACATTCTACGCCTCAAACATGTTTGTCTGTGGCAGAACTTTAAGAACCTTTTGCAGTAATTCAAGTATGGAAACAGGATATTAAAAGAAGGAACTGACTGCTTACTGTTATGTCTGACCACACAGGCAGACAGCAAATTAAACAGGAAGGAGAAAAAGAAACAGAAAAAGAAAAAGAAAAAGAAAAAGACACACAAACAACACAAAGAATTCACAATTGAAAAATTACATTGGTTAACACCTGGAAGTGTTGCTGCTGGATCCTTCAGGTGCTGAAGGCAAACCGGAGAATGTATAAAGTTGTATTGCAACAATGAAAATAACGCACAGCAAGTGATACAGTTACACAAAAGTAAAAATAAAATATACTCACACACACACACACACAGAAACAGAAGCAAAAACAATACACTTAAAATTAATTATTTTTACACCATTGTAAGATGAGGAGAATTCTGCTCTGGAAAAACGGATGAGTACAAAAAAATGTGTAGTGAAGTGTAGGCGACTGATGTATGCGGAAATTGTGCTGAAGTTTTCAAGCGTTTATTGTATAAATTTTCAACATAAGTGTGTGTTGGTGTGTGTATGATTTTGTATGTGTCTGTGTGGAAGGAAGGGATATGTAAGTGAATGGGTTGCACTTGGCTTTGTCTGCTGACGATGGGCGATGGCTGGGTAAAAAGGGTTCAGCGGGGCCAAAACCAGTTGGTGGTAGCCGCTTCCGGCAGACTCATGCATTTTTCAGCAGTAACAGCTACAACAACAACATTTGCTGCTGCAGCAACAATGGCAACAAAGTAGCTGCAACAACAAGTAGCTAGCTGTAACAACATTGTGCAAGGCAATGACAATGACAACAGCTTTGCAGTTAATTGCAAGCAGCATGGTGAATATTTAACTCCTTCTACTACTTTCTATACAAAACATCAGATACAAACACACACACACACACACCACCCACACACATAGACACACCACATTGCCCACAAGCTAGACAAGTTTTATCAATGCTTTGCGCTTACCATTTTGCATAATTGAACACTTAATGATGAATTCATGTTGCAGAAGGGAAACATGAGCAAAAATTGAAATATATTGCCTGAGATCCATTATAATAATCTAGACATTGTATCTGCCGTGGGAAATGTGCTATTAATTTAAATCGAAATAGAAGAGCCTCAATTTTTTTATTTTTTCTTGTTGTATTCTCTTATCCTTAGCTATTCATTACCAAGATATACTTTTCACTCTCTCTCTCTCCCTCTCTCTATTTATTTGACATTCTTCTTGTCGCTGTCGATGTCAATGTCCCACTGCGTTGTATATGTCATACATCAAATAGTCAGTAGCTGTCATTGTTAAATCGGTGGGCTGATGTATTCTTAATGAAATTTGACATTTTTCTACAGTTTTAAGCTCAGTGTTTTCGGTTATCAATAACTGTAGTTATTGTTATGTACTTCGCTTGTCAATGCTGTTAATTATAATAATAAATGTATAAGTTAATAAACCACATGCCCAAAGCTATGCGCCAAATAAATTGATATGAATTAATATCATAAGTTTAATATATTAAGCATTACTTTCTTATAGAGGCTTTTGGCTTTCGACTCCTTCAGTTACTAAATATATTGTGTCCAATTCTAAAAGGCTTATTGCCATTTTATAGTATTTATTTGAGCCACAATATTTGTAACTTAATCGCAACAGTTGCTGGTTAAAGTAAACTGAAGAATCGCATATGATTGAAATATTCTCTGCTTTCATTTCTTTCTTTTATTTGCAGTTAGAAATTTTCTTAAAAGCTTTGAAAAAATTGCTTACACACAGTAATCCATATGTTGCAACGTTTGGATACAATCCAATAAAATAATAAATATATAGTACTAGATGTAGAAGAGGCAAATCCATTAACAGAAATGGATTTTTTTATGGTTTCGCCTCCAATGAAATTAATTTTTGGTGTGCGTTGCAAATATTTTGAATATGCCAGGCCATTACTCATATACCTATTTGTTTCAATGGCATGAATTTTAAATTGAACAATATAGATTCATTCGAGCAATCAAAAGATATTATTCTGCTATATGAATATATATATATATATATATGTGAACTCTGTGACATCGTTGGATATTATATTTTTTTTGTATTGCCAGTAAAATATTGCATGTACTTAAAACATTGAAAAGGTTACAAAAGTGAAATTCAAATTGCATAATGGTCGATAGTGTGGCTAAAGCTAAAAATAAGAGCTGTCAAATGGGAATCTGCACATGCTGGTCATTAATAAAAACAAAATGTGTTTTTATATCAATACAAAATGGAAATATTGAACAACAAATAATGTATACAGCTTATTGATGAATGCAAAAAAAAAAAACACACACAGTATGCAAACCCACACACACACACACACACAAAGGGGAAAGTATGATAATAAATATAAAAAACAGAGGAAAAAGGCACAAAGAGGCGCTTAAATAAATGTAAAAGTTTTGTGATGAACCAAAGACAAAAGTATCGTGAATATATCGTATTTGAAATATTACAAATTTGATATTATATTTAAACTTAAATATTGTATTTACTTTTAGTTAAAGTCATTAAAATCCATATTATTAATTAAATATTGTTTATATTCATTGCACTTCTCTGACGATAATCTGTTTTGTTATAGTATCATCTCTATGCATTGTGCGCCTATATTTCTTTAACAAGCAAACTCTCTCAGCTATATCTGTCTCATTCTCATGTGCACCTGGCTCTTTTACTCTATGACCGTTAACATGCGCGCGATTGCGAGTCAATTGTGTCGTTATTTATCAGTCAGCATAAATGGCGCGTTAGGTGTTCTATCTCTGTGTATGTGTGCGTGTGTGTGGGTGGATATGTCAGTCTGGCTGTCTGTCAGATTTACTGTTATACAAAAGCAGCGACAATAAAAACAACAACAACACCAACAGCAACGACAACAACAACGTCGCTTCGCACTCACAATTTGTGCTGCATGCTTTTAGGCGTTGCCTTTTGAAAGGTGTAACAATAATGAAACCACAATGAATAAAATATATGTATGTGAGTGCCGTTTGTTAGCCACTGACTGTTGCTCTCTAAAGTAATGTTTTCCTTTTGTTAACATTTCTCTTTTTTCTTCATTCCTTTATTTATTTATTTATATTTACATATTTTTTTCAATTTTTTTTTTTTGTGTTTTGTGGCAAACGCTAATTGTCGCCTTTCTTTGTTCATTATTAAGAGCATGAAGCGAAATAATTTACCACGCGTTGAAATGTATATATATATTATTATTATTGTGGCACTTTGGTTTATACCTTTCACCATGTGTGAGGACACTTTTTAATTGGTGTGCGTTGAGTAAAGTTCATGCCACAATATGAAAATTTCAAATATATAAAATGAATTCTATATTTAAACAAGGTATTCAATTTGCTTTATTATAGAATAATGTCGGAATGTGCTTCTTAGTTGAACCATTTTATAATTAAAGTAACATGTGCTTATATTCGATTCAAATAGAAGTTAATTAAGATTGCTTTCAACCAAGTAAGTGCTGAAGGCTTGCCGCAAACATTTCACTCATTTATTTTAATTGACTAAACATTAAACCACATGAAAACCCTTTAAGAGTATTTTAGTTTTAAGGCCTTAAGCGAAAACCACGTCATTGGTTATTACTTACTGCTTACTTTTCATGCGGTAAGCTGATTTAGCACACTGCTGTGATTTTCCATAAAAGGACTTTAATTTAAATGGACATAGTAAGCTATTGTCCTTTATTAAATTTTATAGTTAAAGTGTTTGTCTTTGGCAAATATTGGAGAAAATCAATTAAATAAATGCATAATGAAAATTTCTAAAATTAAATGCGTATTTTGCTTAACATATATATATAAATTATTTGGCAGCTTTTTTGTTGCAGTAATTGTAATTAAAGCTACTGTGGCGTATGAGTGATATGGAATGCAATTTATGTATAGTATAACTCATATGTCATGTCTGCCGACATGGAAAATGATACATTTGCTTGTCTCCCAGACATGCACCGAATAAGTTAGACTGTGTGTGTTATATTGGTGTGCTGTGAGCATAAAATGCTCAACTGTGGCAGCTGCAGCTTAATGATTTTTACGCCACTCTTGCACTTAAGTTGCAGTTTGCTCTTTTTTCGGTTATGGAGGGGCGTTAATGGCAAACAACGTCGACAACAGCTGCTTTATATACATATACACATAGAAACATACACTTACACACACACAAATACACACATTCGTAGAGATAGAACACACACACTTATATGCCCCCTCATTTGCTAGCTGGCGGGCAACAAATTCCAAGTCATTAGTCGTTGTCCTGGCGGTGACTGTGACGTTGGGGTATGCATCATAAAAAAGGCATTGCAACTAAATTACAAGGACTAAAAAAAGCATTATTTACATATATGAGATTAGAGTGACAAAAAAGTGACTCAACTCTCTCAGAAATTCAATTATCTGCAGTGCGTTCCGGGATCTAAAATAATTTTTATTTAATTTTCCTTTTTTGAAAAATTCTGCATGAAGTGAAAAGTGTTAAATTAAGGCTAAGATAAACATTCAACTGTTCATTTACCTATAGTGATAATAAAACGTTTCGTTTTCAAAGAGTTTGTGTATTTAAGAATTACACACAGCTGTCAACTTTCGGTAACACTGTCCAGGCAGCAGCAGTCGGAACTGCTCTGAGTGGGTGTTACAGCTGCTATGGAATTTAAAACATATTTCATAAGCCAAAGCAACGAAAAAGGAAAAATTTATTTTTTTTTTTGTTTTTGACTGATGCATGTCTCGTCGTGTCTGTATCTGTGTCTGTGTCTGTGTCTGTGTATGTATGTAATGTTTATTTATATGTGTCTGTTCATACATCATGCCTGTTGATGAAAGCCGCCTGTCAGCAGTCGGAGACGGCTGCCATTGCCAGTATCCATATCCAAGCCGTCATCGTCGCCTGCCATTGCTCATCAGTTTTGAGCCATGAGCTTGACACTCCTTCCATGACATTGGCTAAGGTAAGGCTGAAGGTATCTGCTATAAACGTAACTTTTTTAATCATTGTCAGTCTCAAGCAAGGGAAGGTCCCATGAATTATTACAAAAAAAATATTAATATAAATTTAATTTTGTTTTAAAGCTAATCAAAAGAATTAATTATATTGTTTTACTGATTAATTGATTTGTATTTTATTATTTTGTTAATTCTGCAATTTGTAGTACAAAAACAAAATCAAAATTGAAAATAGCAATTAAGCATTTTTTTAAGCATTACATTTCCGTTTGCTTACAATAACTGTTACATGTTTTATTAGTTAATTGCATTGTATATATATATATATATATATATATAAATTAATAATGAATATTCAACATAAACTTTTCCATTATGTTTTACACTCCTGCTCCTAAATCAAGTCTGACATTCTTTAATTAAATTTCTTCATTTTTTTCGCAGCTTCTATTGTTTATCTAATCTAACAATGGCTGTCATAATGAAGCAACTTCCACACATTCATGTGCCTGCGGAAGTACGCGAGGTTTTCGCCAGCTTCGACCCTTTTTACCTTCGGTCAACATGTGTGTGTCTGTGTCTCAGTATATAAGTATATGTGTGTGTGTGTGTGTGCAAGTTGTTGTTTAAACATTTGCATATGATGTGCTATACAAAAAATGTTTCTGTTTGGCAAAAAGAACAGCAATATGCAAATTAGACCGATCCAGGCTCAAAGTTTTCTTTTTCTTCATTTCTTTTCATACCCTTTACTGAGTTTGAAATGGAAAAAAGGGACTGTTAGCCTATCACAAGTGAAGGGAAAATGTTAACTTGGACTATATACATAATACTGTGTCATATTCCAATGCAATTAAAGAGTAACAATAATTCGGATACCTTTTCAGTGTTTCGTTTGGTTTGGTTTTGGTTAGTCGGCAAGCCTCAAAGTTTTTCCTTACTTATATGTTTTATTTTTGTTGTTGCTGTTGTTGTTGTTGTTTCGTGTTGCTTTCTTTCTGCTTTCTTTTCTTCTTTTTAATTCTGTTAGATATGCAAATAACATTTAAGCGATTGTTTTGTACTTGATTCTTCTTCGGTTCTAGCAGCAACGCAGCAGTGCAAAACCAATTTTGTAATTTTCATATGCTATGCGCCTATGAGCCCAGTTTATATTTCTCTTTTTACAAAATACTTTTACTTACCCGAAAATACTATTAGATATAACGTTATGTAAAGACTTATTTGACTTGACTTGAGTCTAAACAGTATTAACTTAGATTCTATGACTTGAAGCGCTTTGGCGTAATAAATTTAATTTTATTGACTAGAATCTAATTCTTGGCTGGCTTAAATAAAGAGCTTCAGGCAAGTTTTTCAAATACTCTCAATTGGCATCAAAAAGAATCCTTGAAGTAAAAGTATGCATTACTTAGAGGTAATGCAATGTATACATCAGATTGAGATGCAGCCGAGCTCATGTTTATGCTTGAAAAGTATTTTAAAGCAATATGAAACTTTTTTTTTTGTACTATAATTTTTACTTTGTTTCGTAAATTAGATCAAGTTGTATCATTAATTTTGTTTGGCAAAAAATACAATAAACAAAGTATTTTTATTTTATTTTAATATGTGATGAAAAGCAAACAGTGTCTGATTTAAACTTCTTCGCATATTTTGCAGCTATTGAGTTTTAATGGAAAACTGCTTCAGCATAGTGAAAGCATTACGAATGCAACTGAGTTAATCTCCATTTAAGTTGCTTCTCTTAGTGCCATTCCATAAAGTTATACTATGAATAATTCATAGTAAGCACACACAGTGCAGAGGATTTCATAGGAAAGAGAATCTTTGCAAGATTTCAATGCAAATAATATGAACGCTAAAAGACTTATTTAACCTGAAAAGCATAAGTCCAAAGAACACAAATCAGATTAAATTATGATAAGTTTGTAATTAGCCAGGTTATAATAAAACGATTAAGTTTACTTTACGAATGCAAAGTCATTATCAAGAAAGTAAAGCAAATTAGCAAGAAATTTATGTAGAAGTTTGGCAAAATTACAGAGAAATATATAAATTTAGTTATACGCAGTTTTGGTAGAAATATTTAACTTCAAAAATATTATGTCTAAAATGAGTTCAATTAGGCATTTTGGTCATTTATAAATAAGGCAAACACTTAATGGCAGACCTCGACTCTACACCTTTTAGATGGTTGAAACATTTTCAATTCGCTGCCAAAAATTTATGACTTTTACGCGCCATTATCGCTTTAATAATTTAGTTAGATTTGCGCGCTTTTAGTGAAGAGTGGAAGAGGGGGAAGAAAAACAAACAGGGCCAAAAATGGTACACAAAATGGTATATAAAACGAGCTTGGGAAAATTGCAAAAAAGAATTCATAAAGCAAATGGCAGGCAAATTGCGTTGAAAAACGCGAGAAACGCCAGAAAAACGAGCAGCAGCAAAAAGGACGAATGACTGCGTTTTGTGTGCTGCAAATGAACCGCAATAAAATTTAAATTAAAATTAACATCATTTAATATTTTTTTCTTTTATTTTAAACAGTGCTTTGCTATCCTAAATATCCTCTTAATTTTTGTGAATTAATAAAGGGCTTTGAAATTACTCTGTTGTGCCACAATCAAAAGTAATGCAAAAATGCCCAGCGAAGGACACGTGTAAACACCACACAAAAAGGATACACAACCAAAATATTGGCAACCTTTTTGCTTGGCCTTGAACAGGAATTTATATGTAGCCTACGCTTGGTAAACAAGTTAATATTTTCTTTGCATATATTTTATCGTCATTTTCCTTTTTTTATTATATTTTATTTTTTAATTAAAACTTCGACGTCTCCGCACCAAGCAGTAACTAAACCAATTCAGGTGCGAATAAACACAGACAGCAATACGATAACAGCTGACTGACCAGAGGAAAAAAAAATGGAAAAAAGATTTGGTAAGTAAAAATTATTTGACTTATTTTTAAATGGCCAACACTTTACGTACTTTTTAAATAGAATTGTAAATGTCCTTTTTATAATTTCCTTGATTTTATTTTATATATATCTTTGAAATTTGAGAGAGTTGAATTAAATATAAATTAATGCTTGGCCAGACAAGGTCAAAGTAAAAATTGTTCTTCCAAGTGCTTAGTTAACATGAATGCCTAAAAATCCAAATAGTCCTTTGCACAAGAATAACTTTAAACTTTACTTCAAGGACCTTTGCAGCATAACAAAGATTTTAATTAAAGTTGAAGCAATTGTTTCTTGGAAATGAGGAAATGAAAGAAATTGCTGCTGATACGATACGGTATACAATCAACTTGGCAGTCACGACAACTAGCAACAAGGAAGCTGAAGTAAATACTATTTCAAAGAGATCTAACAAGTTTATCTGACAATGTTGCAAGCGGCACTAAGTAAATGACTAAAGTGTCCTTGTAGCAAGCGTAAATAAATTTAGTGTGGCAAGTGAATATATTTTTTGACTTATTTTGTATACAGCCAAAGCTGATAGGATTTTCTTTGATTATTTTTTTAAATTTTTAAATAATTTGTTAAAAATAACTTTAATTCAATATATACTCAATTTTATATGATGGACTCGAAATCATTTTTACTATAGTATAAAGCAGAGCACAGAACGTATGTCAAAAGTACCTACCACACCCAACTATTGTCAATGTTTTTTCAGAGCAAACAGGACAGACACACATGTGATAAAAAACAGAAAGCAAAATGAAACTGAATGTGAAAAAGACCATAAATAAAGCGATGCGGTTGTATGTACTGCTAGGGTATATTTTTAATACAACAATTAAATGCAAATACAAACGCAACAAGCGGCAATCGGCAAGCGGCAAGAAAAATGAAACTTGGTCCAAGCCAAACTGACAGTCGAGCATCAGACTCAAATGTTGAAGGATGGCCAACAAACGGCAGTAGGAAGAGCAACAACAGCAGCAGCAGCGGCAGCAGCTGCACAACCAACAACACAAACAACACAAACAGCACAAACAGGACAAACAGGAACAGCAATTCCCAATTGGGTTGGCCATCAGCAGCTTTTTTTTTTTATTTTACTGTTAGCGCAAATATTTGTAAAGCTAAAAAAAACAACACAAGCAAGCAGAGAGTCCCACTGAATATATGGACCAAGGCCACGCCTCTTGCCAACCAAAGCAAATGGCTAAAAACGAAACAAAAAAACAAAAACAAAAAAAAGTGTATTAAAAAAAATATACACGAAAAAAAAGGTTGGATAAACTGTGGGACCGCCCACATGTGGTTAAGCAACAAATTGGCTTACCCAGCCTCATACAAGCAATTGACTTTAATATAATTTCAATTATTTAAGTGAAAGCATATTTTTAATGCGCTTTATTGGCAATTTTCTCTTAACAAAGAAGCTTCAACTTGACGTTAAATGCTCGACAGTTGGCTCGTCCTTTTCATATACAATTTTTTATTTTCTTACAGCGCTTTACCTATAGAGATGCACAAATTGAGCATTGAAAACTGTTACTGCAAAAATATAAAAAAGCCAAGTGTCAGAAGGAGCAGTTAACGTAATAGATATATAACTGTGATTATAACAATATTAGCAAGTAATATTAATCCTTGTTATATTTATAGATAACGCTAAGAAAGTTTAATGGAATGGCAAGTATAATATATAATTATAATTTGAGTTAAAATCAACTAGTTTATTATTAAAAATTAAAAACTTTACATATTTTGAATTTAGCAGGTTACGAGCGTTTTTACTGGAAATCTTCATAAAAGTTTCAGAAGAACTGTCAAACAGCAGAAACTTCTTGATACAAGTAAATTACTAAATATAATTTCCTATCAATATTTAGAGTGACATCCAGAAGCTTAGAGTAACATCTACTCATCTACTCATCTACTCATCTGCACATCTCCAGCTGTCAATCAGTTTTGGTTTGAGAATCACTGCTACTGCTCATCTCTAGCTGTCAGTCACTGTCACTGGAAATCACAGTTTATGCTCAGCGCTATCTGACAGGCTATTTCCCCTTTTTTTAGTTTCATTTTTTTTATTTTTTTTTGTTTTTTGGACTACTTTACCAAATTGCGGTCAACATAAACAGAAAAATGATTTTTTATGCCTGCTTTCTGGTATGCTTTGTAAACTTTGTTTGTTCAATTTTTAAAAGAATAAAAAATTATATAGCAAATATGCACTTGTTAAAAATTTATTACTTATTTTTTTAATAAGTACAAAAAGGAACACAAGAGTTTTTCATTATTTCTACTAGTTTCAGCAAAACCAATTAACTCTACACTAGAAATAAACGATAGCTTCTTAATTACTCATGTTTAGTTTGAAATTTATCTCTATAGACATAAATATCTTATGCTGCACTTGGCCACAAAACGTGCTTCTGGCCAACAGTTCGGTTACTCGTTCTGGGCATTGTTTAAACATATCAGCAGATAGAATTGGCTTTTTGGGGCTTTGCTTAAGATATTTGACATGACCAGCAAACAGATCTGAAAGGCCACAAACCAAATTCGACTTCCATTTGAGTAACTTCGAATGAAATTCTCCTGGGCTTAGTACACAATCAAATGCTCTTTTTTTATGCAGTTTTTTTTTAATGCTTCACATATAAAAGTATTAGTTTCAAATTTTTCTTTAATTTAAATGCAAATCTTTCTTTATCTTGAGTTGAACAAAGTATCAAATGCATTAATATAGTACTTATTTTTATAGCCTAAAACAATATAATTTCGCATTAACACTTTATTTTAGCTATATTATTCTAAATAATAAATTATTAATAACAAAAACTAAAATCAATTACAGGTTCTATAGCAAAGATTAATTTTCCACATAAAATATATAGCTTTTATTTAAAAAAGGGGGAAAAAAAATAATTAAACTTGATTCGAATCACTATTCTATATCATCTTCTTTGACCAGCTTTGCATTGGGATTGGCTAACAGCAATTGTGTATTATGCTGATTTACATTATAATAAAAGAAATATAATTTGCTGTATTCAAATGTGGATATCATAATAGCACATGCAGGTGCTACCTTGAACAATCTTGGACCATAGCCCGCAAAGAGACCACGTAAACCAAAGGAACGATAGATGCCAACTAGCCGTGTATAGGTGGACTGTTTGTTAATATCTTTGACAGGTGAATCTGTGAATATGACACGCTCGCCAAATTCGATCTGTTCATGCGTCTTGACCACATCGAACGGACAGGTAACAATAGCAGCTATTGAACCAGCCAGGACACCAGCTACAAAACTGAAACCAAATGAGGGCTCACTGCTCTTGCAATAACGGAACTTCAGGTATTCATAGATGGGCCAATAGATGCCTGAAAAGGGTACATCTCTTAATATGGTAGGTGGTAGGCCACGCCATAGGCCCCATATACCCTGTAAAGCTACAACATTCCGTACAAAACGCAGTACCTGTGCGTAACTAAGACGCTCCGATTGCATCTTGGTGCGTACCAGTTCAATGGGACTGACGAATGTGACAGCGAAGAGACGAGCCGTTATGCCCGACAGCATGGGCACAATGAGTGGTAGCTCCTTTTGTTTAAGTGTGCCCGCCGTGGACTTAGCAGACCCAAAATATTTCTTATAGAGTGCAAAATATCTGGGCTTGAACTGTTCATAAGCCACAAAATAGACAACTGTTGATGGCAGCGCTGAGACCAATGTTGGACCCAATCCAGACCATAATGCCCCAATGCCTTCAATGCGACTGATCTTCAGAAAGGCGTCCAGTGTATTTCTAAATTGTGGCTTCATTTTAGCATCCATTAAACAGTTGGATGAAGTACCACAGGAAAATAGATGATCCATTAGCCCATTACAGTATATAAAGCACTTGCTTGACTGTGACTGTTGTGACTGCATCCGTGTCTTGATAACATCTAATGGTGTCATGAAACAGGCCGTAATCATTGCCCCCGCGCATGCCGATGCCACCTGCTGCAGTGGCCTGATTCTAAAGCGTGGATCGTTAAGTAATTTTTTGGTCTTGCATTTCGTCGCCTCTGATATCTTTCCATCTGCATTGGTAACGCTGTTGACTGAGTTTGTTACCCGCACAGCATTGTCCCTTGACATGGCGCTACTGGCCGTCCGTTTTGAGATGTTGTGTGACAGTTGAGTTCGATAAAGATTCAAGTTTTAAGTATTTTAAAAAAAAAAAAAATTGTATATATATATTAATATATATATATATATATATACATATATATTTATACCTACTTATAAATATATATGTACTTTATATATATATATATATATATATATATATATATATATATATGTAATTGAACAAAAGAAAATAAATAAATAAATGCTGACGCTTACAGCGTTAGGGTTGCCAGCTGACTTCACTTTTACATTGACAATTATTTACATTAAGCTGGCAATACTTAACATTATGTGATGACACCTCAGTATACAGCATTCAGTTTTCAGTATTCAATAAAATGAAATGCAAATAATTTTCACACCAAATTAAGATTCTTGATTCTTAAATTCGTATTATTAAAAAAGTAATACCAACTTTGTCTGTAATCAAGGTTTATATATTGCAGTAACTATGCGACGGCTTTTATTTGGAATTTAACAAAGCTGCAAAATGGTAACATGATCTGTCACTGCGAACGAATATGCTATGCTATATATATATATGTGGAAACCAACTCAATGTGGGGTAGAGCGACACTTTGGGTGGTAACCTGTGTACTCATATCCCAATTTAAGGATACAATGTTGCAAGTTCCACTGGGTGACTGGGTGAGTCTGGGTACGCTTGCAATTATGTCGCATTTGTTGGTTCCGATTTCCTTTTCCATTTTCTCTCTTATTTTTTTTTCGTTTTTCTTCCCTTTTAATCCTTATGGATGGCTGACTTTGTGGTACAAAGCATGTTGACTGTTGGCGGCAAAATAATTGACATCAAAACGATGTGTATAGCTTTCTGGATGACTGAAGTGGAGCATAAGTTGAGCAGTGTATCGTTAGTTTATTAACACGATTCTAGTACGCAAATGGGGTCGTTGTTGACTGCAGTCATAGTCCTGGGGAAATAAACGCACTGAACGGGAAAATCAATTGAACAAGTAAATTCAACTTCATTGACTTGCCTCTATATACATACAAGCTAAGCTGTGTTATTGGAGTGCAATTTAGTTGGTATGTACTGTACTTTTATATCATTTAAAAGCATACCCAAAAATTTATAAAGCTTCTACTATCTGATTCGATTCCATAACATATACCTGTTCTTTATTTATAATCCCTATGTACAAAGTCTTCCCATACTTTCACTACTACAGGCAGAGTAACTCCTAAGCTGTAGCATATTGCAGCTGGTAAGAAAGTAGAGTAAACATAACTACAACAAGAGAGAGAGAGAGAGAGCAAACGTTACATGTAAAGTATGTGCAACATCAGGACACGTTCTTATACACATATACAGAGGAGCATAGGTGAGTACAAGTATAGGTGAAGAGTAACGGCTGACAAAATGTTGCTCTAATATGATTACTTTGTAGGAGACGAACGAGCAGAAGTCTAATATGTTGGGAAAAGCACTTTAAATGGAAGGCATATGTGTGAGTTTGGATAAGCATCAAGAGCAATGCGAAATGTCCTGCTGGAGTTCTGTACGTTGTTGAAAGATGCCAAAAAACATGTGCATGACAAACTCATAGTGTAAACATACACACTGTTGCACACACACATATGCAGAGAAAAGCGTGTCACTCTCATACTACAGACATTGTCTAGCAACATTTATGAGTAACGTGGGTATTCAGAATTCGACACGTAAATGTTGCTACTGTGTGGCACGTAGTTTTATATTGGAAGGAGAATAACTTCAGGGTCGGAGCCCCAAGAACATGTGCCTGCATGGAGCTGGTAATTGTGGTGTAAAACTGTGGTATAACAACACTTAGTTGGTTGCTAATACGAGCACGTGTTTACTTTGTTACCTACGACTGCTGCGCATATGATAAGGTTGTTTTTAACACCCTCAAGGTATAATTTAGGGATAGCAAAGACAAAGCAAAAGCAAAGCAGTCAACTGTGAGGTTAAAGTCTTAAACTATATATTCCCAAACGAATTTTAATAGTCATTGAATATTATTTGAAATAAAATCTAAAGAAATATGTATATATAATGTTTATATACATTATTTACGTCCTTTGAGGATTTCTTAAGGATAACACTAAAAAGCCTTAAGGCTTTACTGTAACAACTTTGAAATAATAAGACAAACTGTCACCTTGATTACCATCAACTATATTACAAATCATGAATACAAATAATGAATGTAAAATAAACAAAAGTAAGTTTGCAGAAGGCAATGGGCCAGGTAAAGTGTGTATGTGTGTGTGTGTGCCTACCTTAACATCTGTCGATTGAACCTTGGTAAATGTGTTAAGCATACGACTATAATCAGCTTATGTCAATGTAACACACTGTAAATTTAACGTATGCGTATTTTTATTCAATTAAAGTCGAAAATAAATTGAATAAAGCACCAACGAAAATGTGCACTGTGCAAATGCTGGAACATTGACGCATGACATACTCAACTATACACACACACACACACATATATATACACACAGAGAGGCATACGTCTACACGTAAGCCAATTGAAAAGCCTGTGAACCGCCAACCCATACGCCAAGCCAAAGAAAATTCACAGACAAAAAGTCAAAAGAGGCAAAACCCAAACGAATCCAAACGACTGCACGCCAAGGCGAAAATATAGCACTCACCATTCACCGCACAATTCCATTACGTAAAGCAAACATCAGCTGGCGCTTAACGTATGGAATCGTTGAGGAATCACATTGAGATTGGACTTGTGGCAATCGTGATGGAGCGAGTAGAGATGAGAACATCAGCAGCATCCAGCTACATCTACAGGCTCTGCATCAGTAAAAGCAACATATTGAATATTGATGCGCATCGATTTCGACTTGAAATGTCGAAAAGTTCAAGCGAACACATACACATACACACATACAGAAATAAACACTGTTTGTTTATAATAAAAACATTGGAAAATTTGTTATTGCTGCAAGCAAACACTAAGCAACAAATTTAATTTATATAAGCCCAACGCATTCATCAATCATTTTCTATATTTTAATTTTTGAAATGGGAAAATTATATGGAAGAAAATTAATTATAATTTTTATTTTAATTTTATATAATTTTGACACCACAAATACCTGTGATAAGCTTTGCAGAAATAAGATTAAACTAAGCTTATTTCCTATATAAATATTTAATATGAAATCTCAACTGATGGAAAAGCAAACCTAAACCAAAAACAAAACTATTTGGGGCATATTAAATTGTTTGGCATATCAAATGAGTTGCAAAGCACTTCCGGCACGAGCTTGAACTACTTTATAAATTACAGATATACACACATATATATATACATATATATACTTCTCGGTTATTTTGTATTTGCTTGTGGGTTGAGTCTGACATGTGTTAATAAAACTTTAAGTAATTGAATAATATTTCTATTACTTAAATAATAACTTTTGCTTTTATACATTTTCATTGCCAAGTTAATTTGTACGAAGTTTTGTTGCCTGGTGTAAACGTCTTTCAACTGGGTTAAAAGTCTGCTCAGTCAGCTCAGTGTCTTATGTTAACGGCAGCCAAGCAATTTGTGAACGCGCGTGGAGCATTTAAAACAATTGGTGCCAAGCAATTACAAAGGGAGATGAGTACTCAAGACTGGAAAACTGAAAAGAGGGTATGCCAAGGCTTTTCTGTGCCAAATTAGCGACAAATAGTCAGCACACAAGGCGGGGGAAGCGTTGATGATGCTGAGAAACAACAAAAACAAGAGCAACAAATAGCAAAAACAACGACGACCCAAATTGCAATTTGCAACAAACTTGGTGGTGAATGTAGAGCAATGTTGGCGACAACGTTGTCATCGTCTGCATAAGTTTACGTTTGCAATAAGCAAATTGAACGTAAAGCCCGAAAGGCCCTGTAAAGTATGCTACAAAATACAAAAAAAAAATACCCGTTGCTTGTTGGTTGCAAGTGGCGGCTGTCAATGCGTCTCATTTGCCATATTAACGCTATATCGCATTCCTCGCACCAAATGCTGCATGCCACGTGCCACTGAACCGCAATATCATGGCGTTAATTGCTACTCGAAGCCAGTTATATGACTACAAGAACAAGCAGTCATGCAGGCAGTCAGCCCGGAGACGTTACCACATTGCATATAACGGCTCGTTACTGTTAATGTTACTACTGCTGCCTTTGCTGCTGCCTGTGCTGCTGCTTCTGGTGCTGAGGTTGAAGCTGCACCATTGCAACACTTTTAGTTCAAGTCACGTATTTAAAAGTTTCCCCGTTGCCTGCTACAGTCCTATTTACTCCTTCGAGTATTTTTATTTCCTCAATTGTCCCTTGACTACTTTTGTCTTGTGCAGTGAAAATAAAATAAAAAATTAGAAATGCATGAAGGAAATGTGATGATACCAACAAAAGTCATCATAATATGTAATTAAAATGTGCAATCTAGTGTGAATCATATGTGTGTGTTGGTGTATGTATTTGTGGTCTCTGTGTGTATATTTATAAAATCCATTCTTTGTTTTAGTTTTGGCTACTTGCCAGCTTTAAGCATCACTAAGTAATCATGTAAGAGTATTATATATAGTATTATATATTATATATAAACACCAATTATCTGTAAAATATATATATTAGAAAATCATATTATGTAATTTTATTTATAATTAAGTATACAAGATTTATAAGTTCACTTGAAGTAATAAGCTTATTAAATAAATACTCATATTAATGCATAAAACTTAATTGAAGTATTTAAGCTTGTTCAAAGAGTGCTATATCAACAGCGTTAGATTTTTAATTTAATATTATAAAAAAATTGTTTATTTTTAACTGTTTAAGTAATTGAAAATAATTAACCACACAATAACATTCGATATCAAAAATAACATTTTTATCAGACAACAAACAATGCTGAAATATTTGGCTGATTGTCGAGTTATTTAGTTAAATGTAATTAATAAAATATTTTTCACTTTATCAAATTTATTATTTATTGCATTTAATTTGTCACATTTGTGAATATTATCCTATAGTTTAACAAACAATATAAATAAATCACATTTAAATAAAAGGATTAGAACAATATAAAATTGAATGAAGAGCTGCGATTTTAGCAGATTATTATTTATAAATTTGAAATTTTTAATATATTTACAATATAAAGATTAGTTAATTCCTAGGTAAAAATGGATTATTTGAATAACAGATATAAATTGAACTAAATAATGTATTATATGTTGCTAAATGACAGAAGGTTTTTGGCTTAAAATAAACATAGACACCACTATAACTCCTTTACCTATATGTAATAACAGCATAAATTTATATTAAATTTTAGTTACATACTTATTAAGTGGAACTTTATCTTTTTATATTTCGAAAAGAACTTTTAAAGGTTAAAAGCAGAGCTAACTTGACCCCTTTTCTAATATCCAATTGATTAACATATGTTAATCATGAGCCTTTTCTTCAATCTGATTTGCAGCTCTTTTCGTTGCTGTGATTCTAGTCTGAAATAAAGAAATCTTCATCAAGAAAAACAATTTTTAAATTTTTTGTAAAGTATTTACATATGTTTATTTAAATATTTATTTATCCTTTATGCATATTTATCATAAAAAAAATTTTAAAATATTTATTAAAGAGTGAAACACTTCGTCGAAACAAATTAAGCAGAAAAAGCTGACAGTAAAATGAAAAAAAACATCAAATCAAACAAAAAATGTCATATAAAGTGCGAAAAAAAAACAAATCAATATTTGCATAATTCCTTTTGATTACTTTGTTTACATTTTGCATATTTTATTAATTAATATTTTTATTATTATATTTGTTTTATTTTTTTCTTTCTTTTTCCTATTGTTTGTGTGGAATGTTTTGCCAGTTTATTGCTGAGTGCCATTGAATTGCAAAAATTAATTCGATTGGTGCTTGAAATAAATCATGAAATAATTAATATAACTTAAATAGCTATTTTAAGTTTAACTACTTATTATGGACAATGCTAATTAATTAGAAATCATTAAATTAACTTTAGAGATATCAAGCATATATATTATAGAAATTAATTAGAATCATGTTGCAAAAAATGTAACTTTCATTTCTCGAAGAACTAAATAGCTACAAACTAACATTAGTTATAAACTATGTTAACTTTTTACAGGTTAGAGCAAAATTTAGTTTAACAAACTTTTGTTTAAATATTTACTTTGATAAACATTTGCATATATTTCTACATCTATTCACTTTTCCTTTATAAGTTTTCCTTCTTTATTAATTATGTTTTAATGTTAGACTAATTTGTGGCTTCCAGCTGGTTTTCTATATAATATTCTTTTTGCTGCAAACAGAAAATAATTTTTATAAGTTTTCTTTGTTGGAAAAACTTTCATTTAGTTTATGGTTTTAATTTGAGTAGTTACAACAACTAAATAAAAGTTATACTACAAATTTTGTATATGCATAAACGAGTACAAACTGTTCAACACTCTTTACTACTTATATATATATATATATATATATATACAAATATAAATATATATGGATAATAATTGGGTTACATACCAATTAAACAGAGGAAATACTTGTCAGTAAGCCAAAATATCCTTATTGAAATTTTCTTTGAAACTCAATAGAAAGAGTACCTCAATTATCCAAGGGACAGTTTGGGTTAAGCTAATGATATCCATCATAACTTACTTAAACTGAGCAGTTTATAAACAAACAATTAACTAAAACAAATGTAGATGAAAAGGAAGAAATTTATAAATAGAAATATATTTATACAAATAGATTTATTCTTGTTTTATATTGAAGTAGTCGAAAAGCACCTTTTTGTCGCAACAATTCAATTGGGCGCAAAATTTAATTACAACTTTTGTACGCTGTTTGTTGGTGCTGTTTATGGAAGGGATTCCAATTTTAACAAATAAAATTGAAAAAAAAAAAACTAAACGTAAAGAGAGAATAAAAAATAAAATAAAGAACTTTTACACTTTTTGGGCAAAGTTGCTAGGGAATAAAAACGTTACAGCAACAACAACAAAACGATAGAAATTTACATAAAATACCCTCGAAAAAAAGTAATGTAAAGCAAAATGCTGACACAATAACTCAATTCACTGGGTAGCCAAAAAAGAGAAAAAGTGAGAGAGAGAGAAAACAAAAGAGAAGCAGCTATGTGGCACAAAGGCAAAGGCAAGGGCATAGTCTGAACTGTAAAACTTTTACTACCAGGCATACAAAATTCTAAAGGATAGAGTTTAGGATACAGCAGAGAACTATTTTGTGGTGACAAGTTTTGATGTAGTTCCCAACAGGATTTGCGACAACTACGCATAAAATGCCAAATTTTTGAAATATTTGCAGCTGCACAAATGTTGACATTTCTACTGATGCTGATTCGGATGCTGTTGCTGATTTCGATTCTAATTCAAATACCGATTTGGACTGTGATTCACTCTTGAATTTACAGTTGCACATTTAGTTGGCAATACAATAAAATTGGCTATTGTAATATTGGCAAAATAACTAATACATAAGTAGCACTTGTTTGGCAATTTGCTGACACAATTTGTTGGCCAAGTTAAGTTGCTGAAATTGCGTATTGTTATGCTTATTTGTAGGTAACAGCAATAGCAAAGTTTTCTGATATAAACAGCAATTAGCTCTCAAATAAACAAAAGAAAACTAAACCAAATAAGTACTTGTCTATATAATATATTGTGTTGCTTAATAATAAGTTGATTATAATCTTAATTAATTAAAGATAATGTATATATATGTGTGTAATTAAATTGTTTAATCCTTATTGCTTTACTCATAATACTTGTTAACGACTTTTGTTTAACTCAAAGTCAATTGACTGTACAGTTTATATATATCTCTCCTACTCCTTTTACTCCTTCTTTATTCTCTTAAATCGATGTACAAATTCCAATTAGTTTTACTCTGTTTTTTTCTCAAATTTTCTTACAAGTCTATATTTAGTTTACTTATGTCAAATAATTTCTTATTTTACTGCAAATTATTTCCTAGAATTCGTTTCCTTTGATTTTCACATAATATTTTTAGACAATGTTCTTTTTGTATTTGGAATCATTTCTGCATAAATTTATACATTATTATTATTTTCTTTTTGTCTTTAGCTCAATTTAAAGGTCCTTTTGGGTTTCACTTTTTACTTATTTCATTTTATATCATTTCGTCTATCTGTTTTATTTTTCTTATTTAAATTTTCTATTAATTATCTCAATATTCCTCTTTTCTAATTTTAATCAAAGCTGCACAAAAGTTGCATTTGACTTTATGTGCAAAAAGTTTCGGCAACCAAAGCGACCACAAGCTACAGCTTTGACGGCTTCGATAGCTTCTTCAATCCTTCGGCCAACAAGTCAAAGATAAACTTTATACCAAAATGTATTATTAAATTTAAGCAAACCCTTAAAAATTCAGAGAGAAAGAGAGAGCCAAAGCTTGTTTAGCCTTCAGTTGCACTGTGTTGCTTAACCCAAGCCACAAGCCGTCAGAATTTGAAAAGGATTCGGCAGGCGTTGGTTGGCATTGGATGTTGGGCTGTGGGCTTTGGGCTTTGGGCTGTGGGTTTTGGGTTTAGAGTTTTGGGTGCTGTTACTGTCGTCGCATTGCGGGCACAGCAGGACTTGTGTTGAGAGTTTAAGTTACTTCTGGATGGTGTCAAATTGAAGAACTGCTTGCCAGCTCCACTGGATATCTTATATTTTGGTTGTAATACTTTTACAGGGCGTTTGACATTGCTGCAATTCCGTACGAACTGTGCCCGTCGACGAGGATGAGGATGACGCCGAGGAACACCAGGAGGCAGCTGATGCCGACGAACCGTTAGATATTGTAGAATCAGTGCGTTGATTTAATGCGGTTTTGGAATTTTCTACACCCATATTATTGTTGTTACTCAAAACCAATGGACTTTGAGTTGTTGTTAGTTGTTGAAGCTCCTTGTTGGATGTCTGTCTTTGCAATTGCGGTATGCGGCTTGGAGTTGTTCCAACAGCCAATGTTGGCATGGGTGATGTTACAGTTTGACCCAAAGTGCGTGTGTCATCTGTCAGCTCCGACGATGTCGTCAGTAGACGTGGTATGAGTGATGTCCGAGAGGCCGATTTCATTGGCTGCGCATAAAGATCACCATTGGGCGCTGTCCAGTTTGTGGGTGAGCTAGGCATAGAGCTGACACTGGCGCTAGCCGCAATAGCATATACACACTCGGTCCGTTGACCTTGTGGCGGTGTCGCTTCATGTGCAGGCGGCACTGACTCAAATGACTGAAAAGAACCACTCAATGCGGACATTGCTGAGGGCACTCCATTAGTTTGTGTTCTGTCTGTGTCTGTTTGTATACCAGTCTCTGACCCTGTTCCTGTGCCGGAATCTCTCTCTGACTTAGTGGCTAAGTGCTTATTGCGTTTAAGCGATGCGGCTGGAGACTTGGGTACAATGGGGCCCACAATGAGTGTGTTTTGTGTGATTTGCGGTTCCCTTGGCTCTTCCTCACCGCAGTCCTGAGCCAGCATTAGTGGCGATGTGGTTATGTTGCTACTATCCCGCCGGCGCCTGCCCAGCGTGCTGCTGATGGTGCGTGGCGGTGGCATTGGTGCTGCAAAATTTTGAGGTGGCAGCGAGTTTCGCTTATAACAATTGCTACCACGTAAATCCTGTGCCGTGGGCAACACTTTGGGATAGTTTCGCTGCCGCAGCAATTCGAGCTGTTGAGCAGCGCTTAAAGGCGGCAAGCTAAGCGATTCTTCGTCACGACTAGTCACATTTATGTCCACATCATCGGCATGTACAAAGCTGGTTACTTGCTCATCTGCAGCCAGTATCATATCCACAGGATCAGAGTGCGAATGATGATGCTGTGGTAACAGGGTCTCATCACTGGGTTCAGTCAGTGCCGAGTGTTGCCGCTGTAGCAGCATTTCATAATGGATTGCCTCTTCGTGCATGTGCTGCGGTGTAAGTAATGCCGCATCAGTCACCTCAATGTCCTGGCAGATGATGATACGACCATCGGTTTGTGCGACAGACGGTGGCGGTGGCGTTGTATTAAAGCTACCCGACTTAAGCAGCTTGGGCCCCTGACTATGGGCAGACATCCATTCACAAACCTTGGTGTGTGTATCGACAGTGGAACTGCTGAGTTGACGTTGTATTGCATAACCATTAATTGGGGAACGCTGACTCGTTTTGATTGCTTCATAAGTATTGGACTTGCGCACCATGTCCAGCACATAGCTATCGTCACCGTCAGGTGATTTACTGCAGCGCTTCAGTTCATCATCGTTAGCTCCGTCATAGCTAATGATATTGCCACCCAGCTTACGTTGCATGGAGGTGTTGCGTTTGCGACGCTGCCGTACCAAAAATGTTGCATAGATGGCCACATTGAGCACAATGAAGATGACAATCAATGCAATAAGCAGCTGTAGTGTCGTCTCAGATTTGGCAATAGGCTCTGATGGCGCAATGGGTGTGCCCGATGCGCCATACTCCCCATAGTCGGTGCCATGCTGTGTTGGCTGTGTTACTTCCTCGCCGGATACGGCCGCACCATCACCACCACCTAGCTGCTGTCTGTGGACGTGTCCAAATGTGGGTGGTGCATTGTACATGTTCTCTGCGGCAGTTTCGGTCTGTTCACTGCCAGTTGCCAACGGATCCTGAAGTAGCAATTTGAGCGTACGCACCGGATCCTCAGAGCCATTGTCACGCGCACCGTATTTGCTCATATGACCCGTAATCACCTCGTTTCCGGCCATAGTAGATGTCGATGTACCACGCAGCTGTTGTTGTTGTTGCTCCTGCTGTTGTATTGCCGCAATTTGATTCAGTTCGTCCGGTAGCTCTTTGTTCCAAAAATTCATATAGATCTGACGGTATTTGTAACCAACTGTTGGCGGTATTCCTGTCATGGCCAAAAACAAAAGAATTTTTAGTATGTACGTCAATGCCAGCACGTATTTATAGCCTTCCATGGCTTTAATGCATGAAAATATCAACTTTACTTACCAATATTAAGATAGGCCTGGGCACGTTTATTAAATTTGGGCCAGTCGAGGTCATAGCGATCCCATTCCAAGGCATGTGAGTTCAGAAAAGCGCCTTTCCAAGGTGCCTTCGGATTACTAAAAAGTAAATCAAATCATAAGTAAAGCTTGCTTAACCAAACAGTTATCGAGCAGAAGTTAAAGCTGTACAGATTTCATAATGAAAATATAGAATTTTCATGCTGAAATGCAATATAGAATTTTAAATTGAATCCTTATAGTAATGACAATCTATATGTTTTCTTTTTGTATGAATTTTCTGCATATTTTTCTTTAAACATTTGCTTTCTTTTTACTATTTAATCCCATAAACATATAGCTAATAACCCCCCTGGCTGTTACAATGAGCACCAAAATGTCTGCTAACGATCTCTGATTCCTGTTTTGATTGCCAACACTTTGGTGCGCCACTGCAATGCATTTCAACTAATAATATTTGCATTGCTGTTCTGGCTTCATATTTGTGTTGTTGCTTTTGTTTTTGTTGTCTAATAATAATAATAAAAGCAAAAGGAAAAAAAAATGAAAAGAAATTGCAATAAAAATTCTATTCATTTCGCTGTCCGAGCGTTGCAGATTGCAAAACGTGCTATAGAGCCAAGCTTCATTCGCATCCGTATCCGCAGCATTCGGGTTACATCCTCATACACATTTGCATGCAGAGCTGCTACTCGTCCCGTTGATGGCTTAGTTTCTGTCTGCCTGCTGCCTGCTGCTTGCCTCATGACTGCCTGCTGGTGTCTTCTGCTCATTGCCCATTTCCAATCACAAACTTTCAGCAAGTGCACTCTTCAATTCGCTTTGGCACACATAGACACTACTTACCCAGCCTTAACGAAATTCGTCCAATATGCCATTACCGCCTCGGAAAGCAGCTTTTCCTGCACGGAATAGTTGTGGCTGGAAAATGAGCCGGCCGGCGCCAGCGGCGCACCAAAAACGAACGCCAACTCCTCGCCCATAATACTATGTGGCAGCTGTAAAGGACAACAGCTTTTGTTTTAGTTTAAGCTCCTTACTAAATACTCTTTCGTAATACAAAATTAATAAGTATAAATTTAAAGCTAATAACTAAGAAATGACGACGAAATAAGTAGCGAATCTTAAACAAAATCAAAGAGAGATAAACCCTAAATATATAAAAAACTTAATATTGCACATTTTTTATAGTGAAACCAATATACCCAACATCTAAAACAGTTTAATGGCCACTGAAATACTTGCTAAAAATTTTCAATCTTCAGCTCAACGTCTAATGTTTTCCAGCAGCTTATGGCCAGTCAGCATCAATCTTTTTAGGAGTTCTGCATAAATATTTGGTAAATCAGCCAGCTGGCCAGACAGACAGTATAAAGAGTGCAGTGTTAGTGCAGTGAATACGGTTAGATAGGTAATAAAACGAACTTTTTTACTGTTGCCATGAAAATGTAACAAAGTCACAAAGCATTTTATTCGGAACTCATAAAAATTCTTTCTTTTGCCTTTTGTGGCTCATTTTGTGCCACTTTCATACTTGTCACAAGTCGTCAGTTATGGGACATTTATGAATGATGTATGTTTGTCAGATTTTCAGATTTTGATGAAATGCGAAAATATATAAATAAATATATATATATATAAGTACAAAATATTGTCTGAGCTGTGGTTTTATTGTATAGTTTGATGAATTTTTGGTTCAATAACCTTATGGATTAGATTCAAGCAGCTCGACGATACATAACTAAGTCGATGGAATGGCTCATAAATGAAATTTTATTTCAAGAATTTATGCCAAATTTAAGCATAAGTTTGCTTTTATATATCATAAAAATATAAAATAAATTTAAGTCTAATTTAATAATAGTTTAAGACAATAAATTCATTAAACTTAAATAATTGTGCAGAAGGTGAATTAAATTAGAATTAATTCCAAATTTTTTTTTTGATACAAATATTAAAATTCATTTTGTTAATTAATAAAATTGTTTGAAATTAATTGCTTTTTTAAGTGCCAGCTAATTGTGCATTATTTATGTGAACAGAGCGCAAATAATTCAGTTGAAAAAATTAAAATTTTGGCACTTTTTCAACTTCCTGTCAGGATTTATCATTAAAGTTAAAAAACAATCTCAAAATGGCGGAAATTTAATTTTGAATAAATGCTTTGTTCCAATTGTTTTAGCCTACTTTCTTTCTCTCTCTCTATTTCTCTCACTTTAGCTGCCTAAATTTTTTTAATCTCTCTGCAATTTCTTCTTAATGGCCAACAGAAGCAACAATTTGACTAAACATCATTTGCTGCCAATAAACTTAATGAAGTTTGAGTGTAAAATTACCAAAAATACTTGCCAAATTTGTTTAATGTAGGTGGCAGCAAGTGTGGCATGCCCCTGAGACAAGGTGTAGAAGAACGAGTGCGCAATTAGTTACATTTCGTAGTGGACTTTGAGTGGGAAGCATCTTAAATTTTGTTATTATGTGTTAAGTAATTAAAAATGTCGGAAGACCAAGTTAAACACTTTGCTATGTTTGGCCTCAAGGTTATTTCTTTGCGTATTTATATTTAATATGAGCGCCATAAAGTAGGCAACACTTTTAAAGTCACGTTCAAAGTTTTTATTATTTGCGAAAGACTTGAGTCGCAATTCTTTTTATGAATGCGGTCAAAGATGTTGCCAAACTTTGCCGCCTGTGCGCCGAATATAAAATTTAGTTTCTCTTTTATTTTATTTTTATTTTTTTTTTTTTTTTTTTATATATATTTATTAAGGTACACCGAATTTTAACAAAAACTTTTATGACCTTGATATCAACATTAAGCCTCCATAGGGGCGCAAAAGCTTAAACTAATAACAAATAAAAATAAGCTTAAGATAAAAATAACAAAAATAATTAGGAACAAATTTAAAGCATCCTTAGTCTAGGACATCTGTTTATCAGACTATGGGGAAGACGTTTTTTGAGCCGTCTTCCAGGACGGATAATGGTGAGCCGATTGGCTAAACGATTTCGATGCGATAGCAGTCTAAAGTTATATCTGCTGGAATGAAAGTTGATTTGCTGGAAAATTGTAGCTATGTTCAGGTCTCGGTGTAGTACAGTATTCCGTACGTACCACTCGCAGCCAGACATCACTCGAAGGATTTTATTTTGACTAGCTTGAATCCGCTTAATCAAGCTGTCGGATGCTAGCCCCCATATTTGGCAACCATATCTCCAGATAATTTTTATTTTTATATTCATACATTTTGTTTCCTTCCTTCTACAATTTATTTCGCATTCTTATCAAGTCACTAGACAAGCCATAGAAAGAAGACCAGAAAATAAAAAAATAAACTAGACAGGACAAACTCAATGTCTCAATGGCGTATGCACAAAAATGTTCAATTATAATATGCAAAGCATATTAAACTGCGGCTTAACAATTTCTACAAAATATTTGTATAAATTGAACTCGTTCCAGACGTAAAGTTTAAAGGGAGCTGCGTTTGATTGGTTATTAGAAAACAATTTTTTCATATTAAAAGTGAAGCAACAATATAAGAAATCACATTAAAAATGCCTAAGAAAATAGAATTTGTGGTCAAAATTTTTATTGTAGAACATGGGAAGAAAACGCTGTGCAATTGATTTCAAGTGCCAATTTTTGGCTTCTACAGACACCGAAAACTAAAATTGCGTTTAAGAAGTTCTCTCTCTCTCATCCTTATTCGCATCATTTTCGCCATTTTAACAATTGCCTTGAGCCGCCTCCATGTGCACTTCAAACGAAGTAAGTATCTCCCCCAGCTGCCATTCTTAGAGTAAGTGAGCTCCTTGGACGCCAACTTCCTTACTTCTTTTCAACTGCAAACATGCAAGACATGTGCCAAAAAGTTTTACAATATGCTCGCGGCTTCACTCCGATAGGCGTTCGGGTGGGGTAAGGGGTAAGGGAGGTAGGAAAGAGAAGACACTGACTGGCAGTCAGTCAGTCACATTTTTAGCTGATTGTCGAGTGTGGGCGTGGTCTGATATCAGGCAGTGACTAGCCTGTGAAGATTCTTAAACATCATCATCTATACCAAAGTATGCGACTTCTAGATACCAAGAATTCACATCTATTTAGCCGTATAAGTTAAGTATAGCCACTTACTATATGATTTAGATTATTTTATGGATTCATTTTTGTATCAGATTTAGTTTTGGTGCCTCTATAATATAAGTATATCCTGTACATCAACATCATAACCTTTCTATTTTATGGTTACAGGGCATAAAAAAATAAACTTTCGCAGAAGTGCAGAAGCGCAGTTTATGCAGAAACGTTCGCATTGAGTTCAGTTTTGGCCTGGTCTCTCTGAGAGGGCACAAAGCAAATGCCGCAAAAATGGCAAAATAAATAAAAATAAAATGCCAGGGTAAGGAGAAAAATGTTGCGGCATTGTTAGAAGTCTTCTTAAACGCGTATATTCGTATGTGTATATGTATGTGTGTGTGTGTGTGTGAGTATCCTTATGTAGGTTTGTTGGTTTGTTTGTTTGTTTATTTATTTGTCTGCCAACGCCCCCGAGCATATGGGGTCTCTGCGACTGTCGACTGAATAGCGATAATTTGTAGGCAAGCCTCCAGTCTGCGTTATCCCCAAGATCCTTTTCATGTTTGTGCTGGCGACGTTTTGGCTTTGGTCCTGCCATGAAATATTAAAGTGAATTTCATTTTTTCATAATTTATTTGCAACTAATGCGCTCGGTGCTTTGCGCTGATCGTCCTTACATTTATTCTCATATCAAACGCGTAAATATAAATGTTGCTTAAGCTGCACGAAATGCACTCATATATTATTTAGTAAACATTTTGTTGAATTTCAAAACAACAACTACAACAACAATTTGAAAAGCCTTAAGGAAATAGTCACAGTTACCAAATACTTATATATACTAATGGTAACAGTTAAATTGTGACTATAATTTATCACATCTTGTTTATAGTTTAATTGCCAGCTATTAAAAAGTTGTTGCACTAGGTTCACTGCCAACATTTACCACAAATTGTTGTCGCATTTGAAAAGTCAACTGCCTGTATTATGACCCACTTGCTAGAAGTACTCCCGGCTTATATTCATTCAGTTATTTGGCTTTTGCCAGCTTGACCATAGTTTATGACCAACTCAGTGCTCGACACTTGCGCCAGTCATAAAAATACGCTTAACACCCAGCTAAAGTTTTCAAAAATATAATGCAAAATAATAACTTTTATTTTTATTTTTTCCTTTGTTTATTTTTGATTGCTGAATATGTCCCCCTTTTATTTAGAATTTTATTTGAGTTTTTCACATTCATTATTTTCACTGGGATTTGAGTTTTCAGTGGGCTCCCTTGCAATTTTATACTAAAACTAACTTGTTTTGCCATAAATTTATAAAGACTTAAACAAAGATTGAGACTTAAAGTCAAATACAAAAGTTAAATTTATGATTTGTTCTACTTCTTTTTGCAAAGAGAATATTCTGAATGTGGTTAACTAAAGTCAATTCAATTTGATTTCAATCTATGAATATTCAATTTGGTTGGCAACAATTGTATGCTTATTCAATTTGCATTTATTTAACAAAATTTGTTACATTGAGCCATCATCTGATCAAATTTGTGTCTATACTCTATCAATATCTGTGCCCTCATTCTAATTACAAATCGATAGATACATTTAATCATAACATAGAGTAACGCATCTCAGTAATGGAGCTATCTTAAAAAGGCAATCAGTAACAAATCCATAAGCATGACAAAGCTATAAAAAGTGGCGGCAGAAGCCATAACACCAGCTAGCCAAAAGGACACTCAGACGGATTGACGACTACAAGACCATCAGCAAAAAGACAAATAACCATAGAACTAAGTCAACAGTCCATGGCTCTATACATCCTTCCAACCATTCACCCTTCCATCCATCCATCCATCCAGTCTGCCAACTAGCCACAGCCCACTAAATCGCCCACGACTCCAGCAATGTGCCTCGACTGAAGTGGCCCACTGGCTACTTAGCGACTTGGCAGAGACTTAAAGCCATGTTTGTTATTTTTGCAGCTTTTCTTTTTTTTTGTTTTTGCTTATTTTCCGTTAAGGTTTTTTTTTTGCTTCTCTGTTTTTAGTGGACTCAAAGTCAGTTCATTGTCTTTATTGCAATCGTTACGCGCCGCGGCTCGTACAGCTGCGAACTTGTAAATTGTTTTGCTGAAAAGCCAATGATGAAATAACCCCAAACAGGCAGACAGAATTCAGTCAACATTACATATAGCCTATAGGCCAAGTTACCAGTTAGAAACCACAAACGAAGCTAACTTTTTGGAAAATGATTTGGACTGGCATGAAGCAAACATGAAAACATGAAAACTCATTAAATGCCAACTTATACTGGCTATTCGGGAAAATATTTCGAGGTCTACTTAACCGCAGCATTTAAATTAAATGCGCTGCATAATTGGAATCACAATTTGACAGGCTTACAATGATATTGCTATTGCTATTGCTATTGCGACTCCATAGCATTTAAGCACAACAAATACAAAGTACACACACACACATATATATATATAGACATTTAGTATATATGTACTTACATTTGCATAGGGACCCGTCGCGCTATTATGGCCAAATACATACATATAACTGCGTTGATTCACATCCGCATGAAACATGCCGGTCTGTAGCAAAGGACCAACTACACGGGCATCGGAGAGTATATCCAACACAACGTCACGATGCTCAAAATTAGTGGCCTTAATCGGATTGTTGTACATGTCCTGGTATCTGTGAATGAAAAACAAGAACCACATGCCGTATACGTAATGTGCATTGTTAACATCTCGATTGCAATCAATGTTCTTTCGCGTACTTCATTATGCGCCCTGTTCTAGTTCTAGTTATTATTAACTACTATTTTCCGCTCTAGAACGCTCTTCAATGCAAAAAAAAAATTTCCGAAATTTCATACTAAAATACCAAAAGTAAATAATAGACTAATATGAACTTAATCAGCTTTTCCTTGCACAGCAGCGAGTTAATTTAAATTTTCTGCCTATCAATTATATAGGAGTAAAGTTAATAAGTTTATATCATTTCCTTTGATCACATGGATCTTTGTCAAAAAACGACTCTATTTGAATTTTTATCAAACAACTCATCAGCTTTTGCTTTACTCTGAAAGCAACGCTGCGTGAAATTTTTATAGCCTCAGCAGGACACAAAAAACTACTGCCTTGGGGGAGGTCTTGTGGGGGTTTTGTGGGGGTAGTGGTGGGGTATACGATGTATTCGGTGTATTCTCAATGGGTTTGCACATGTCAAGCACAACACTTGGCCTTTTGCTAGCAGCTGCTCAGTCAGGTACAAGCAGCTACCACAAGTGCTGCCATGGCAGATACAGAGCGAGTGAGAGAATGAGAGAGAGAGAGAGAGAGAGAGAGAAGTAGAACTGTAAACACATAGAGAAAATGGCTGTCAGGCGTGTTTTTGAATGTCTTCTTCTTTTGCTGCTACCTCTTCCACATCTACTATCTCTGCATCTACTGCATTTTGTTCTTCTTCTGCCTTCTTCTGGCCTAGCCTAATGTACAAATAAATAGAGCCATATATTCTACAATTTTTGCTCAGGTTAACGTTTTCCTTTTGCCTTTTACCTTTCGCCTTATGGCTTGTATGTACCATGTTATGCATTTTATTGTCGGCTACTTAAGTTATGCGCTTTGACCTCGATACAGACAACCAGCAGCCAACAGCCAACAGCCAACAAATAACAACTAGCAACTGGCAAACCCCTCTGAGAAAACACTCAAAAAGACGACCTGCAGGGGGTGTGAGGGTACTCATCATGAATGTATGGCAAATGGTACGAGCTGCTTGAAAGACGTTGCCATTTTTTTCTCGCAGCTGATTTTTCTTTTGAGCTGCAAATCCTGTTGCAGGATAAGTATATATATATATATATATATATATATAGATGGCACTTGCTTCTGTAGCTGCATTCCGGAGACACATGTTTGTACGCTTCTTTTTAGAGTTTGTCATGTGTATGGGAATGCTATATGTTTTATTTGTGGTTTCTATTATGTAATCTCACACACTTGAGCAAACGCTTAGAGCAAGTTAACCTTTTATACTTGATTTCTCTTTGTGGCAGACAAACAAGAGATCTTCAAACATAAAGTAAATAAAGTGAGAATTTTCGTTTAAAATATTTCTTTTCTTATATATTTTTAGATTATATTATGCAGATTCTCAAAGTCTGACCTTAATGAAGAAAATTATTTAAGCTGCGAAAAGGCTTTTGGCATTATTTAATTCCTTTTAATGCGTACAACCAACTTTTATGTGGCTAACATAAAAACGGGCTTAAATTATATATAAAACTGTTAATTGTATGAAAAAGCGAACAAATCGTCTAAGCGGCCACGAAAATACGTAATTAAAAGTTTTTTTTAGAGGAAAATGCAGAAAAAGCGCAGAGCGTAGAAGTTAAATTCGTATAGAAATAATATAATATATGCAAAATTTGGATAACACAAAACTAAAAGTTTTCTCTAACCAAGCTGGCCACAATACTTTAAATTAATAAATACGACAATGTTACGTATACGCACCGCAAACACCACACAAAGAGTCCAAAAGCAAACACAAACACAAACGAAAAGTTTAACTCACAAAACAAACCGCAAAACACTTGAATACCCAAAAATGCGGACACCTCTGCCAAAAGTCCACCAAAAATATGCACAACAAGGCAACACTTGAAGCCATGCAATGCAATGCTTGATAGTAGAGAGGTGCAGAGGGGCAGAAGAGCTGGGGAGCAGAATGAAAAGGCAACGCAGTAGTGCAGAAGTGACAGAAGTAGCGAGAAGCACAACTGAACTGAACACAGTCATTTGGTTTTGTGCCACGCCCACAAAAAATTACACCCATCGCCAGACACCTTGACTGGCGAAAGGCTTTGGCTAGTCACACGGAATACACAAGTGTGTAAACGTTGAGCTTGAAGATGAACACTATGCTACATGGGTTCCATTTCAAGTTAAAACGAAAATAAGCATAAAAAGATATCTTATAGAACTTTTATGAGCTGGAGATGAATTAGTATAAATGGTGTAGCTGTAGCCTTAATATTTTTTGGATTTTCAATCTCACGTGTTTCCTGTACCTTATTGTATAGTGTAATGGAAAGTCTGTTATGGTACACTACACTACACTTCCTGTGAGCCACTTTTACTGGCTGAGTATAAGCAATGCCTTCATTTAATTTCCGAACAGCGTGTGTGACACTTTAAGCGTTTCCGCTCTCGAAAATACACTTCGTGTGCTTCAAGGTGGGTGATTGTATATATATGTGTGTGTATATATTTGGTGTGAACTGTACGTGTGTATGTGTGTGTGTTTGTATAAGAGACAGTCATGTTTTGGTTGACTGCAAGCCATTTGCTGACTGCAGCACAATTTCTAGTGCCCTACATTTTGATAGTCATTGGCAGAGTCGTAATGAATTTGCTGAAGAGTTTTGCTAATGAAGTTGTGCAAATAAAATGTAATTTTATTTTAAATTGCATTTAATGAGAATGTGCTGTGCGGATTTAAAAAGGATATAGCAACGAGTATATATGGTGTTGGTAATTGAAACTGGTTGCTTTTTAACACAGCTCTTAACTGTTTCTGTTACTGATATGCCATATATATGTACTATATATAAATGAATAGAAGTTAATCAGTAGAAAAATATAAAAAAAAAAAATAAAATAAAAAAATTTCTTTCATTATTGCCAATTATTATGCTATGCGCATTGATGAAATCTGCTTTATATATAAAGTGGTTAATCTACTCTTAATAGTAACAACTACAAGTTGCAGGGTAACTGTGTTGCCAATTTCAGTTAGATAATCCTCAACTCATACTCTAAACATAAATAAACTAGTACGAGTACAGTGCTCATTAGCATAGACAAACAAAGTCAAAATCTCAGCTCTAGCATGCATAAAAATCAAATCCTTTAATCGGCCTAAGGACTCAAACAACCGAACCACATACACATGCGATCTGATATGGCAGCGTTAGCTAAAATAACTGGCTAACCAAAACGAGTTCTATCTTTTTACACACACCCAAACATACATACTTACGATACATAGACGATACATTTTGGGCGTTAATGTGTACATTTGGTTAGGGTTAAATTGTAGCTGTGTTAGGCGCACATGAGGCAACCACTTAACAGGAGTCACATTGCTACATACAAGCCACAATCATTAAGAGTTTCTGCTGCTGTTTCTGTCCTCAAAGCCTAAAGCACTTCAAGGCGTAATTTTAATCAAATAGCATACACAAGCCGCTGGCACATTTAAAACTAAAAAGAGTTGCCAGATAGCAATGAAATTTTAACAGTATATTCTGCATTATCCAATGTTATTATATATATTGTTTTAAGCATAGAACATCAGCATTGATAGCACTTAATATCAAACTCATTTGAAATAATAAACAAATTTAATTATTTAATAATAATATTTGGGTCAAATGCTTAAACATACAGCATGTACCACGAAAATTTACCAAAATTTTCCCTTTTAGCATGCTGTGGCCGTTTTGTGTGTGTTTGTTCTCTCTGTTCTTGTTGTTGTTGTTGTTGTTGTTTCCGTTTGGGCTTGTTTTGTTTTATTTGTATCTTGTTATTGTAAGCAAAAACCCACAAAACACTGACAAACAATTATGAATAACTGCTATAAATTGTCCCGCAAATGTGTGTGCCCAGTTCGCTGTGTGTGTACGCGTACGGCATATCTGTTTGGATTGTGGCAGATTGTTTGGCGCATAAAAAAAAAATGTAACATATACATAAACATTATTTTATACAATGTTGCCACTTTAGCGTAGTAAAAAGATTTAAGTTCAACACGAATAAATTTCAAGCTTAATTTTTGGCAGATTTTTACTTGAAGAGGATATGTAAATTTAAATTTCTATTTCAAAATTTAAAATAACATTTATTTTAAAGCAATTTAAAGAATTTAAAAGTTAAGCTAATAATTTAGTTATCAAAAATAATAAACAATTAAATTTTATTTGATATTTCAATGCAATATAAAATACTTTGTATAACATCGTTTATATTTATTGATTGATTTTTGTTTGCAACATCGTATCGTATTGATAAGTAAATTTTTATAAATTCCAGTTAAAGTGGCAAACAATATTACCACAATATAAACATATATCTATATATATATATATATGTTTAATTCCATTTATATACTTTTTTGTTTAAGCCACAACAATCCGCAAGTTGAATTCGCACTTCATGAATAAAATTTCGACATTAAAATTTTGCCACTTGCAGATTCATATAGCCAACAAACATTAATATAATACTCGCATATATGAATGTTCACAGCTGCAAATGGTACTCTTTCAGTTGCAGCTATTCACAATATGTGAAAAAAATTAAAAAAAAAACATCACATAAGTATAGTTATAACAATATAGTATGTTGTACTAGTAAATACCCTATAGCAAGCTTGCACATTATATCAACTTGAAAGAATTGTCCTTGTGCATAGCTTAAGCAATGGAATTCAGCTTAAGTATCAGAGAGAAGACTTAGAATTGCATAGAATTCTTTGCCTATGCAATCATATAAACATTATACCCCATTTGCCTGTTAAAGGGTATAGATGTGGGTTCAACATCTGCATAGCACGAGACATAGGAGTTGTAGTAGTTGAGTGGGCGTGGATTAAAAGTGGTAAGAGTGTGTTGTGTTGCAGCCAAAGCAGATTGAGTTACAGAGCAGACACACACAAGAGGCATGTGGCAAAAGGCACGCATGTAATTTATGATGTTTCAGCGAGCAAACAACACGTTCTCCAACAAAAACAGCAAAAGCGTTGCAAGAGAGCCGAAAAACTTTATGAAACATATACTAGAACATCGGACCAGGAAGCGACACTTAGGCACATGGGATTGCATTCACTTACACACACAAGAAGTTATTAAAGTTGCAAAAATATATAATACTAATTAAATTATATAAAATAATTCTACCCTCTCCACGTAACACTTAAAAGAAATCACGTAGACATATAAATTTTTTGATTTTCTTGCTAATATTTTATGTTTTATATATATTTTGCTCTAGGGTTAGCCATATACGTGCATAAATTTAAAGGTCTCTGAGTAAAATTTGTTGATTTGTTACCTTTTATTATACGGCAACCCTTTGGCTCTTTGTTGGCTACAAAATATATAAATTATAGCTTAAATCTGATATACAATACAAGCTGTGCACTAATTGAAATAAATATTTAAAAAGGACGATACTATATTGCTCATAAATACTTCAGTTTGTGCAAGTTTCTCATTCCCATACGACAATCTATTAGACCAACCCTCGTTTATAACAGATTGCTATAAAAACACACATACACACACACAGTAAGAGATAGATGGGGAGGAGAGGGAAGAGTTAAAAAGAAAAATGTACTAAGAGTGTGGGCGTCAGTTGTTTGTAAGCAATGTGCATATTTAGTCAACGCATTAAAGCCAAAAACGTACAGGCCAACGTCAGACAGTAGCGTTTAAAAGTTTATGGCCCTGGTATTGGCCACCCTTTATCCGATATGCTGCAGGCCAGACGCTGTATTTTCATAATGTATGCAACTTCCGGTAGCAGCCCGAGGACTATAAATTAAGAAGCACACTGAGCTGGAGCTGGAGCATACGCTGACAACATTGCTCCAAGGCATAAACAACACCAACACCAAAACCAACACCAACGCCAACGCCAACGCAAAGAACAACATACACATCAACATCAACAGTAGCAGTAACAACGCGTGGAAGACAGCAGCTGCCCAGCATTTGCCGTCGCATATTTTTATAAATAATAATAATAATATTAAAATAAATAAGTTTACGCTATTAAGCGTCTGTTGGCCTGCGGCATTTGTCGCCGTCGACCCCATAACTTCATGTCCTAGGTCAAAGCTCCAGCTGGTCTCTCAGTGATTCTCTTATCTACGTGTCTGGCGCCTTGTTTTGGCTGGCTGGTAATTAAAGAGCTCGGCGTTGTCGTTGCGGTTTATAAATTGGTAAAATTAAAATGACAATAGAGCTGTCAGCGACAATTTGAGTTGGGTTTTGACACGCCCACCTACTTGGATCTGTTGACTTTTGATTGTATGCAACAGTTTATAATGGATAACGATGGACAATGATAAAATGTGAAACTTTTCAAATTTATTTTCACCTAAGCAAAATTCCATTAAATACTCAATATGAACTTTCTATACTAATGTTACTAGGTGGCAAAATAATTTTTCAACAAACTGTTTTAAAAATGAGTTATACTAGCTTGTAGCAGCTCAAGTGTGGGAATCAATAAAAGGAAACCAATTGAAAATTCCACAAAAATTCCTTAAGTAGCTTAATGGAAATTTCTCTAAGCTTAAGCTGCTCTACAAATTTCCGGCACACACGCATACACACATGCACACACATACACAGACAGTTAAACGCTTGGGCAATGACAGGGTTTTTAAAACAACGCACAACACTCATGCTTTAAGTCATTGGGCAGCAAAAGATACTTAATTTTGCTCAAGGATATGTGGGAAAGGATACTTTACTATTATACCTTAACTCCTAGACGCTTTGAACGGGCCATTAATTTCAGTTGGTAGAGCGTATGTGTGTCGGCTTTACGTTTAAGTGAAGACAAAATACGCTGTAATCCTGAAATGGCCAATTTCATGGCTAGTGTAAATCAAACACGCCTGCAATTAAACGTTATATCTACACTCACACACACACACACACACCCACACTCCCACTCATCGTAGTGTTTTTGGATCACCTTTTGGATGACCTGGCCAAAGCAGACCTGACCAGACTGGGGCACTAACCAGCAGCTTGTGGCGCAACGTACAGCCCAATTTAGCAATGTGGAAGCCTAAACAATTTGAGGCAATTGCTTTGTAGCTCATTAACATGCTGCAAGGGATATTGGGCGTGGCTGAATTTGAATCTGATCCTTTGTGCAAGTGCTTTTGAGTGTTGTTATTGTTGTTGCTGTTGTTGTACAATTTTTGATGTTACCCGTTGACCAGCTAATATTGGCCACCTGCACTGTTGCACAACAACGAAACTTGCAACACAAGTGACCATTTTTGCACCAACCCTGCCTCACCTGCTTCCCCTACGATTATCTAAAACTGAACGTGTAACTGGGCTGGCCATTAGATGCAGCCTGAGAACACGTTGAAGCATGCTAAAAGGGTCAGTTCACTTCAACCTCTTATACCTTCAACCGTAACTTGTTGGAGCTGCTGGTGGTGGAAAACTTTCCATAAAGCATAACGTTCCAAAACTGGTATAGAGCCTCGAAGTTGTATATAATGTTGAAACGAAAACTTGCCCCAGCCTTGTAGACAAAATGCCAACTAGAATGTAAGTAAATGCTCTATGGAGGATAGTCAAGTCCTATCGCTTAAAGATGAGAATGTGCTCAAATAATTTAATAAAACTGTGCAAGTTGCACAAAAGCAGTGCAAGTCCTTTTAAGTGGCAGCTTATTGCCGAGTTATTAGAAATTATGCACAAAGTTACAACGCACATAAAAAGTAGCCAAGAAGGTGGCTACTGCTCAAAGGTAATATGAAATCCTCGAAATATTTATGCGCAGCTTTACACGGGTATCAAAAAGATGAATTTCAATTGGTGAACTGATTTCAGTCAACTAAATAAATAGATTGTGAACATTATGAAAGTCTAAAATAGTTATGAGCTCAAGAACTGTTCGTCAACTCTTCTCATTTCTTTCATTGTCTTAGAAGGCATCTGACATTACTGGGATTTAATGCAACGAATTGAAGCAAATATATACAATTTGTTAATTTATATATTGAAATGAATATATTATTGTTAATTTACTTAATCAAAATAATATTTTGCTGCATTTATATAATTTTTTTTTTTTTATTTGAAGGGAACTCTCTTGGTTTGTTTTCATGTCCCAAAGGGAAAATATAAAAAAAAAACGCTGCATACTTTTAGCTGCTATCAGCAAACGCTTCCACTCAGATTGCATCGACCACATGGAATAACTCAATTGATGTATTAAATGCCATTTGAAAATATTTTGAACTGAATATCGAAGGACTACGCATATGAAATCCAATAGGAATGCAATTCAAACGTGTCATGTACGACTGTTTGTTGAATGGACAAGTGCAAGTTTTTAATGCTGCGAGGGTTGTTTGTAGTGTTAAAACAGTCAAAGCTCTTAGGCAAAAGATAAAGGCAGCTCGGAAGTTTGTATCCCCGCTCCTGTTTACTGCTAGCAATTCAGCAGTTAGTCAGTCTGTTTGTATGTCATTGCGATAGTTTGTACGTCATGTTGAGATACAAAACAAAAAGTGCCGTTGGTTGTTGGTGTTGCTGTTTGGACTGCCATTTAATTCAATGACGAACAACAAAGCATTGCCACTGGGATGCAGTGTAGCAGCTGTTCAGTTGAAGTTATCCTGGATGAATGGGTGGAAACTATGTGTGTGTGTGTGTGTGTGTATGTGTCTGGGTATATCCATGTTGCTAAAAACAACCAGCGTTGGGGCAATGCTCATACAAAACAATTTCCCTGGAGAGTTCCCATGTACAGTTATTCGTATGTGAAAAGCGCATCTGTTGTTGATTGTGTGAACTTCCTTTCAATCGTTTCTTTGTCGTTGTCTCACATTGTTTGTCGTTGTTTTTGCTTTTGTTTTTGTATTTGTTTTGTCCCATGGTTTTGTTATGTTATTGGTGTTATACGCCACAGTCTACTGTATTCCACCTCCAGCTAAGGAATCTCATTTAATTATTTCTCTTTGATACCTGTTAAATTCATTTGCCATATTGCAATCATAATTTTCAATTGTATGGCTGCATTGTGCACAGCTTTCATTACATTGTTAAGTCCATACAATGCTATCATATCATAAGATATCAAGTTTATGTTGAACTTTTCTTTAGGGCAAATGCCAGTCGGCATGCTGAGTTCAGTTTATTTGTGTCTGCCTTCAAGTTGCCGTTTTACTCGACCAATGTCATTTTATTTAGAATCCTTGCCGTGCGTCTTTAGAAACAATTGCGCTCTTTTGTGCAAATAACTTTATAGCATATAGTGTTGCTCTGTCCAAAAGTGAGACTCATCTCAGTGGAATGCCATACACACACACACACTCACATTCACATTCACACATATCCATATAAAAGAAAGTGCAACTGTAAAAGTTAAGAACTAAGTTGACATGACGGGGGCGGGCATGCAACATTCGAATTTTGTGCACTGTGCCATTTATTTATTGCACGCCATACAGTACACACACACACAAGGCTCAACGGTGTCCTGCTTGCTGGCAATGAGATAGTCACTGCCATTGTTTTGTCCAAATGAAATGAACAGAATAATGAATGTGTGCACTGAACCTATGGGACACCATTGGAACAGTTCGCCTCGACTCTCAGTCTCAGTAATAACTAACTAACTCTTGACACAATAGACTGACCCTGGCCTCTTGCATTATATCCTCTTTCATATTCTTTTATTATTATTATTTATGTGAACTTGCACACATTAGTTATTCAGGTCTAGCAAAACTCAATGTCTTATGTCAGATTAAATACTAATTAAGCAGTAATGTAGATGTTTATCAGTAACAGAAATAATGGAAAATCAATTAAGTCTGAGTTTATTATTAAAGCAATGTTGGAGCTCTCTATTTAAATTGATCAAAATATATTACACAATTCTTTAAATCATATAAAATTCCTCATATTATACTATTAGCTTTGATTTGATGTATCGTGAAATATCATTTCATCCATTTATGTATCTGATTTGATAGCTTTCCATTTATTGCTGCATAAATTCTGTTAAACAAACTGAATAAATTTTCATTTTAAACAACTGCTCTAACGGAATCGTTTAGAGACTCCTGAGGCGCCACCTAGGCTCGATTTCGACTAATCCCAGGCACTTAAGGCAAAACAAATTGCCACATAAACATATTATAATTGAGACGAACGATAGGGATAGTCCTATATATATGTATATTATATATATATGTATATGTCATGCTTCAGAAAGTGTTAAATGCATTTGAGTTGTAACTTTATCCTCGCAAAGTGTTACCCACCACAATCCATAGCAAACTTCGTCGGTTATGTAATATTATATGCTAGTTCACACCAACATAAAATAGCGCATAAATTTCACTTACTTTTTCAACGTGGCAGCCAATGCCAAATCGGGGCGTACATCAAAGCGACTCTGCATATAGAAGCGTAATAAATTATCGCGTTCATTTTCACGTAATCCTTCCTCGAGTGCTAATGCGGCCAATGTATGATAGGATTCTGACTCCGTGATGCCGAATAATAAATCATAACTGCAAAAGAGAGACGGAATGAGAGAAAGAATATAGGAGTAGTAAGAAGATAAGGAATCTATGGAATTATGCTTTATGTCTGTGTCAGTAGTTAGGCTTGAATTTTGTTACATAGCAGCGATGTTTCTGAGCAAACTTATTTAATACACAGTGAAAAAAATTAACTAAATATTGGAAAAAAATTAAAAAAAAATATTAACTATATACAATTTCTTTAAAAGCTGCAGAATAGCTATAATAAGATCAATTACTTAAGAAAAAATAACCATAATTTATATAGTTTAGGTATTAATTTTTATAAATGCATCAGTCGCCTGACATAGACCACTCCAGACAACCCTATAAAATTACCATAAACGAGAGTTGAAAGCACTAAAATAAAACGAGGTCCTGCGGCGAAACTTGTTACGCTTCCTGATAAATGGGCAATAGAGCAGAGCAGAGTATAGCAGACTATAGCAAGAAACAGGACAGTATATAAATGGTAGGTTGGTGAGAGAGAGGGGGGTAAGGGAGCAGCTGTCTGACTCAAAGACTAACTACATATTTTGTGTCCTGTTGCGCGACTGATATCGGACTAACAAAGCCAACAAAAGCGCATTCAAAGTGGAAAGTAGAAAGTAGAGAATGGAAAGTGTCTGGTAAAGTTTTGTGTCCTGTCGATAAAACTAAATGCAAAAAGTTGTTAAAATGTAGATAAGCAAGCTTTTAGCATACAACTTCAACGATAATTATTGTCCTTATTTATTTAACAACAACAACAACAATAACAAGAATAACAGCTATATGTATTGAACTTGCTTTTGATCAATGTATTCATTTCATTAAAGTTCGTTTTGAATGAATTTCGATTCAAACTAAATTCAACACAAAAACTCTTCGATTCGTACGTGCAGTACGTGCTTCAGTTAACTTTCTCAAGTTTACGGTTACCGCCTTTGCGGTAGTTACAAGCTTTACGACTAAAAGGTCCTTTTGGCGCATACCTCGACTGCCTACCTCCTGCCTGCTGCCTGCTGCCTGCTGTAATTAATAGCACTTCCTGTCGGCTATTATACCATTTAAGCATAGAGTTGCTTGTCGACAGCTAAAAACACGTTCGACTTGTAAAAGGATAACAATTAAAATCCAATTAATCACGCGTTTTATTAGATTATGCGGAGCTATGTTTACGGAATGACAATGGCAAATGGACACGTGCAGTAATCCATATTGGACATTGTAAAATCAAAGAAGAATGAGTGAGAACTAAAGACTAACACAAAAGAAAACAGCAAAAAGAAAAAGGAAAACACAAAAGGAAATGAATGAAATGGGAAATTGACCCCTTTTGTCAGAGCCTGAGTTATTACTTGTTGCCTGATTGATTGATGTGTATAAATTATACGCACAGCTCAATATTATCCCAAACTCTTACTGAGCTTAAGGTTTTACAATATATAGTAGATGCTTTTTGGTATCTAAAATCAATAAAGGCACTCGGCAACAATTTGGCTAAATCTGCTCAATGCCAAAAAAAGAAATAAAGAAATGTAACAGATACTTTAAATAAAATCACAAAACGATTTAAAAAAAAAGAATTTTTTTTGCTTTACTTATAAAAAATAAACAGATTATATATAACAGTATATATTGGCTGTTTTCTTTATGCTCTTAACTGAAATCTGTTGAATTGAAAATTTTAAATACTTCCATTTAATTGAAGCATCATTACTGGTAGCATATCCTGTTTATTGCAATTACTTTGTCCTTCGTAACAAATTCTATTATATTTGTGCAAATATTTGTGCACATTAATTACTTGTCAGAACCTACAATTACCTATTTCTGTCACTGAACTTACAATTTCTGTGCCAGCTGTTCCTGCTGTATAAAATTAAATCTACTTTTTCTTTTTTTTGGGTTCATTTTGTGACACATTTTGTGTGTGACCTTCAATTGTCATAATAGTCTGCAGCTGGCGCATTAAAACATGCCATTAACTGGTGTGTGTTCACTTGTTGTTAAGTACCAACAAGTGGCACTTCAATGGTCATTCACCTGATGATAACTTAAGAATTGCTTTGCCTTTGCCTTTGCCTTTGGTGATTTCAATCTTCAATGCTCAAAATGAATACTTGAATTTCACGAGCAATTGGTTTGTTAGCCTCAGGTAACATGCCAAATACCAAATGCCAAACATCTAATCAAGTAAGATTCAACAAATAAATGAATAGTCCTGGGGATATATACAAGTCTCTTTCAGGTTTCCTGAAAGCTCGTCTAAAGCAAATAATAAAATCTATGCCTAGTGCAAATACCAAGGGCAAGGGGCAAATGGCAGAGTGCAAAGAGCAGGGAGCTAAAATAAAAATGTGACAGCAATTGCTTAACAAACCGGCTGAAATGTTCCGTATAATGCCCCATGACCTTGTATGGTTGATTTGGTATTACGTGTCCATCGACAATTGGGCCCAATGATGTTGAAAATTGTTGAAACGATGTTGGTATGTGTAAGATATCCTGGTAGCTGAAAGAAAAATAATAGAAATAGCATGGCATCAGTAAAATGGTGTAAAAGGCTCATATAAGTGTATGAATGACAGCATGAGTGAATGAATCACTGACTGAGTGAGTGAGTGTGTCAGGGTGTATGTGAATATCTGTATGTGATGTCTGACAGAGGCTACTTTCACTTTGATTTGAAATTTCTAATAAATTTTATGTGTGATTTGTTGCTGGACACGCGCAAAGTATCCCCAAAGAGCAAATTTTGACCGTTGCCTCAAACGTGCGACCCATAAAGATACATCGAACAAGATACACATATGGTCTTTAAGACTCCTCTTAATGCTGCAGCAGTAAGCAGATGTTGTTACAATTTTCTTTTTTTTTTCAAATATTAATAAGCTTGGAAAACTTTCTATTTTCATACAAAAATAGACAAGCCATAAAAAGTAGTTTATTTAAAATAATCAGTTCGAAACTGTTGCAAAATCAGCTTAAAGATTCAATATCAAAGTGCAGTATAACACTGAAATATATGCGTTTAGTTTAAGCCAATGCACTAAACTAACTTATATACTAGTTTTTGTTGTATGTATGTATGGTATAAAGTACATACAATCCGCGTACAAGCAATCTTTACCTTGCTCCAGTACAAAGTAAAAGTAAAAACAATCAGTTTATAAACTTATTTTCCATGTAACAAAAGCGCTTTTAGCCTCAAAGTGAATTTCAATTTGACTTTCTACTTTATTTATTTAGCAGTTGCATCTTTGGCGGCGACTCCTGGCACAGCTGCAACACACACACACACACATGCGCATACGCCTCGACCTGGTACAACACATTGTTAGGAATTGCTTATAGTTACACTCTCTGCCACACAAATAGTTCGTTTAAATTTAAAATTCATGCATTGCGCTCCGTTTTATGTAGTGTCAAATACATTGCGATTGGGAAAAATTAAGATAATTCGAGAAAATATTGAATTTCATATACCCAAACTTATCTACCAACTGCAGACACATTGAAAGAGGAAAATAATATATTTCACATAAGTGATGTACCTAAGGATACCCTATAAATGCTGCTTGTTATTATCATATATTATATTGTTGAATTTCATTGAGTAAAAAGTTTATTCAAGGTGATTTTAAAAGAGTTTTCTATTGATTTGCATTTTAATCCAAGCAAAGCTTACTCCCAACTATACAATATACCTCTTTACTACCATAATTTCTTACTGGGTATGCACAAAAGTGGCAATTTTAGAATTCAGTAGAAAAATATAAAATCGGTACGAATATTGCCAAATGTCGAAATTTGCAAATTGACATTTTGAGTTGTGTTGTCAAATGTGGTTTGCCATTTAGACCAAAAAAAGAGCAAACGTTGTCGAAAGGGGAATGCAAATTGGTTATAAAAATGATATATAGAAAATTTTCTAACGAAATATTACAAAAGCAATAGAAAGTTTATATTAGATCTATGCATGTGTTGCCAAATAAACCTTATTGTAGGTAAGGCCTAAAAATACAAGCAACAGCTTTAAATGAACCAAATTGTATTAACGTTTAAAGCTGCACTAAAAATGCAATTCTTATGGCCAAACAACATATATACATAGACCGCAAACACTTTAAGACACCAATAACCGCAGCACTCAATAAGGATGCTGTTGGTGTTGTCAATTGCACAACGTGTTCCATAGCAACAGCAACGGTTGTTGTGGTCAACGCCGATTGCCGGCTGTGGCTATCGACTCATGACTAAGTTTATCACTTCGATTCCTTTGTTTTTGTTTTCCCTCTTTCTCTCGTTCTCTCTTTGTCGCTGTGTATGCAACTCGAATGCTTCACAATTTGTGGCAGCCTTGAAACAACCGTTCAGTGACTCTTTCTCTCTCCCTCTCTCTATTTAGTTGAAAGTTGAAAGTAAGCTTCAACTGAGTTTCAACTGCAGAGTGCAAAGTTTTGGAGCGTGTCGTATGTGATTTATGATATTCATATGGAAAAGGTTTGCTGTCTGCCTTCGTTACAGACTCACTTATTAGCTGCTCTGCCACAAAGCTGTCACAACTTGCAGTGCAGCTACGATTAAGCCTTTAGAAAAAGAAACTTGGCTTAAATATCAACTGCTTCCGTGATACATACACCGCTGTGCAGCTCAATAAGGATATCATTTAAATTAACTAAAATTTGATATTATGATAAACAATTAGTAATTGTTATTGTATCAAGTTATCAAATCTTGTAACTATATTCTATTACTAATATAATTTCACAAGTCTACTGAAAGCGTATATAAATATAATAGCAACATATCTTTATACCTATAGATATATCTATATATATACAGTTTCTGACAGTTTAGTTAAAACAAAGTCACACACAATGCACAAATTTGTCTGGCCAACTTACAATGACTGAGTTTGTGTGCGTGTGTGTTTGTGTGTGTAGTAACAACGAAGATTGATGATGTTGCTTGTATGTTGCATGCAGCTACTTAAACAACTGTACTCAAAGTTGTGCACACAAGCCCAACATTTATTTTAGAATGAAATCGACCTTGTTATTGTTGTTTTTTTCACTTTTATTCCTTTGCTCTCTCTCTCTCTTTTATTTTACTTTACTTTATTTTGTCTTTGGCTTTGCTTTAGTGCTATGCTTTCTATTTAATGAATTTTTAATATGCTTTCCTTTTTATTTTGTCAATTAAGAGCGCTCAACTTGCACAATGCAAATGTTTGTGTGCGTTGGATTATTTGTGGGCCTGCATGGCGTATACTTTATATAGAATAAATATATATATAGACATATATATATATATATAGAAAATATACTTTATTTTCTATGCAAAGCATTTCTTTTTGAAGTTATTTTTCCTTCTCTAGTTTGTTTGCATTGTAACCATTTTAAGACGATTAAATGTGCACTAAATTTAATTCGTTTGTTCGTTCGTTACACAACTTATAAAAATGTTAAAAAAAAGAACCAAAAAAAAGAAAAAAACTATTCAAGCCATTAGATAAATTTTTTAAACTATTTTTTTTTTAATTAAATTTACTCTAACTGCATAAAGAGAATTGTATATCTAGTGATTTTATGCACTTATATAATAAAAACTGATAACATAACGTGATTACATGCTATACAATAGAATTATATATATATATATATATATATAGATATACATATATATATATATATCTATATATATATATACATAACTGTATATTCATATTTGATTGGAGTAATGTAATTTGCATAAATAATTAAAGAATTGTATTCGAGCAATCAAATGAAAGAAAATTTTAGCACAATTCTAACCACAATGCAAACCTGTATAAATAAATAATTAAAGGAAAAATTAAATGTACAAAATGTTCATTTGAAGGCAGAAATGAATGAAATGAATGAATGAAATTTGTATCGAAAATACTCAATAATTAAATCAAATATTTGCTTTAAGCTGTAAATCGTTATAAAATAAAGATCAGAAGTCGTGTTTTTAGTGCAAATACATAAAACATAACAAATGAGCAAATCATTTGAATAACTATTACAAAACCAACACTGCAAAGCAAGGTATTATTAAATATTTAAAATGTTTCATTTCCCAAGACAAAGCTACTTCACACACACACAACAAATGTACTATCTGTGCGTTTGTGTGTACAGTGTAAATGCCAATGTGGCCAAAATGTTTGCACAACTAGTTCTTACCTGTATACATATGTATATGTATATGTATGTGAGTATTTCTTTGTATAAAGTTCTCTCTGTGTGTGTGTGCAGTACAGAACACATTTGCACAGTAATTCATACATAATTCATTGCATTCACTTAACACTCGCACATGCAATTCACCCAACTACTCACCCATTCACTTCTTTATGTACTCACACAGAGGCGTATACTCCTCAAGTTTTACTCATTCATTAACACGTTTATACAGCTGCTTCCTTTAAGGATACATTGACAATAACAGGCTGTTTGTAACAACATTCAATGATATCAATATCGATAGATATATAAGTATTAAGTATGCTAATTATAGTATTTATACTTCTAATTCATTCATGCTCTATCTTCAAGCACTCACAACCTGCTCTTAGATAGTCCTTTTAGAGTATATATTTGTACTCCTATTTGCCTATAAGAGTTTTATGTAAACTTTAGTGTTTATATTACCCTATCTAAGGTGCTTTAGTTAGGGTATACAGTGAGCAGTTTGCTGTACTGCCAGCACCCTTTGCCGAATCCTTCACATTGGGCAGCTGTGTCACACCCCAAAAACAGTTTGCCAACTTACTGTGTCAATTTGTTGGGGGCAAAAGAAAGCAAGTAGAAAGTATATAAACGCACACCCACACAGCACACACATTGTACAGAAAATAAAAAAAATAAATTTATATATATATATAAAGAATCGCCATGTTTGTCTGGTGACAGCATAATAGTGTGAGTGTGTAATTTTGTGTGATTGTGTGCATGTGCTTGGCATAATTAACATAATTACTATTATTGTTCCGTTGTTGATTTTGTTTAACATACTTACATACATACATTTCATGCGCTTTTTCATTTCATTTTCTATGCAAATTGTTTTTTAGTTTCTACATTTCTTTTACAATGCAATAAACTCGCACACATACAACAATATCTCTCTCTCTCCCTCTCTCTATCTCTCTGCGTGTGTGTGTTTAAGTGTTACATTGTATACATTTTGCTATTTATTTTTATACTCTGCTAATGTGCAATTAAAATTCTGTTATTTTCCATTTTTTTAATGCTTTTCCGAAGTAGTAAAAATAATAATATAAATATTTATTTAAATATTTATAGAGAGTAAACACAATAATTGGCCAAGCCGATGTGAAATGAGTTTTTAAAATGGCAATAAATCAATTTTAATTTTACTAAAAATAATTATTTATATTTCAGGTTTAAAATTAAGCATTAACTACACTTAAATAATTTGTCTAATTAAATAAATTATATTTGTAAAATATAATTAAATATTTAAGCTTATTTCGTATAGAAATATAACAAAATGTTAAGTCGAAGCTACGGCTAGAGGGTATAGTAACTGTATCTTCTATCTAGTAACTAAATCTGATGTATAAATATGTAAATAAAATATGCCAGCAGATATATATACGATATATATGTTATCTGACATATAATACATTTATTTTACTGAGCGAAAAGTAGGCGCCAGGCAGTCCCATAAAAATAGTGTCCATAGACACAAACTTAGTTGGAAATTTAATAGGATCTCATTAAGTGTATCAAAAACAACGGTGAACTAAATAGTATGCTAATAAAGCTTATAATTTATTGTGCATGACACTTAATGGGCAGTTAAGTAGATGTAGATGTGATGGCAGCACCCGTCACCCACCTCCCCGTAAACTCCAAAGAAGCGCGGCAAAGGCGTGATTAATTGAAAAGCAATTAACTGCGAACGCCCTTGCCTACAGACTGCTAAGGATATGGTTATTGGTGGCTGGTCAGAGGCGAGAGGTGGGCGAGGGATGTATCAAAATGGACACAAGGGATTACAACTAATCTGAATGCAAAACGTCGTGGTACATGCCCGAAAGGCAAGGCATAGGCATAGGCATAGGCAGCACGCATGATTAGTTATGGTACGGATAAATTTGGGGTCCATACAAGGTACGGCTCATTGAGGACGCAGCGCGATAAAGTCGTAAATTTAGCGTATCATTAGGCAGCGCACAAAGGACGAATCACAGCACAGGACTGGACTGGAGTGCTGCTGGGTACTGATGAGTGCTGCCAATGCTTAAGCAAATTAAATTGACGGATTCACTGGCACTTACCATAAACACTAACAGCCATTAGCAGCGACTATGGCTGTGTTTATAATGACCACAAGATACTTGTATTTGGGAATCTGTATTGGTACTCTTATTGGTTAGGGTCAGGGTGTACTCATAACACTCTAAATAATTCAATAATGTGATTGACTCACCGACGATGGCGTAAACATTCCAACAGTGTATCATCATCATCAGCAGCTTGGTTGCTTAGGGGACAATCGAGGGCATTGGCAATTTGCATGGTCAACTGCAATGAGTGGTTGCTGGAGGCCCAATCTGACATGGCTGAGCCGGACATAAGTATGGCGCGATGGAATAGTCCTGTCGTTATAACAATAACAAAACTTAATTATAAGCATATAATCTTAATGAGTGAATACATTACCTGATGCAACTGGTGATATCATTAGATAATTGACGCATGCCGCACCTGTGCTATGCCCCATTAAAGTGACACGCGTATTGTCGCCGCCAAAGGAGGCAATATTCTCTTTGATCCAGTGTAAGGCTGCGATTTGATCGAGCAGCGCATAATTAGCAATATTATGTGCATCAATGCTAGGACGCATGAAACCTAAAGGATGTAAATATATAATATATAAGCTGTTAACTATTTGGTATCCACACTTACCTAGTGCACCTAATCTATAGTTAACAGTAACCACAATGACATCACCATAGCTGGCCAGCACTGAGCCATCATAAGGATTACCGCTATTCCATTCAAAGGACTCGCCATGTAAGTATACCAAAACCGCATTCAAAGCATTTGTTGTCTCTAATTGAAAGAGATATATATATATATAATTCATATAGAACTTAAGTAGTTAAACGATTAACTAAATGCAGCATTTACTTACCACCATGTGGCACATACAAATTCAGATACAAACAATCCTCGCTCTCGCTTTTTAAATATGGCATAAGCCGCATCAAATACTTGTAACGACCAAGTGACATATTCTCACTACTCTTGGCTGACACATCCGGTAATTTCTGTGGACAAACCGGCGGCAAATGACGTGCAATCTTTAGTCCTTGCCATGGCAATGGTGCGCCTGGAAAATATAATACAGAGAGAGAGAGAGATAGTAACACCATTAGATAAGCTGAAACAAACTTTCATAAAGTTCACTATGACATGCCGCACAGTGGGCAAAATTGGGATTATAGTGAGCAGAACGATAGGATATAACACACAACTTCACAATTTCATGAACTTGTCCCACTGTGCTCAAAGTTTAACCTGCGATTCTGTGCTAGGTTATTTTTTCCTGTATCTGTGGCACATCGAGAAAAACAACATTCGATCGGTGCTCTGTGTTCTATGTCCCATGTCCTGTGTGCGGTGCAAGTGAAAAAGGAGAGCATAAAGTCAATTTAGTATTTATGTAACACGGTCAACGGGCACTTGAGAGTACCGTAAACAAGTTGACAGCCACAATCACACCCACAATCACACTCACAATCACACTCACACTCGCATTTACACCCACATTTGAACTCACGCGAACTGTTTCAGCATTTGAGCGTCGAATTCAAAGGACACTTGGGATGCTGTGGGCAAGTCAACTGCGGTTTTGGTTTGGTGTTTCAGTTAACGTCGAATCGTTACATGCAAAAGGGAATCGCATGTGGTACAGTTGTAACCACGATTTGGTCAAGTTAGTTGCAATGTTGTTGCAACTGCGTTGCATTGTTGTACAACATGTTTTGGCATAGAAATGTCGAACACTTCCCAATACAGCACATACTCCATGCATCGGATAGCTGTTTAATTGGGTTGCGAAATTACTTCCACATTTGGTCAACAGCAACATACAATATACAATAGAATGAGACTGTGGCTATATGATAAGGTTTTGAATTGCTTTATTATTAATTAGAGCTGTTCATTGTGGTTTAATTACACAAAGCACATGGCACAAATGAGGTGGCTACTCAGATACAACGGGTAATATGTGGTTTTATAATATGCTCACAAGGATATGTGATTTGATGAGAGACATACCAATTGCTCTCTATCCTTCTCTCTCTCTCTCTATCTCTATATATATATGACACATAAGTGTTAAAGGTCCTTTCAGTTTATATACTAAATATTTCTATATGCTTGAACTTATGGCAAGTATTCTATAGGAAATCTGCCGGATTACCATATTGACATATGACGTTTGTACACATTTCATTTCCTTGTCGAATATTTCGCGTTATTGTTATCATAAAAAGCAGTAAAAAGAAATCTATACATAGACACACACAGACGCAGAGTATTACCAATTCTTGTAGATAAGTGGTAAACGCAGCGGGCTGAGAGGAAGTAGGGAGCAAGCGCGTCAGTCGGTGGCGTTATTTGCGTTTTGTTATTAATAAATTTTTGCAACAGGCAAAAGGACACTGTATACGCTTGTATATGAAAATATGGAAAATATGGTATATATATGAGTTGTCCCGTGTGTGTAACCCAGTGAGAAGAAGTGAGAAAGATGACAAAATATTCGCACAGAGAAAAAGCAAAACAATTTTCGACGTGTTGTGAAAAACTTTTCTACGAGTTTTTCTTCTTTTTTTTTATTTATGTTTGTTTGGTTGCCGCATACACATACATTGCTATCTATCCCGGCTAACAGTATGTTATGCTTATGTATGTGCATGTGTGTCTGTTCGACTGTGTGTGTATTTGTGTATTTGAGTGGTTGTATCTTTTCAAGTACATACACACATTAGGCATACGCAAACGAATCTCGTATTTGCATTGGCTTATATTTGCCCGACTAGATTCAAAGCTGCGATTGTTGCAACAATGTTGAGTCTGTGTATCTATGCGTCTGTGTTGCAACATGTTTGCAATGGCAAACAACATCCGCTGACAAATATTGCGTCAACGTTGTCTCTTCCAGAGGCAGACCGTAGTCTGTAGTCTGCAGTTTGTATTCTTCGTTATTGTTGCACTTGCCGCATGGATTGAGTGCGCGACACTCAAGTGCTCAATAAACGCAACGCGGTGGCAAACATACGACCCAGAAAACACACCCACACACACACACAAACATAGACACAAACACAAATACCAACACAAATACAAATACAAATCGTGACATGCACTTTTGTTATGGCCTGCGGCAATGGCTGCCGGGTCTGCGGGTCTGCGGGTCTGCGGGTCGATGCGGCTTTGCCTCAGGCAATAACTGTTGGCATGGCCAAGATAATTTATTGTCCTCGGCATGCAAGGTCCTGTTTGCTACATTGTGCATATTGTAAGTGTTGAATTGAAGCCTCTTAGCAACCAAGTTTTCATATACAATTGCGGTTGCATACTTTGTACCATTGTTGCGGCAACAGAGTTAACCTACCATTTAATTACCGGAAGTCTCTTAGCCAATTTCATCAATGCACAAAACAGCAAACTTTCTCTTTGCAAATTTTCCAAACAAATAACTTTTGAATACGTTTCCACCCACAACAAACCCAGCTTAATTAACACCAAACAAAATATGTTGCAGAGTTGCAACTGTTGCAAGTGTGTGACAACATAAATACAAAATATCAAAAACATGTTGTATTTGATAGGCAAATAAATGCTGGAACTAAGGGACAGGAATTTGTATGGATTAAGCTCAGGCAACTACATGCAAGAATAATAGCATTCAAGTAGTATACTCCCACTTCTCCCCCCCCCCCACACACACACTCACAAGCACACACACAGATACACAACTAGAAATGCATAAAATGTATTGGGTCATAGCAAAAATGCTTTTGTATGGCATACTTTGGGGCGTTCGGTCAACCGTTTGGCTGTACGTGTCAAGTCTTCAAAGCCTTATGCCAGGTGCAACTCAAAGATAATTGCCTAAATTGCAGGCTAAATTCAAAATTGCCCTGCAGAATGTTTGGACATGGTCGAAACGTTGCCTGTATCTACTGCGTAATTTAGGTTTTGATTTTATGGGCTTGGAGTGGCAGGGTGGTAAGTGGCAAATTGCCATCATATTTGTGGTCGAGAACAGTGATGCTACTTTTATTGGTAATAGTAGCAGCTAAAAGTTGCTACATTTCTCTTAAGCAGCAAATAGTATAGTAGTAAATTTAGTACAAACTAGCCGCAGGATTTATGAAATTTATATATTTGTGATTCTAGTTATTTATAAGTCTGGCAAGCACTGTTACTATTTCTGGCCAAATATTGGCCAAGAGAGCTTGACACACTCCATGTGTGTAGGTTGAAACTTACCTGGTGGCATGAAGCGTCGACTACCTGTGGGCGCCTCTGCATAAGGTAATCCCAGATACTGATCCACATCATGTAGCCCGGTGGTCACATGGAAACGACGTACGATGCCCATCAGACGACCCTGTTTGATTTGTATTTCTTTGGTATACTGCAGTTTATCAGGCACCACATGGCGACGCTCCGGATGATGTGTGCTCGTTCCGCTCTTGCTATCACTGTCCGAGCTGGTTGTTGTTGTAGATGTTGTTATTGTTGATGTTGAAGCTGAAGCAGAAGATGAAGCTGAAGCTGGCGTTGCCCCAAACCCACCCAACAACTCTTCACTGGCAAACAGTTTGGACATTGTCTCCTTAAAGTTGAACTCCAAGCTGTGTGTAGAGTCCTTGGCCTGCTTGAATAGTAGTTGCCTGATTGATTTGGCCGCATCCGTTCTACTTTGCGTTGGTATTGTAGTTATGTCCCCAATAACCGGTGGTGCAACGTCCTCCATTGCCATTGTATTCTCGTACAATTTTGTTGCATTTTCCAGCTCATTTCCGTTGCGTATTGAAGGACTGTGGCTATACGGTGTTGTTTCGATTGATTTTTGCTTTGGCAATGCAACCGCATCGTTCGCCGCAGCAGCAGAAGTAGCGGCAACTGCAATTGACATGCCCCAAGTGGCACAACCGTGGCAACAATCAGTGCTTAATTGTTTCTGATTGCCGCCAACTGTCAACAGAAATAACCAAAATGCTTCCAAACGAAACTTCATGGCGTCGCACAGTTTATTTTCCTTCCTTTTCCTTTTCTTTAATTTTGTTTTCTTTTCTTTTTTTATTTTCCAATTTTAATTTCCAATTTTAATTTTAGCCCCTGTGCTATACACAGCAGCTTTTCACATTACGTTTGTCTTTTGTATTATTTATCTTCTCCTCTTCTCCTTCTCTTTTCGGTTTGTAAGTTTTATTTTATACTTTGGTTTTAATTGCGTCTTACACAACACCAAAATCGCTACATTTTCTTTCACTTTATTTACATGGATTCTACTTTTGCCTTGAATAGTTTTTTTTTTTTTGCTTTGTTTTTTTACTTTATTTACTTGAAATTTGTGGCATGCTTCCGGCCCAGTCTTTGGTTTTGTCTGTTTTTCTGTTCTGCTGTTGCATTCCTGTTGCCATTGCAAAAAGGCAAAACTTTCATTCAGATCTCTTTGAGTAAAGTGCGAAAAAAAGAATTAAAAGCAAATAAAGATATAAACAAAAAAAAAGTATATATATATATGTATTTGAGTTTCAAAGAGTTTACTTTTTATTTGTGTTTATTTTTCATCCAATATTTTCCTTTGTCATTTTTTATTTATCATTTTTTTCTTCACATTGCAAATATTTATTCCTTTTCCCTTTTTTCCTTTGTAGCTGCATAGAATTTATTTATTTAGTAATATAACTAATTCATTCTATTTATATATATTATTTAATTTTCATTGGAAAACTATTTGCCTACAATTTCAATATAGAAGCAATTTACAGTTTTCCACTCAAGATGATTGACATGAATTTCCTACTGTGCCGTCAATTATGAAAATAAGAAATGAAATGTTTTTCCACAGTCAATTATGTTGCAAGACACTTAGCTTATTGTGGCAGCTCATACACAGCCCATTGATGCAATTTATGTTCAATATTAGAAAGAAGTCTATTAAATTGACTTTGTATATACAAAGTTGAAGAACAAACGATTTGTTATTCAAGTTTTGAATGCTATTTGTGATTTTAATATCCGTTTTCAAATTTTACTGCAGCATAAACAAACAAACATTAAAAATAGGAACACTAACAAAAACAAATTCCCATGACGATTAATCATGAAAAAAATCAATAAAAATTCAATTAGCTACTTATGTTCGCTGTACTTTACTAATTCTCTATATACATATATATATAAATATATATGTATTGGTGTGTTGACACTAATTTCGTATATAAAGCGAAACCAATGCAAAAATATCTAAAAGCGGAACGCAAAAAGGCATTTAAATATTTTCTCATTTTACGAACACAAAAACTCAACATGCGACTAACATGTGGGGTAGCTTGGAATGTATATTCATCTATATATATGTATGTGTATGTGTGTGTCTATTAAAAAAAAAAAAACTATATATCAAAATAAACACCATGCTGATGCGTTTTAAAAGCATTTTTCCTTACAAAACAAAACTTAATAAAACAAGTAAATTCTTGTAGAAAAACTAGAGCCAAAAAACTTGTTGGATAACTAAAAACTTGCAAGAAATAACAAGAAAAATGAAAAAAGAAAACAAAAGAAATGAATTTAAGTATATGTGGAAAATAAAGACGAATTCATTATACACTCTGAGTACACAAAGTTTAGCTCAGGCGGATGTTCAAGTTAAAAGCTCTCCAGCCAAGATAGAGAATCATCCCAAAAATTTTATCGCTTGAAATTTTTATGCGTTTTGCGAGAAACTAAAAATAACAAATGTGTGCCAAAAGAAAAATAATAAAAATGATATAAAAATTCTCTAAAAATGTATTTTTTATTTATTACACTTCTTACAGAGTTTTATCTACTCCATATATATATACATATATATATGTATATATGTGTGTGTGTGTGACGCACACACAAATGTCAAGGTACATACGTTGAATACATAACTATAAATTGACCTTTTTCTTCATTTTGTTACATTTTGATAGCAGAATCGTGTTGAATTCTTCGGCAAGCACTTAAGCAGCCGCGAAAACAGTCGGAAAATGGAAAATGTCATAAATTTTCCATCACATAGAAGCTAATTGAGTCAGCATTGGCTAATGTTTCGACTCTCTTAAGCCAAATACTATAAGTATTTATAGCTTTTGGGGAATGAAATGGAAAATCATCGCTATTTCCGTAGTTCGACAAGAAACTGTTAGTATTTAAACAGCTGATGATTTAAGTGAGAAGTGAAGATGAAAGTGAAATGAAATTAAAATACATTCGGTTAAAAATAAAACAAATAAACAATAAATAGAACTGTCCTCTATGCAAAGTTTAAAAAACAAAATGCGTAGCATTAAAAATAAACGACGAATGCATTAAAATAACAAGCTAAAAAGAGAGCTAAAAACATACCAATGCTATTTCATTTGCAATTTGGTACACAAAAATAAAAAAAAAAACAAAAAAAAACAAAAAATACAGTCCTGAGTTAAACTGGCAGAAAATGTCAGAAACTGGCAGCTGACAAAAGGCGAAGACAAAAGGCAAAGAAACACTTCGTGCTGCAATGGGAATTTAAGTTAACTTAAGTAAAGTTAAGTTAAGTGATTTGATTTCAATTGTAGCCTGAGCAGCTGAAAAGTATTTGGAAAATGCTTTTGTATGCAATCTACTGCTGATGGATGAAAATAAGATTCTAAAATAGCAAAAGAAATAAATACAAAACAAATCTTGCATGACTTTCTGCTAACTAAAACTGTTACGAGAAGCTGGAAATAGACTCCCCTGTAATAGTAAAATTCTTTTAAACTAAAAAATGCTCAATGTCAGGAGCAAATACGATAAGCATTTTTTATCAGTAAGAGAACAAAATTTGATAGTGAAATAAATGAATTTTGATTGCAGAATCATATGACACATGCTGCATGCTCGCATGCAAATCCAATCGATTTATGGATGGCATAAAACTTATATGGCAAAACTATAACAAAAAAGTGTAAAATTATTTAAAATATTTATATAAAAAGCAAGATTGAAAGCAGATTTAATGTGCATTCAGTCAGAATACAAATAGAAGGAGCAAAGCAAAATGTCAACAACAACCGTAGAAGTTTTACACGTATTTGTAATGCAAATTATGTCAAAGGCCACAGCCACAGTAGCAACAGTGGCAACAGTGGCAACAGTAAGGTCCCCAAAGGGGGGGGTGGGGGGAAAGAGCTAAAACAAAAATTTGCATAATTAGCATAGAAACGACAACGCATTGAAAGCTGTCACATTTGACACGCAGCGCAGCAGCGAAGCGTCAAGGGAAAATTGAAATCTCTCTGCCATAAAATGAAACCCAAAACAGAAAACAAACTTAAAAGAAAAACAACTCGCATAATAACAACAAATTATCTGCCACTAATTTTAGCTACCCCACAAATCTACAAGAGAAATTACAAATTAGAAAACCAAAACACAAAAAATAAAAATAGTAAAAATAATCAACATGCAACCAAATCATAACTGTATCTGTGCATTAAGTTCAACAAACCCCAACAGATCCCAAAAAGATATATTTTTTCACAATTTGCAATTTATTTTTGGGTCTATGCAAGAATTTCGTATGCAGCAGGCCGCCTCTGCTTGCGACAATTGTTGGCGTGGGCGGGTCTATGCGCGGATAAAGTGGGCGGGCAGTAAGTAACAAGTGCATAAATTTGGCCCATTATCATGCAAATTAAGTAAAGCATACTATATATAAGTATATATACTATATATATATATATATTTATACTGTTTACAGTTCAGAATGTACTGGCTGCTCTGACGTCCATTTTCATGCCAAATTGTTGCAAAGGATTTTTCTCTTAAAAGAGATATATAGAGAGAGAGTGAAAGAGATGCTGAGACTTAAATTAATTACATAGTGCAGACTAGGGACTAAGATTTTAATTAAAGCCAAGTCAATTATAAACTGATTAAAGCAGCTTGTATTGAATTTTATTACTTGAAATGTGTTTAATGAAGTTCAACAGAATCGATTGATCATTGGCTTTAACTGCAAGTCAGCCACCTCTGCTGTAAGCAGTTTATTGAATTTTATTCTTATAAATATTATTATATACCCTTGACTTCACTCAATAGCTGTAATTTTCACAGCGATTGTATGGGGTTTATTTTGTATACAAACATATATATATATATATATACATATTTATATTGTATTCATCTGCAGCGCATTATCATAAAAATGAAGTGAATATAATCAGTTTATTTATAACAAAGGAAAGATATATTAAATATTTAACATATTTGTAAAGCAGATTCTCTGCTTTTTATTATTATTATTATTTTTATTGAACTTTATACTGTGTACTGTGTAACCGATGTATTATGCATTAATTATTGCAAATTGCAATAAAAGTGCTTGAGGTTTTTGCTCCCTGCTGCAATGAGCGTATTGTAAATATTTGCAATGGCCACAGATTTCCGATATCAGAATTCACAATTCAGTTTTCAGTTTTCAGTTTTCTGATTTTTTCAGTTTTTTCATTTTCAGTTTTCTTTATTTTTTTTTGCCATAATTATGCGCATTATCAATTTTCTGGCAATTTGCATTTACCAATTTGCGCAGCGATTTTTCTCGCTTGATTTGCTTATTTTGATTTGCTTTTTAGTTGCACTTTGATCTGTATATTGAAGCCGCATTTAGATACACTTTGATCGCATCATATTAGCCAGCAATCAACTATATCTACATCTATTTGTATATTTATAAAAGTATTTCACTTTGTCACTTGACATAAATTGCACAGATAAATAAATGAAAATTTTCAATGATTATTTTTATACCGCGCACAGCATTTGATTGCATAAATAAACTTCCGTTTCGCGTTCCATAAATGATATAGGTAATTTCAAATATATATTATATATATACGTATATATATAGTTGCTATAATTTATAGATTTTTTTAAAAAAAAAAACTTTATTTTTTTTTCTTAATTATTTTGGGGTCTGACCCTTCGTTTTGCACTTGGCGCGCGCGTTGTTTGTCTGATTTTGTCCCCCTTTTTCGATATGTAGTTTATTTTTAGCTCACGTTAAAGATGTATCTTTCAGATACTTTGCTCGGCGTAAGTATTTCCCAAGATGTTGCCCACGTAAGAGCAATATATGTTGCCACACAAACGACACGATCAACGTTCTAAAGGCGACTGTTTTGTATATATTTTCTCAACTAGATTCGTTGATGTTGCATATTTGGGAGTGTCATGATTGGCAGATCGTTCTCTTTGTGGGGCTCTCTCTTAGCTATTCCTTGGAATTTTCTATGAGTTCCTTAAGAGATGATTAATTGTAGGTGTGTCATCGTTTCCTCAATTCTAATTGATTTTTGAAATTTTTATCTTATTCTCAATCTTTTTTCGGTTTTCTGTTTTATTTTATAGTTTTCACTAGAATTTTTCTTCCTTTTGATTCTTTGTTATCTACTCAGTTTGATCATAGAAGGGTTGGTTTAAGCTGAAACTGAGTAATGTGTGTGTGAAGGGAGAAAAGTCTATTTCAAGCTTCTTATCGGACACTTCCTGCCACAAATCTTTCACTTACTCTGCAGCAAGCACAGAGTCCAAGTACGAAATGTGTGAACAATCTGGCTTAAAGTCTTAAATCAGCTTGGCTTTTGTCCAAAAATCTAAATTCAAGAGTTTATTTGCTCTTCATCTTGGCTATCCCATCCTCTGGCTATTGCCCACTCAATTTCTGCAGATAAAGGTAAAGTTTTTCCTAACCAATTTTGCATCTGTAAAGGTAGCAGTAAAAGTACTAGTGAAAGCTAAGTGACTTGTTTGACTTCTTCATTGTGTCTGGTTGCCATTTCAACGCTACTCGGGCATGTTGAAAAACGTTTAAAGGTGATTGCTAGCTACCAAAACAAGCAAAACAAGCAAAAACCCTTCAACCCATTTTTTACCAATTTTTCGCTTTACACGTGCGCGTGGGTCACACGTCAGTCATGCCGTGTTGGGTTGTTCATACGCCACGTAAACCGACACAAGAATAAAAAGAAAAACCGAGCACTCGGCCCAAAAGTCCTTCGACCTGCGCTGACAAGTTACAAGTTCAGGCAATTTTTCCCCTTTTTTCTGTATGTGTGTGTGTGTTTTCTTTTTTTTTTTGTTGCTTTTGGGTAAACTCTTTCCCGCAGGAAGTTTGGCAAATTGATTTGCTCTCTGACGTTCGAGTAGCTAATTTACGACCATCAAAGTGCGCCAATAAATTAGGCTTAATTGCAAGATAATTAAAATTGAAGACTCTTGAAAATGTTTGCCTAAAAATAATCAAACATCTGCTTTTCTCCTATACCAAATACCAGCCATATATATCTATAATAGAACTCTAGCAATGCCCCATACAAATTGCATGCAATTTAGCAACTAAAATTGATAAATTTTTATATGCCAGGGCAGAAATAAATTCTATTTAATTAAGAGAAAATATTCTAAAATTATGCACAAAATTATACTTATTTATAAATAATAAACCAAAAATATGTACAAAAATTATAAACAATAATATAATAATATAATTGTGCAAGTATTGAATGCAATTTAATGGCCCTTAAACCGAACAAATGCAAATTTACATTGAGAGCGAACAATATTCATAACTACCATTATTTGGCATTTCCTTTAGTTAAATTATTTAAATTTATGCCAAATAAACATATATATGCCCAGAGCTTATTTATATTCAATTCACCCAAAAGTATATCAAATTATGTTACAAATGTTGTAAAAAAGGCTATTAAAGCATGTCTATAACAAACTGTAAATTGAGGCCATAAGCTGCTTATGCATTTCTGTGCAACTTTATTTTAGCTGCAGCAATCGTTTTGAGTTAAATATTATTTGGTTCGAACTGAATTGGAGCACAAGCAAAGGAGCTGAAGGTTAGTTCAATAAATTCACTTGAGAATAGTTTGAGCCGAGATTATATTTAAGCCGTTTGGCATTTATCATGTTCAACATTAGAGGGATCTCATTTAATAAAGAGTTGACATTTTTATGACCCTTTCAATTTCTCGCTTCACTAATTCCTTGCCAAGCAATTTGTTTCATTTGTTGGAAGCTGCAGTCTCTCACTTACTTTTACTCTCTCTCTCACTCTCTCTCTCACACTCTCTCTCTCTTTCTGTGTTGCCTTACCCTGGGGACTACAATTTGCACCACAGTTACGACCTAATTAACTTCGATTTCTGCTCTGCAGGCATTTACATAATTGTATCTCGTAGCGCATAATTTTTACATGCAGTGGCAACAGTCACGCCCACCGCATACCAATGTGCAACCTACAGATAAGAAGCAAGAAAAACTGTTGGAAAATAAAAAAAAAATTAAAATGCAATGCTGAAATCAACTTAAAAGTGAAAGTTTTAAAAGAATAGAGTAGAAATTACTGAATAAAGCGAAACGAATATAGAAAAAAAAAGTTTTTTTTGTAATTGTCCTTTTTACTTGGTCTGTTGCCTGCTGGACATATGGCTAACTGTAACAAGATTTAACTGAGAGAGAGAGAGAGAGAGAGAATAAAACATTATCCTTACAGTTGTATGGCAAAGTCGAAGGCTACCAGCTAACCAGCTCTAATTAAGCAAGCAATGTTCAACTTTCAAAATGAAATCCAAGGGAAAATGTAAAAAACTTCTTCAAATTAGCTGCAGTTTTTTTCTTCTAGCTGATTTTGTTGCATTTCACAAAAAAGAAAAAAAGAAACAAAAACAAATCATAAAAAAAAAATGCAGTCAAACGATTTCATTTAAGTGCAGCACATAAAAGCCAACTAATTTGGTGGTAATTATGCCAGGACTTAGACTTGTCTTTATGCATGCGGTTAGTCCCTATAAAGCTGTCTAATAGAACATGGATTTTGGCCAAAAATCCCCCAACATTCAGTTGCAGTTCAAATGCTTGAGCGCAAACTGTACAAAGTGAAACCAAAAAAAAAAAAATAAGGAAAAGTATTTCAAAAGTTGGTTGAAAAATTTGCCAAAAAAAAAAGAAAATAATTTCAACTCACAAATAATTCTTGTTTGTGCAAACTTAACTTCTACTAACAGTTTGTGAAACCATATATTTGGCCAACTTAAAAATATTAAAAAGTTCCCACAAAAAGACAACACAAAAATTGTGCAAAGACCTATAAAAATCAACCTCATAACTAAAGATATAAATTATATAGAAAAATATACTATTATCCTTCAAGAATTAAACAACAAATAAAAGCACTTCATTAGAGCATTTTACTCTAAAAATTTCATTTATCCACTTGCTGGAAGTTTACCGTTACTCATTGCAAAGCCAATTTAGAAGTTTCCATTGGGTCATTTAATATATTGGAAAGTAGTGCAACAAATTGAGCAGAAAAACACAAACACAGCTTAAGTGGTAAGTGCTATTTGCTTGAACAAATTTTGGCAAATCAATGGCCAGAATGTACTTAGATTATTGATGTTGAAATACTTACATATATAAAAATATATATATATATATATATATATGCTTTAAGCTGCTGATTTCACAGCCAACTGACTGAGCATTGTTACAACTAATCCTTAAGTCAGTTATGTATGCCAAGGACAGTTTCAATCTGTTGGTATTTAAATAAAGATTTTAAAAGCAAACGGTCCAGGACATTCACATTTCCAAGCGTATGCAAAGCACAATATAAATGATGCTCATTTACACTTGTCGTTCTCAAGTAACCCAAAATATATATATATGTACATATATTTACTTATATATATATATATATATATATAGTAGAGTTTAGTATACTATACACTTGTTAAATAAATAGAATGTGCAGAAAATAAAGAAACTAAACGACGACTAAATCAAAATGAGTTTAGAGTGCGGAGAGAACCCTTGACAAAGTTTGGCACAGGACATTTCAAGTGGGCGGCCGAGTGTCCTACAAAAGTTGCTTTGGAACAAAAAAAAAAAAAATAAAAATAAAGACAAAATAAAAAAGAAAAAGAGAAACAAGCATAAAAATTCCAGAAAAAAAGGATAAAGAAAAAAGCAAAAACACAAAAAAAAAAAAAATATAAAAATAAAAGGAGAACAGAGGAATGTCCACTTGTATTAAAGAAAAACGCTGCAGGCATTTTAAGTGTTGTTAATGCCGTTGCGGTTCAGCTCGAAAGTTTTTCCACAGCGTAAATGAAACAAGTTTCTACAGTTTTTCACTGCACGTGGCTGGCCACTGGTCCCACCAAGGAGACGCCGCACCACCCAACTATATACCATATACTCAAACCACACCAGTGCAACAACAGCAGCATCCACTGGGGAAACACTTCAGACTCTCTCAGCTTTATGCATTTACGCCCAGCCATAAAAAATAACAAAAATCTCAAAACAAACGCAAAAAAAAAAAAGAAACAAAATAAACCAAAACCAAAGCAAAGAGAAAAACTTGCGTCACATTTCGACCACGCGTGGCTGCCTTCATGTTGTCATCCTATTCGCCATCATCATCTCAGCATCTCTGCAGCTCATTCTCATTCCTGTTGTCATTGAAAAAACACAAAAAAATACAACAAAAAAAAAAAAAATGAAAATAGAAAATAAAACTACGCCCAGCTGCTCGGTCAGCTGCCATTAAAAAAGTTGATGCCAACACAATGGGTCTATGTAAATTTTACACGCCTTTTTTTCTCCATTTTTTTCTCCCTTTTTTGGCACGCCTTTTCACTCTAGAGATTTTGCCACTAAAACGGATTATACAGCTCCTTCAATTCGTTGGATTTGCTAATACTTTTGCATTGCAATGTTATTTAAATACTATTATTCATATACTAAACTATGGATTAAACCTTTTAATGAAAGACTAAAGTACTATTTATTTCTTGTATACAAACTGCGATTCACTTGGATTTTGTAAGCCTCTTTTAAACATGCTCTAAATCCTTTCGTTGAAGTTTCTTTTGAAATCGCATTTATTATCTTTTCATTTAATTAAACAAAACATAATTAACTGCAAATTAAATATATGTTTTTATAAAAATGTGAAAAATTAATATTATTCACTTCATAAAGTTTGCTTTTCATTTTTATTATTATTCCACTCTATCAGTTCTAACCCTTTGTATGAGAATTTCATTGATAAATATTCATAGCTTAATTCGGTATTATTCTTATAGATTTTTTCTGTCTGCTCTGATTGAGCTTGCATTTTGCATTTAATTAAGTTTTTTTTTTTGGTATTATCAAATAATATAGCTAATTTCTCCATTTGCATTTTACTCTTTGATAGATTATTTAAAGTAAATCCTCATTTTCATTTATAAATTATGAGAAAATTCATAATTATGCTCTCAGCAGCAGCAGCGGCGGATAAAAAAGGTAAAGCTGAAATAAAATGTTTTAAATTAACATAAATGAAACGCCAAAGATATGCGCATCTGTTCCGCATTAAATATGTCATATCCTGTTTCCAGCACGCACACAGACAGAGGAAGTGGAAAAGGGGAAAAGCAGAGAGAGAGAGAGAGAGAGATAGATAGATAAAGACCTGATGCAGCTTATCAGAGACAGGCTTCGGTGTAACAAGCGAAATGAGAGAAGCCTTCCACCACACTCTATTTATAGCTCTACTCCTTTTATATTTTGCTGTTGCTGCTGCTGCAAGAACGTAATGTGCCGCATGGAATTGTGAATGCAATGTACTCAGAATTGCAATAAGACACCAGGAAGAGCTAAAGGAGCCACCCTTGGGGCATTGCAAAAGCAGAGATTGAATAATTCTGTACTTAAATGAATGGATTATCTGAATATTTGTTATACTCTAACACAATCAGTGTACTAATTTGAATTGTAGATAATATATTTAAATATATTATATTAAATAAACAAAAGATTTGCTCTATTATTATTAAGTTTTTATACAAAAATTTACTATGTACAGCAGCTTCTTATTGGATTCATTCTTCTATGGGAAACTTGTATATTTTTCTAGCTCAAACACAATCAATCTTAATATAGAGCATATGAAGTGCGACTACTTTAAGGATAATAAATATATATATATGTCTATATATCTATATAAGTATATATGTACATTTTTTGTGGCACATTGCGTCTACTGTACCTTTTAATACATTGGAGCATTGTTGTCTTAATTGTTCTTGTTATTTTTGCTTTTGCTTTTGCTGTTGCTTTTTCTGTTGCTTTTGTATGGCTCTTTTGTATTTTTGTACTCTTAATGTTTATTGTATGTTGTAGGTGTGCACTTGCTGCCTCGGATTGTTGACGTGACTGGCAAACGCACACTTAAGTGCACTTGAGCGTTTTTAATTAAAACGCAATTCTTCAAGAAGCGTCAGGAACAGCAGCTCGGTCGAATGGTCCAATGGTCCAATGGTCCAATGCTCAAATGGTCAGGGTTGATGGGATGATGTGGTAGAAGCTTGAAGAATGGAGAATGGCAAAATTTGCAAAGGGAATGTTACAAAATTATACTTGCCGAAGTTGGCATTAAAATATGTTAAGCTGTTGAATAAAATATGAGCTGCCACCCAGAATTGTGGCATTAATAAATTGCCCATAGCATTTACATAATCTGCCACAATTTTTGCATATAATGGTAGTAGAAAGAGTAGAAATAATAGTATTTATAACGAATATTGAAGGTAAAATCAATGCAGGAAATGCAGTGGCAAAGACTGCATCAATCATGTTGCCAAGAAGTTAGATGTCTTCTTCAACTGTTTGCCAGTCAATCAGAGCAATTTAGACAGCTTCTGGCTGCTCATATGACTCGTTTACGTAGAAAATTTGTTGCTTCCATGCAACATAATGCAACGTCATCAACGTAACTCAGGCAAGCAACAAGCGGTAACAATGTTGCCCTGCCAGAAGCCATACTAACAACAAACACACATGCTCTATCTCAATAATGATGATGATGATGATGATGATGATGAGTTGATGATGTGGATGATAATGTTGATGATGAGCACAACAAGTGCACAACCCTTTGGCCCCCACGCTAAATCTGGTATATGAAGTATCTTGTGTTGCCTTTGGCCTGAAGGGGACTACGTGCCACAACAACTTACTTCCCTGGCATTGGCATGCCACATTTACGCGCTAAAACTGCACTTGCCACGCGTGCAACCCAAAATAAACAAAATAACATAAGCAAAGATGAGCCAAGATTTTCCACTAGAATTGCTTATATTTTCTTTGCTGGAAAATGCAACAATTTAAACAGTTCTCATTTAAAATATCTATTCCTATATTCAATCCATGGATATAGGCAGAGTGTATTCACTTTGGACTGCACTTTACAGTAGTCACATCAATTTCAATTATATTCATATCAAGCTGTGTTTAGTGAAAATTGCCATACACTTCTGCAAATCTATTAAATCTTTGAAAATAATTGCATTTCCTTTCACTTTATGCGTTGTCTAATATATATTCAGGACCACAAGGTTCTAACATATGTATAATGCTTCCTTTTGGCAAACGACAAATTAACAATAACTAATTGTAGGCTAATGACCAATAGAAGCTGTCAGTATCATCCCAAATACCAACCAAAATATGCATAAGCTTCATATATATATGTGCATATGTATGTGCTTGTATATATGTATGTGTCGTATACTTATACGGAACGAGGCATAAGAGCCATAACGATAAAAGACAAGTGCAAAGACACTTTGGCAGAGAGCCCAAGTGTCCGTTCAGTGCTCCCAGCTGCCAAATATGGAAATAATTTACACTCTCATATACATATACATACATATATATATATATATGTATGTATAAATATGTATATATAATTTATACATATATAAATTGACATAATTAGCAGTCCAGCTTTAGGCGCCCATCTACAAACAAGCTTCAATCCTAGCAGACACGCTGAAAGCAGAGTTTGGCCTGATGAACTTTAACTACCCTTACTTAAATTTGGCTTAAAGTGTTGAGTATATGGTTAAGAGTAGTTAAATAAAGCGGACCATATTTTATTGTATATACATAATAATTAAATAGTATTTATTACTTATATTTCCAATATACTTTTATTTAAAATTAATAATAATAAATTTTAAATTGTGTCTAAAAATTCAACTGATATTTATTACATAAAATAAATTTATTTAATTTTTATTTTTATTTAATTTAATAATGTAATTTATTTAATATATAGATTTAATTAATATGTATTATTAATAATGAATTTCAAGTTAATTAAATTTATATTTTCCACACAGCTTAGAAACAGATTTAAGTTCAATGAATTAACCTCATTCTAGCAACATCTATGCCCAAATACACAAAGTACTTGAAGAGTCTGGATGCCAACATATTGACAGGCCTGTGTGTGTGTATGATTTTGTATAGATATACTCATACTCATAAATACATACAAAGAGAGAGAGAGAGAGAGAGAGAGATATATATAGCCTGGCCTGATGTAGTCTGGCCTAGAGAGTTGGCGACACATCCTCGGGCAAACATAAACATGTTTTGCGCAAATGTGTGAAGTCATTTGGGATTGAAATATGGCAACGGATGCTTGATGCTGGATACTGGATGCTGGATGCTGAGAGGTGGGGGACATATTATTGCCAGGAGGCAATTAGAAAATGATTTAGCGCAATTTTCATGTGATTTAAAATGAGCTCTAAAGTAACATCCGGGTATTTAAGATGCCAACACTAATATATATACACACACATATATAATGTGTGTATTAAACTGTTTGAATACATTAGAAAATGTTGGGAGAGAGGTTTACATTTCATACCATTGTAGTACAAAGCAATACAAATTAAAATCGTAAATAATAAATAACCCACGTCGTGGCAAAGCTCTTCTGCCTACATGCTATGGTATGGCAGCTACTTGTCCTTGTCGCTGGGACTGTTGCCTTAATGCTCTGGCATAACTCAAGTAGCATCCTCTGATGTTCGACTTTGTGGCAAGACAGTTTGCATACTGTTAGTTACAGAGCGCTCAGCCTTTTTACTGTTACACGCAAATGTCGTCTGCTTCTGCTTTTGCTTTTGCTTCTCGGTATGTGTGTCACAGTCGATCTGTGTTGATGTACATTTCTTGTCTATGTCTCTGTGTATATATACGTATGTGTGTGTGTGTGTGTGCAAGCGTAAACGCCATTTTGTCGAGTGACAGTCATTGGCGACGACGCCATCGCACCAGTTGAAGTTGTCTAATGGCTGCTTTGCGGTTTAACTGCTACAGGGGAGGGGAAGGGCATTGAGGCAGGGCAGGACAGTGAGAAACAGCACAGACAACCCTAAGGTATTTAGAAGCTGCTGCAACTTTGCTTGAATATATATATTTTATGCAGTCCTCGTCACCGTCAAAGAGCTACGAATGTTGGTCAATGTTTAAATATGCCTCAGTGGCTTCTATCGAATGCTGGGGGATTGTGTGCCGAATGCGTCAAGTGGGTTTACTTAAGGGGATAATTTATGGTGTTTAGCATGTGACTGCTTAAAGTGCTCACAGACACCCAGATAATTCCTTAGCTGTGAACTCCTTGATGCTATTTCAATTTAACAGAGCTTAAACAATGAATAATATATTTTATATAGAAGAATTAAGTATCAAATTATTTATTGTATTTAAAGTTTAAAGAATTTCCTATAGACAATTGAAGTTAAATTCAATTTAAAGCGCATTGTTTTAGTTTATTGCTAAAAATTGTTGATTTTAGTTGCATAGCAAATGCATCAAATGCATCCTGCGGGGTAAACTGTTTCCGTTTAGTCCTGTAGCATCGTACGGGTATTTCAATGGAAATACACTGCAGTACAATGGCCAAAAATGATTTTTTGGGCCTGAAGCAATGCAGAAAGCTAACAATTTATGGCCACAGTTGCAATTTGCAAGCCAATTGAGTTGTTAATAAATTTTCAAACTGATTCTAGCCGACGAATGTGTTGGTGCATAAAAAGAGCGTTTTGTTGGCATTTGTCCCTCTCTCTTTCTCTCTCTCTTCTTCTTCGAAACTAAATTCAATTTTTGGGTTTTGACTCTTTGAGTTTGGCCCTCTGGCATTGCTATATCAATCACTTAACTGTATCCCAGTCAAATTTTTATTTTATTCCAAGCCAATTTCAATGGAAAAACTAAAACATGTAATGGACTTTAATAAAAACAATTTTGCCTGCGCTGGCAAAAAATAGAAAATAAATAGAAAATGTATAAAAAATTTCAAAAAAATAAAATAAAAATAAAAAATAAAAGTGAAAACAACAAAATAGTTTTTTATAAAAATTTCAACAAAAAATTCTGCACGTTTTGCGCTATTTTATTGTTGTGTTTGTGCTTTTTCTTTATTTTTCACCTTCTTGTTTGCTGTGAAAACATATGAAAAAATTGCTTTTCTCAAAATTTGTGTTTTTGTTTGTGCGCCATGCGCCCACTTTTCAAATTTCTTTTTTATTCCGCACGTTTTCTATTTTTTTTCGTACAATATATATATATATATGAAACTCACTCGGTTATTTTGAACCTTTGTTAAGCTTCAAAACGGGCACCAAACATTCCGCCAACAATAGGAAAATTGTTTACGTTGCGGCTTAGTGTCGATCTATAATGCCTTTTGTCTGGGGAATTTATAATTTACAACATATATACACGTGTCATCAACACGGCTTTTATATGAAATTGCATTTCAGTATAGTTAACTTTTGTTACTGTATATAGCATTAATTTGGATATAATTTAAATCTAATATATATATATATATATTTATTTATTTAATATTCGATTTGATTTTATATTTAAATCAATTGCTGTTGCTATTGAAATGAAATCCTTTTACTAAGCAATTTTAAAGGGTTTAAAGTTGAATGAATTGGAGTAATAAATATATAATCAGATTGAAATTATATTCTAATTTTATGTTTAGTGTTGGGTTATTCAAAAATATCTAAAGACAAATTATTGGCTGTCCGCTGCGAGTTTGTAGCAAATTTTTGCATTTATTAAAAATTATTGGAAATCATTATGAATAAATGTTTAGCGCTGCGAGCTAAAAATATAAATACGAAAATGGAAAATTTTGCATATAACATGAAGGGTGAAAATTATTATATATATATATATTATATATAACACCGACTATTGTATACGCTTTAAATATTGCATGCAAGCTTATGTGCAAGAAATTATTTTTCAAATATGTTTTCATTTGATATTCTTTAACTTAGCTGCGGCAACATGTTGGATAAGTAAGTGTTAATGCCACAGGCAAGAGTATAAAATTGAAAGTTAAAAAAATATATATAGCAAAAAATAAAATGACAAAATCTTGTTTACCTTTTCATACACAACATTCGCGGCAACAAAATGAAATCAAAACAGGCGCTGTTCGTTTAGTTCAAACACCCCGAGCCTGTCCCCAAGATGTTGTTGCGACCTTAGCATAAAGTTGACTGTCACAGTGCCTGCCCCATCATCATATTGCTGCCTGTTTCAATACTGTAGCAGTGCCCCCCATTGCCCGCTCTTGATGTTATGCTAAATTTAAAGCATGTTGCGGCTGAGATTAGAATAAAGACAAGGCGCGTGTTGCGGCTGCGACATGTTTGCTCTTGTTGGGGTTATATGGCCTGCTGCATTGACTGGGGTGTATTCCCTATATGAGACATCTACGGGCTAACATCTGGCGTGGCATATCACACGCGTGCGTGTTTTAATTAGCTTCTGGGCTGCTCAGGGCAATGCAGTGGGGAGGGGGGAGGCTAGTTGTATATGGCTGTTGCATTCGCTGTGCTTGCACATGTCAAATGCATTTCGTGTGTAAGTAATGTGCCAAGCACACACACAGAAAAACACACACACACACACATATTGTGTGTATGTTTACTTAGCTTGTCCGCCCAATAATGCCAGCATGTTCTGCTTATGTTTAGACATTGCTGTTTCGGATTGTCCAAATCGTCGTGGCCAAATGTTGATTATTTGCAATTGCTCATGGCCATAGATATCGGAACGTATGCAAATTGAAAGCCAAACTTCGGGCCACAAATCAAACACAAAATTGCCGAAATGCCAAGTTCACAATAAGACAAACAGTCACTGAATCACACAATGGCTTCTTATATCAATTATCAACACCTAAAAACATAATTATAGACTAATGAGCATATAACTGTCACTATCTATAGACTGATTCATTAATGATTAACAATATCAAATTACCCGTTTCTTTGTTGTAATTATTATAAGTTAAATATATAAATTAGTCAAAATAATAATCGTCGCTTTGAGCAATATTAATTATTTACTAATTGAAAGTGTAAATATAATCAAATTAAGAAGATAATTAAATCGATTTTACTTTCTTCTTTTTCGCTCAGTTTCGGTAGTCCTATTAATACTATATAAATATATATAGGAACTGTTATTGTAGCGTTCTTCGGATTGAGTAATTGTGGTACAAGATGTTCATAATAGAGAACATTTAATTAACTACACAATGCACCTAATTATTAAGAGAAAATTATAAATTTTTCTATATAAATATAAGATAAAGATTATATTAAAGCTAACAATATATTCAGTTTAACAATTGAGAACTGATTTGGATATATAAATCAACAATTCATACTATCAACAGCTTATACCATACAATTTTTTTGTATAAATTTCTGATAAACATTTAATTAATGCACATTGCAGCTGCATTTTACTGATATATATGTATCGATGCAGTTACATCATTTATCCTTAAGCAATCAACGACTGACATATACTGTCGTTGCTCTTGAGGATGTGTCGGGCCAATTTAAATGCTGATAGCCTACCAGATGCAACTGGCAGGCAGACATATAACAGCTGCCGAACTCCACTTGTTTCCTCAGCTTAACACCACCTTACCTCCTCTACTGCCTTAGCATCCTTTTATACTCTATACGGTATACAGTAGTATGTGTAAGCAACAGACCACACAAGCCGCAACAGACACAAACTGTAAGCACTGACCACAGAGGCGTATATATATATATATATATACACATAATTCACATTTGGATTTCAAATGAAGGAATTGCAACTGGGCTTGAGTCAAGCTCTTAGTAGAGATGAATGCAGTTTGGCTTGGCTCTTGGTCTAGCGTAAATTGCAGTTGGATTAATCAAAATATTTTTGGTATACACTCAAAGGTGTGGCATGTAAATATATATTAGATATTGATTGAATGGTATGGCAAATGGAAAGGCAACAAGAGAGCCTACCCACAAATCTATTCATACTATTCATTCAATATCGCCTCAAGTATATATACTCAAAAGGCTCCTCACATAAAAGTGACTACTGCAGACTATTAATTCACACTGGCATACGTAAGTATTCGGAAAAAAAAAAACACTCATACTTACACTTCCGCTTCCGTTATCATATTTTCTTTTATTTTTTCATATTTGTGGAAAACCCACAGACTATGCGCCCTTGGCGGCAGACAGTAAGTAAAAAAGAGAATGTCGAAACCCTCATCTCTCGCCAGTTTCATTGTTAAGCAGCCAAATTCAGAAACGGCATCCAAAAACCAAATCAGAATTAGACTCAGAATCGAATTCAGGGCCGGCGCTGCCTCTGAGTTGCCTCTGTTGCAGTTTTTGGCTTTGCGGAGATTAAATTGTCCGTGAAGGATTTATTTGCTGGAAATTATGATTTATAAGTTCAACAGCCAGTTGCACTTACATCTAAAGCACACACACACACATACACTGAGAGAGATAGAGAAAAAGATACATTCCAACATACATATACACACACTTACTCACATCAAATCAGTGTTAACTCTCACAAGTTTTGTACTGCTGACGCCTCTGGGCCAATATCTTTTATTGTTTCTGGCCATTGACCCCATTTGGTAGTGGGTCACAGTTCAACACTGTGGCACGCATCCTTTCAATTGAATCTTGCAAGAAAAATGGCTGGCATAAAACTAAAATTGAATTGAATTACGTTATGCTCTTAACCGCAGGTAAAATATCTCTCTCCTAGAAGTGAACATTTAGCAAAAAAAGAACTTTCCTTGCACCTTCATAAAGTATCAGACAACAAATTATAAAAATTCTCTTGGGAATTCTACTGAAAAATGCTGTAAAAGCTTTTGAGGACAATTTATAGGTTGATTCACTGCACTAAAGATATGAAAATAGTTATTTTGAAACTGCAACTTCGACAATTCTCAATAAAGTAGTCGCCGCGACATCTATTAAACTTTACCTAAACAATAACTCTATCGCCATCTATTGAAACAAAATGAAACTAGTATTCGTTCCTAAGCTTACAAGAAACATAAATTAAATTAAGCATACATATACTTTTATCCAATATCCTGAATCTTAAAGCTGCAGAGAAGATCCTAGGCAGAAAAAGCTTTATGCTCTAGCTAAAAGTTCTATACAATATTCTGGGTGATGTCTTGGATAAACCTAAATTTCCCTTTACATACTGCTTGAAAGCTAGAAATTCCCAAAAATATATCGCTTCTGGTTCTGTTCAATATTTCTCCATATACTTAAACCATTTCTATTAAACTCTGCGTTTAAACGTATTCTGTAATTTATGTTTCAGCTTAATAAACAGAATTAGCCGTTGGAATTTTAAATGAAGTTTAAATAGCTTTAACTGAAATTTTAAATTGAATATAAGAAATATTTACATGTTATAATAAAATATATATAAAAAAATATATCCAATTGCATAAATCAGCAATAATGATATATATTAAATTAATAACAATGTATTAAAATGTTTCTTGTAGGTTATAATTATTAATTATAAATTTTGTTTAAATTATACTGCATATCATAAAAATTATACCAATACAATAATATTTTATCTGTAAAAAGTTTGTCGTTTCCCATCGTAAAAATGAAACCATTAAAATTATTCGCACATTGGAGAAAAAAACTTCCAAATATTAACACAAAATAAGTACCAAACATTTCCCCAGCTTAAGTCAATTGGGGAAATTTGCATGAAGTACCCCGCCACAATGGGAATAATATTTTCCCATAAACAAATCGCGTAAAGAGCGTACGCTCATCGGAAAATACCATTTAGTTTGTCATTCGACCGTTTGGCGCCACTGTGCATTAATTTCTCAGTCGGAAACTTCGTGCAGAAGCAACGGAATGCACGAAACACACAAAACGAAGCAGAGGCCTGTGGCTGCGCCTGTTCCTGGCCGACTGCTGTGGTGATTCTCGTGTCAGTTCACGTTCGATATTTGTGTTGTTTAGTAACGGTAAACGGGGCGCACGACAGCGTCGTAACGGATAGAGCTCGTCGCGTTTTCAATATTTTTACTACAAAAAGTTTTGAGCTCGTGTGCGGGTGTTTCATTGTATGTATGTATGCGTGCATGTGTGTACATGCGTGTGAACGGTGTGCGTGCGTTGTGGCTGTTTATTTGTGTGCTAGTGTGTTCAGATTGGGGCAAAGCATTTCAATTTGTTGCATTGACCAAAAAACAACGCCCAGATCACAAAATAGCCACTTCATTTTGACCAAATAAAACCCAAAAATGCGCTACTTGTCTACCGGAAATCAACAGCAGCCACAGGCGCAGCCAAGTTTAAGTGTTTGGCTTTAAGCGTTACCATTTCTTTGTGCGTTTATATGTTCGCGGCATACGTCATAGGCACCAAGTAGTCCCAATTTGCGGCATTATAAAATAAATAAAGTAAATACAAGGAATACAAGCATCAAATAAATACAAGTAAATAAGTAAAAAGCCCGCCAAGCGGTACAAAGCGTCTTCATTAAAACGTATCAAAAGGAATATCAAATGAAAGAAATTTTTTAACAAATATTCGAGCAAGTGCCAAGTGTAAGAATCAAGTGAAGTGTCAGACGGCGCGCGAAAGTTAAACCAACTCTGAAGTAAAAAAAATTAATACTGAACTTTTATTGGATCCTCTATATATAGAACGGTAATTGAGTCATAAATCATTTATAATTAGTTAGCGAAAATTTATCTTCTATTGAAATCTCTGAATTGCACAAATTCTATTTTTTCCATACATATAAATGGTTTGGGGTCATAAATTGGCTTAAACTGTAACAAGTCAAGCAGAGCTTACGCTGCTGATTGATTAGCTTGATTTTCACAATTTTACCTGGCAATCACCTGTCCACAGTTAACACCAAGTATTTGCCAACACAAGTTCACCATATCTTTGTGCCAATGTTGTCTGTCATGTTTGGGCCAAGTTCTTTTTCTGTTGACAGCAACAACGCAATTAGTGCACAACTCAAATTTTTACCTGTCTCTCTGTCAAATGTCAACATTGAAATGCTTGTGTGCTCCTGTGGAATATTTTCTTCTGAATGGAGTGGATAATTTGTTTCCTTAAATTGAACTCATTGACATGAAGTGAAGTATCCTTAAATAACAAAAATCTATAATTGTATTTTTCAATTTAATTTACTTAATGAAGAGCTCAACGTAATGAAGAGCTCAAATATATTTATATTATTATTTAATTATAGTTTAATCATCACAGCATATAAGCTATATCCAGTTAACTTAAAGTAATATATATTTAATGTATAACTAACTAAAAGATAGCTGTTGTTACTCATTATTAGTGTGAGCTACTACCTGTAGAGAGTAATCATCGAGGGTATTAAGAGCTTGGCGCCCTTTGGGCATAGTATATATAGTATATACCTGAGGCATTCGACTTTTAATTAAATATTTATTTTTATGTGAAAATAATGCCGGCACATTAGAAGGCCGCAGGGAACAGGATGTGAATGCTTGACGTTGACTGGTCGACTGGTCGACTGGTCGAGAGGTTGAGTAGTTGAATGGTCGACTGTTTGCTCGTTGACCATTGTAATTATTTGTTAGAGCAGAAATGATGCTCCACATAGCTCATAGCTCATAGCTCATGTATAGAACTTAGAACTGTAAGCCTGAGCTCTAAGCTGTGGGCTGTGTGATTAATAATGCTTAATTGCAAGTATTTGCGTGGCAGAAAATGGTAAGCGGAGCCCGCAGCGTGGCTTTGTCCCTGCTGTACTTTTGATTGATTACAACATTTTGTCGCACTAATGCCAAGAGCAACAAGAACAGCATTAAGACTCTTGATAAGTTCCTCGTATACTTAACTTAACACTAAAGATTAGTGGCGCTTAGTTAAGTCTATGGCTATGGGTATGAGTTGTTTGCCGAGATTGAAACTCAGCGTGTATCTTAGCCCACTTGAAGGCTAATCAACAATTAATGAGCAATTAATATGCAATTTACAAGCACAATTCAGCTATCCATATATACATATATTTGTATATATAAATATATGTAATCAGGCGTGCTGTAAATGCATTAATTAGAGCGTAAACAAATGCGTTTTGCACTGTTCGTATGCAACATACATTACGCATACGCCACGTGTGTAGCATTGAGTTAATAATAAAAGTATTGATCAATTGATCAACTTTATAATATAAAATTTACTAAATCAAACATGGCATAACATAAGTATGTCAATATAATACAAATGTAAAATATAAAAATACTAAATATATTTTTAATAATTCACGGCAAATATTATCATTTATGCATTAAATATCTGTTCCGTCCTTGTAGTAATTTATTTAGTATAAATTTATTTTGTATGTGTGTTTGCTGCGTTTCACATTTAAAATCAACATTGTATGCAGGTATGCACTTAAAATAAACAACACAAAAAACACAAAAACAAGCAATTTAATTAATTTTTAATATTTGATAAACAAATGGCCAAATTTTTCATATAGTACAAAAACTTAAACACAAATGAACAATATGTTTGGTTGCTTTAAAAAATAAATGAAACTTTATGCAAATAATAATCTGCCGCATGCGCCACGGAGAGCAAAATTAAAATACAAACTAGTCACATATGGCCCAGTCTAGGATACCCGCAGAGTTATCAAGCAACTTACACACACTTCTATATACACACAGATACATATGACAGTTATGAGTAATGCTTTAAAAAACCTTTAGATTATATATATATTTTACCTGTAGTAAAGTAATATAGAGTATGAGAATCTATCATCAAACAATCTCATATATATATATAATTATTATTTTGCCATTGTTGGTTGAACTTCAATTTGAAAAGGATCCTTGTAAGTACGTGCGTCTGTACATAAAAAGGAAGTCATAAATCATAACCATTGACCTTGTCATCAGTCGAATACAATGGCTTATGTTAAAGATACACGCAATGCTTATAGTTTCAGGGCCTTGAAAATCAAATAAAATCTAAATAGAAATTGAATATAATAACTGTATATATAAAGTATAGAAATCTGAAAGGTTTTTATAACTAAGAAACGGAAATTGTTAAAGTTTCCAACTGCTATTAAAAGTAAATTAGCAAGAAACTTACTTGTTTATGGCATAAGTTTCATGAACTCAACTTAATCAGCTTAGTAAGTCACCAATTTTGAGTTATATTACACAATTTTTTTTTATGGCTTCCATCAATAACATAAAAAATAAACCCTGCAAATGTACATAATTAAATGCAAAGGAGTATCATTTATATGCCAAGTGAAGCTGTCGATGCAATTCCAACACTCTGCAGTGCACAGGCTGTGCATTAATGCTATTGTTCTGTGTGTTGTTTGTCTTTTTGTTGTTATTGCTGTTGTTTTTGTTGTTGTTTTCAATGTTGATGAGGATTTCTGTGTTGTTGTTGATGTTGTTGTTGTTTTTTTGTTTTTGTTTCGTATTTTTTTAAATGGTTTGTGTGGCAATTAGCAAAGTTTTCTGGTTGGCTGCATAAAAAGTGTACCATAAAATAGCAAAGAGGCAGCGCTGCCGCATGTTGAGTTGTGTTTTTGAAATGAGTAGAGTGTGTGGAGAGTGAGGAGTGTGTGCTGTGTGTGTGGAGTGGCAAGCACGCTGCTTGTGCCATGTAATTGAATATTAATCATACGCTTTCCATGGCCATAACTCAAACGACACGTTGGCTCGGGCAGGTAACGAGTCTCGTTCAATGCCATAAAGCATAACAAATAAAAATGCAACTCAATACGGTTATATGCTATGTATTTATATATATATGTGTGTATGTGTATATGTATATTTGTATGCTCTTCCGTTAACGCTTATATATGCAACAGCAAACGCTTAAAAAACATGCATACAACAACAATGACAACTGTTCTCTGTGTGTCACTGGATGCTCGAATGGCATGCACAGCTATAAATAAATTTGCTCATATTTCAGCGCATGAACAATAATTAAATTCGTTCATATGGCACATGGGAACTGCTAACCATTTGCCCAGGATTCTGTTTTATTTTTGCTTCTCATGTTTTGTTTGGTTTTTTGATTTTAATTTTATTATTTGCTTCTTTTTTTTTCTCTGCTCTGACTTGCCTGCATCTTTATAGATATTCACAATGTTTTTTTTTTGTATTTATATTTGTTGCTGTTGCTGTTTTTCTCTGTTGACATTTATAATGGAAATGAATGCTGATGCTGCAGTTGCTAGCATACATATACACACACACACACATTCATATATATATAGAGTTACAGCCACCCACTTCACATTTTTTATGCTGCCCAATTAATTGTTTTTTCCAGCATGAGCCGCACCAAAAAAATGTTTTGCAGTTAAGGCAAAAATTATTACACCGCATGCAAGTATTGGGATTCTGTTCTTTATAACATATACTCGTTAAAATCCAGTGTGACCGTGTATTTTTCTTATCCTTTTGTGACATTGCCAATATTGGAAATTAATTAGAAGCCCATTTAGTCGAAAAATGTATATTATTCCTTTACTAACAAAGCTAGCTGCCTATCCATTCAACGACTTCTCTTCTGCTATATTTAAGCTTGTGGCAACGGCTATTTAGAGAATAAGGATCTGAATTATTTGAGAGAAATTCTATGTAATTCATTTAATTGTCAAGTGCTTCTTAGGAATATGTAAGTTTTCTGGGAATATAGCCAAATATATTAAGTATAAACTGAGCTCATATATAATTTATTTTTATATTTTATTTATTTAGTTTGATTTTATTTGTTTTAAATTTCACCTCATATTTTTATAAATTATTTATTTCTATTTTATTTTATCTATTTTAATTTGTTTATTCTAAAATTATTTATTTATTTATTATTGATTTATTTATTTTTATTTTATTTAATTTAATTAATTTATTATTCATTTAATTGTTTTTACATTTTTAATTATAATTTATTTTAGACATTAAAAATAATTAAAAATTGCTAAATAATATGAAAAGTATATACAATTTTGTATGAATATAATTAACTCTATTTAGAACCGATGTCTCACTCAGATTTATATTTAATTTTATAGACTTTTTGCTGCTTATTGAATGAGAGTAAAGCATAAAGAATATTGAATTAAATGGCTTGTAATCACACTGCTCACCTCTTTAGGAGTGGAGGGCGGAAAAGGAGGTCATAAATTTCATTGTGGTTGCATTTAAATGAGCAATTCGTAGCGCAGTTCGTTTGATTAAATTAAATTAAAAAGCCGCAACAGCATATGAGAAATATTTTAATGTAAATATTAATATTAATATTAATATTATGTCCCTTTGGTACCATTTATATTTTTTTATAATTATAATATAGGCATATGTATATATTGATTTAAATGCCACTCACTTCACTTTAAAGTACATGCGCTACGCATTGAGTATACGCAGCGTATAACGCGACAGGCTTTAAATTTCTGACAAGTTGACGCTAAGCGGCAATAAAGGTAGCAAGTGCTTCTATTTGAGGGGTATGTCACTAAGGAATCATAAAATTTCAAAGCTACATCCTGTCAGCATCAATTTGGTAGCGGAATAGAACATAATATATGTATATTTGATAAAAAAAAGAAGAAAATTACTCACATGTGCCCAGAGCAAGAACAGCATTAAGTAACAACTTAAATTACAAAGAAATTTCTTTACTCATAGGGGGTCATAAGAAGCTTAAGGAGTTCTTGAATAAAATGTAGGAAAAGCAATATCAACACCTGAATTTATACAGATATCTATAGAAATAGAACCAATAATTATTTATTTTCCATCTCATAACAATTCTATGCTTGAGATGCTTTCGTTTATATTTAACTAAGAGAAAAGCTAACTGTGTCCTTTTCCTTGCTCGTTCACAATTTGAATTTCCTTTTAGGGCAAGTGACTTCAGCTTGTGCTTTAAGTTTTTATTACAAAATGTAAGTCGTAACAATTCTTTTAAGCATTTGGTTCCGCTTGCCATTATACATATATATATCCTTAACATACATACAAAGAGAGAGAGCAAAAGATAGTCACTATCAAGATGTGGCATCCTTTGGCACTCATAAAGGCTTTAAGCGAGTGACACTTGTCGCCATGGGTAACAACAAGGATATCATGCTTGTGTGCCTGCTTAGCATTTGTTTATTTATTTATTTATTTTATTTTTGCTGCCTGCCACAAAACATTCCGTCCTTGCTCTTATCCACTTTATACTTGCCTCTTTCTTCCACATACCAAACCAGAAAATATGAGTGTTAAAAATTTTAATTTTCTAATGTTTTCAAGTGTTTCAACCACCTTGGCGGCTCTTATGACAATTTGCTTTGCCAAGCAGCTAATATACACAAATATTTCCATTGTGTCAAAAGTTGACAACATCGCGGATTACATAAATTATGTGACACTTCATTACATATCCTTAGACATTTTACATGTTGTACACAGACATATTTATAATTGCTATCAGGTTTTTGCGTTAATGAAAGCAATGTCTTAAGAGCAAATGTGAAGGAGGCAACTGATGTTTTCATTGAAACGGATTCGCACATTTGTGAGCCAGTCATTTGACTGTAACTAAGTTCAGGAAGTACATGACGTTCGGCCACACCCATTGGTGGCGCCCCCTTACGTATTGGCCTCAATGTGCAGAATAGAGAGAGTTTTCTCTATTCTTTTTAGCTTATTTATGGGCTTAGTCAAGTAACAGTCAGTTGCCGCACTTGCCGCAGTTGCCACACTTTTGGTTTCAGTATGCCTTGCCACAGATTGTACATAGACCGTCTCGCCACTTGCCACTCATTGTGGCAACAATAAAAGCGATGACGACTATGATATGCATGTGTAGCAAGCCAAGAGTAGTGAAAGCGTTGAGATTGCTCAAGATAAATGGCACAAGTTGAGTTGGCCAACTTGCTTGGCCATGACAACTAAATGGGTGAATTGCTCAATACCGGCAGCATAACTGAAGAGGCACAGGGCACAATAGCAACACTTGATTTATGTTTATTATGCTGGGCTGTCAATATATAGCACACAGAATGGGATATGGAATATACTATATGCTATATGGGCTTATAGTATATAGTATACGGGTATTATGGTCTATAGAATCTGGGTTGTTGGCCTGTTTATTATAAGACAATGGCGCTGACAGGCTCAGTAGATAAGATATATGGCCATGTTGCAAAATGCCAATGGCAATTAATATTCCAGTTACAGCGCATGCCCCCTTTTGCTCTCTTCAACTGTTAAATAGCTGCTATATGAAAATCATTCGTGCATTCAATCATGCATTCATTTATTCATTTCTTTTTGCATATTCAAGTGCTCTGCTCGCTTTTTGTCTGTGCATTGACCTTGAAATGTGCGCCAGTTCCAGCTTCAGTTCCAGCTATGGCTTCAACTGTTTCTCTCTTGTTTAATTTGTTTCATGCTCATGATTAATTGAAAATAAACTCAGTCGACAACAATGAGTACATCATTATTATCATTATCATTATTATCAGCCTCATCGTCATCGTCATAGTCGTCGTCATAGTCATAGTCATCATTCAGAAAATTGCAAGAACTGTTACCAACTATTAATATCCATTTGTGTTATGCCAAACAATGCAAATGCACATTGAGAGAGGAAATGAAACTTTTGTGCTGCATGCGACAACATTGAACCAAAATTTAAAAAAAAATAAGTAAATAGAAGGGGAAAAAAACAATGAAAGGATATATATACTAGAATGAGAACTCATGTGTGGCAATGAGTTTTGGAATCGCATTGTTGCAGATGAATTTCCGTAATTACTAAAAAAAAGAGAAAGCACGATTGCATCAGCCTTATGGGCGACGCTCCCAGATAGGATGCCAACCTTGAATACTGGTCAAAAGTTTAAAGCCGCTTTAACTGCATAAGTGTGTGTATGTCTGTGTGTAAGCTTTGTGGTGTTTGTATTGGCACTCGTATGTGTGGCGACAACACGTCGTATGCTGAATTTTTATGCAAATACGCAAACAATACACACAACGGATCACCAAACATACCCGCAACCATATCCGTATTCCAATGTTGTTTCCTTCAAAAGCACCGCTGATTTTATTTCTTTTCTCCCAATTTTTTTTGCTTCTTTTTATTTAATTTTATTTTATTTTTTTGAGAAATGGCGTCAGAGTGTGAAAATGTGAGCTTTAAATAAATTAAATATAATATGAACAGCCTGGGAAAAAGGTTGCCACTGAATATGCCATGAGTTGTGTGAAAGGCGTGATTTTCAAGCGGAACAACACAGATTTACTTAACGATATAAATACATATACATATATATACTTATACTGCATGATAAAGGGAATATTTTTTTTGTATGATTGGCATACAAATTGAGTCAATTGTTGACAAAAGCAATTGGAATTTATTAAGTAAATATTTTAGGTATATAAAACTGATTATATTAAATATAAATTTATAATAAACTTCGTGTAGTTTTATTAATTTATTTAAAACACATAATTGAATTAAATAATAAATCTCTTAATATAATTTTCATTTGAAAATAACTAATTTTATCATACAGTATTTAATGAAAAAATTAATATCTTAAATAAATTATTATTTATAAATTTTATTTAATTTTTTTCGAGTTTAGTAATTATTATTATTTTTTAAAAAATTTCTTAAGCTTGTATTATTATTTAAATTTTAATTAAAAAGTATTATTTAATATAAAAATTTATTTATCTTTAAAATAAAAATATTTATATACCAATATTCATAAAACTATTTTGAATTTAATTTACAATTAACGAAAAAACAAAAAAAATATAATTCAAAATTTTATTTTTAATAATTGTACTTTACTATTTATTTAAAAAATAAATAAATTAAAAAAAATATATTATTTAAATTAAATTTACTTTATTATAATATTAACGATATTTTAAAATTATATATTTGATATTCATAATACTTTTATTAAATACAATTTTTATTTAAAATATTTGAACTTAATAAATTTATTTTTAATATAATTAATAATTGATATTCTATCTACAAAAAAAAGTACTTAACTTATATTTTCTACCTTTATTAATATAATATACGTTATTTATTTTAAATTTATTTTTAGATCCCTGCAAATTGTCATTCAATTAAAATTTTCCTTCTCTTCCTTTTGTTTGTATAAATAATAGAACCGTATGTATTAAGAACTTTTATTTTTACTTTTTGTAAGGGAAATTATTTATCAGATTTAAGATACTGACAACCAGCAGCTGCTGATGCTGATGCTAAAAAAAGATGCATCAGTGCCAGCAGCAGCAGAAGATAGCCAAAAAAAAATAAGGAAAAAGAAATATACAGAGCTAGAATTAGTTGTAGCTGTAGTAAAAACTAAGGAAAACAGTGTGCTAATTTGTTTTTGTACTTGTTGTTGTTTTTTTGGTTTTGTGTCACGGTCAAAACCAAGCTGCCAAAAGGCAAAGGACAGTGAGTGAACCACAGAAAGCAGACGGCATGTCAATCAAGCCAACACTGGGTATAAAAAGCACAAAAACAGAGATATAGTAGAGCGAAAAATAAAAACAAAAAACAAAAAAAAAACTGTTAACAGAATGTCTTCATTTGGCAGTGACACACACAAATATATAGAGACATACACACATCTCACACACACACAGAAAGACAGGGACTAACGGCGGCTCGGCAAATGGAGGTTGTGTAGAAAGAAAGAATTGTCAGCATTGTGGGTTGTGCTATGAAAACAAAATTAATGTCAGCTGGCGACCCATGCGATGACGTTACACTCCGCACCTCACCCCAACCCTACTGCTCTGCTCTCAGCCATCTCTTTTGTTGGGTAACAGCTTTCTTTCATCAAAGCGAATTTAGTTTTGCCCATTTTTTTTGTCGCTCTTACATTTGTTTTTTGCTCGACCTTGTTAATGACAAACAATATGCATAGTTTTTTCCAGCAGCTCCTCTGCTGGTGCCGCTGCTACAGCTTCAGCCTACGCCTTTATATCAACTGCCATTTTGTCTAACAAAATGGCTGCTCGGTTAGGCTCGAGGCACATTCACAACATCAGGCGGCACTCGGCGTGGTGCGTCACAAAATAGAAAAAAAAATAACCAACTAGCTACCCCCTTCCCTAGGCCAACAACCACTCAAACACAACCCTCTGTTGATGCCTGTGCCTCTTTAATGGTGCGCAATAAAAAACGAAGCAGCAACTGAGGCAACTGTGGAAGCAGTGGCAAGTGTGGTAAGTGGCAACAACAAGAAACGTAAATAGGAAAACATTATAAACAAAATGTGTCCGAGTCGAGTCCGAGACATGGCAGTAGGTAACCCCGTTGCCTAGTTTACGCCCAACGGAAATGTCAACAAGATCTACTATTACTACTACAGACCAGATGAAGCAGCAGCAGCACTACAACAACAACAACAACAACAATAATAAAATGAACAACATGAAGAAGAAGAAGATGTTAAAGAAGGAGCAGACCAACAATATTTGCAGCTTGGTACATTTTTTTTATGGCAAAACATTATGCAAAATTTTCGTTGCGAGTTTTTATTGGCGTAACAAAAATGTTTTTAATACTCAATGGTCTGGAACCCGAGTGATAAGCTTGAATTATATAAGTATAAATATGTCTGTCTCTATCTCTCTCTCTCTTTCTCCCTGTGTATTCCAATCTACAATTTATTCTTTTATAGCCTCTGGCCTGAGCAGTGTTGGTGTGTTTGTTGTGCTTTGTTGCACTACTATTTGATGTTGGCAAATTTATCGTTAAATGTGGGTCAGACCGAGCTGTTGATTGAGTCCTACAATGGCCAGTGGTCACTTTTGGGGCCAGTTTTAGCCAACTGCCGCCTGGCTTGAATGAAGTTGTAGTCTGGTTCGTTACACAATACGCCAAAAAATGTAAACATATCCCAGCACCCAATGTTGTGCCACGTGTTTCCTGCAAGTTGGTGTTGTTGTTTCTTTTCAATTTGAAGGAAGACTGAGTAAAGTAGGCAAAAGTGTTGAGTATTTAAACTAAATAAAGAGCTAGCAAATAGATGTTCTGTTTAGAACTTGATATCCTTAACCCTTACTTTAAGTATCAACTGGAATTTTTCAATTGATTTAAACATAAATTCGTCCTTCTGGCAAGTTAATAATACGTTTGCTTTCAATTGATTTTATTCAAATGATTTCTAATTCTTGGTTGTAATTGAATAAGCCACATTTAGTTGCCTTAGATCTTGTCTGCCATAAGCTTGGTAATTCACACGTACAAACAAACACACACACACACACATTGTGGCGTAGAATAAATGCAATTAAAAGCTGCATAGAAATGTGTCCTGTTTCACAGTTGTGCGTTGCTGCATTCAACATTATTTCATTGCATTCAATTACATTTTGTGTAACAATAAAATCCTTGAACTTTTGCCACAGTGTTCAGGCTCTAAACCACTTGGCCTGACCCACTTGAGAAATTGTTGAGCGGCCCAGCACTTGAAAATGAGTCTCCAAGGAGCGCGTTGATGGCGTCATGAGTCCTTGCTTGCCTTCCATAGCTGCTACTGCTGCTGCTCTGGCTGTGGCTGTGTATGTTTGTCCTTCTTATGCGCCATTTTATAATAATTGCAAGGGAGACCGCCAAAATATATATATACATTTATATACATATATATATATATATATATATATAAATGCTACGCTTAACAACAATATTTCAAGCCAACACAATTTGGCCCTTTGTATTTTGGTCTGCGGGTGGCAATTTGATAAACGTGGGCGTGGCCAAAGGCGTGTATATGCTTTACAGCAATTATGTAAGTGGCAAATTGAATTGAGGCTCCAACTTGGGCTACATTTTTTTGCCACATAAATTTGTGCGTACAACTTTTCTGTGAATCTTAACATAACCTCAACAAAAAAGGTCAAAGTTTAAGCGAAAAATAATAAAGAATATCTTAGTATATACAGCTTAAAGATTTAGTTTATATATATATGAATGTATATAACACATAACATATTATATATTGTAGCTTAAAGCTGTGCAGCTATCAGGGCATTCAGACTAAATGGAAAGCAATATCCTTTTGCTGGTATGCAGCTTCATTAATTCAGCAAGTGTTGGGTCAGTTTTGTATCAGTAGTGTGTGTGTGTGTGTTTTGTGAATTGGTGTTACGAATGCCTTTGGCAATACCAAAGAAAACGAAGAAACAGACCACAACAGACCAGGCTAAAATGACACCAGAGCACAGCGGGTGTCAGTTGGTTAGCACATGTAAAATGCCAAAAACTTTGAAAAGGAGCCAAAGCGATAGAAATCAGCTTGAAAAATGAAGGAAGCTGAGTAAAGGTATAAGCTGGTCACGCGGGCGTATACTTGAAGTTAGTTTTTACCAAAAAAAAAATAAATAAATTTACAGCATAAATTTTGACAGTTCTAGAGAGAGACACGGGGCGAAATTTGTGGAAAATGCTTTGCAGCAATAACAGGAAACAGGTAATAAAAAAAATACAAAAAAATATAATACTAAAGGTTCAGTAGAGACGGGAATGTACAGCATAGATCGTAAGCCATAACAAATGTTGGGCCATGCGTCACTCATACGCCATGTAGCACTGTGTCAGGTACCAGACGTAAGGCTCGCATGACTCTGAGTGTTTGTGCTGCTGCTTATGCTTGTACGTGGGCGTGTAGCATCTCATATATATACTTGAAATGAATGTCCTCTAGCAAATTGCCAAACGCTTATATATATATGTATGTATGTTTGTTTGTATGTATGTCTGTAAGAGCTGTGTTAGTCGTGTCGGGCAAGCAGAAAATTCAATAAAAACAAATTGATTGCTCTGAAGGATTTGTGCGTTAGCTAAAAAGGTAAACAGCGGTAGCAGTCACAGGACACGCTGCGTGTTTTTATCTACAGCTTTATGCTAAGTGGCACGTGAAAGATTGTCAGCGTGTAGGCGACACACACACACAACCGCTGCCACAAGCAACTGCCACAGCGGCCCACGCAGCAGCACAGATCAATAGCTGCCAGCCTTCAAGGCAAATGACTAAAAATCACCATGTTGGCCACCAGGATTAATACCAACTCATTTGCCTGCATCCTTGCCATTCATATTGACAACTTTATTTCGAGTTTTCCACTTATCTCTGGCCAGCACACAAGTCACAGACCTGGCTTAAATTTTGCAATTTTGTTAACCTCATACTAACGCGTAATTCCGGGTATGCTAGCTATAAGGGTCAGCTATCATGCTGCCTAGAACTTGGCCTGCGCGTGGTCATTTATGCGGCTTTGCTGACTGACCATAAAACACATTAAAATCCCTTTTATGAGCAACATAAAGGCTACTCTGATTCCTTCTATTGCTTGGTCACGCTTCGACTGGACTGTACCCAAAAGGTAAGCATTCCTCACGTTGAAATTATTTGCCAGTGCATTAAATAATCATGGCAACTAAGGCTGATCAACATTTTGTTTTATCGCCAAAAATTTGCTATGGTTTTTAAGTTGAATACTTAATGGAGAACGACCGTAAGGATTAACTATTTTAAATGGAAAAATACGTTTTAGATTTAAGTGATTTAAAAGAAATTGCTAGAGATTAGTTGAGTAGAAGTTAAAGTGCCTTACATGCCCATATGGCATGCCAAAGGATTTCCAAGTATCTAAGTATATTATATAGCATCGGTTATATAATTTTCAAATCCCCATCAATAATGTGACCCTCTGTGTGCCATACAACAATCCCTATAAGCAGCTCATCGCTTGAAGGCTGTCATTCTTTGCATTTGCGCCCTCCCGATAAGTATTAGTAGAGCTTTTACAATCGCATGTCCTTGGCACGCTTCCAAATTTCGCACAGCCCTGTCGGGACACACATACAATTAGAAATCCTTACGACAGTTTAACCCAAAAAATAACCCAATCTTCACACAAACAGCCGTTGGCATTCGGCAACCATGGAAATCCATGCAAACATTATTTAAATGTGCCCAGAAATATGCTACAGCCAAATCAAAGAACGAAAAAAAATAAAAAACAATAATATAGCAAAAAAAAAATACAAGAATAGCAAAAATTGTGAATGAAGCAAGGAATAAAAAAAAATAAAAGAGAAATGGGAACAGCTGAAAACAAAAATCAAATAAATGGCAATTTAATACACTCAACATGATATTTCATTGTTCTTGTTTTGTTGTTCTTGTTGTTTTCATTTTTCTATTCAAACATTTTCTTTTGTTGTTGCTCTTGTTTTGTTGTTGTCGCCTCAGTTGTTATTCTTTTCAAATTGTTATTGAAACAACATAAATTTCTCTGTTCGATATGTGCTCGCATTTACTTATTTCAATAACACTCCTCCACCTCCTATCCCGACTAGAACACCAATAAGAATAAGAGAGAGAGAGAGAGAGAGAGAGAGAAAACAAGCATGAAAATATAATAAACACAGAGAAAAAAACGAGCATCAATTGCTGTGGATTTGTTCGCCAATTTCAAAAGGGTTTTTTTGCAAAATAAAACAAAATTAAATAAAATAAAATATTTTCTGGAAAAGCGCACAAATTTGTTGTCACATTGCGTCTGTATACAGTCAAATATATATGTACGTTTGCATGTATGCATGTAAATGCGTAAAATTACACACTTTTTTTTCAATTTTTTTTGGAGGGGAAGCGGGATTTTGTTAGCGTGTCAAATGCTATCGGTAAGCTGGTGAAAATGAAATAAAAAATCTGGGGACCGGTCTTGATGGCAAATTCGATAACAGCCAGCAACGATGCAGGTTTATTCTGTCAATATACAGTGAAAAAGAAATACTAAATTAAAGGCATTAAAAGCAAAGCTTGAAATGTAGATGTACATTTATATATATAGTATATTACGTTACATATGAACTTCCTTTTAAGCATATGAAATGATTATTAATAAAATCGTTTTCACCCAATAGATAGTCACTCTTTATAGACCAGTTCTATTAGAAATTACAGTAACTGCCATACACTTAATTTTTTCTATTATTTGTACCACTGTGCATAGATTCACAACCCATAAACACAGATGGGCGCACACACAAGCGTATAAAATTGGTTTTACACTTTATGTAGCATACTTATGAGCGCCCACGAGATTTAAATTTACATTGTGCAATTGCCCAATTTGGTTTATTTAATTTTGGTTAGTCGTAAATCTGAACAATCAACGATTGCATTCTACAGTTAAAAGGCAAACACTTCATACACCCACACACACACACACAAACACACGCACACATTCAATTAACATCAATTAAGTGGACCAATGAGCCGAGTAAAGCCTCCGACTATGCGGGCTCTATAGCTATACAACTGCCCCACCCGCACTCGCAGCCACAGCCGCACTTACGTCCGGCATGAAACACCTTGCAGCAGCAATATTATGAGAGAATTATGTCAGAGTTGCATTTCCGTATGTCAAAGTTTAGCTAAGTTGCCATAACAAGCAGTTGGGACTAGCCTTTGCTATGTTTTCCCTACAAGTTTATGGCTGTCAAGTGCTAATGCAAATGATGTTTAATTAATTGCGCATTAGCAAATGTTATCTATGAGCTAGCAACGGCAACAGCTTTCTAAGCAAACTTGTAGTTGTTCGAGCGTTGTGTCAACTTTTTCTATGCTTGATGAGTTAATGACTTTGACAAGCTAATTACTCTGGCTATTACAAGCCCAAAATAAATATATTAAATTCCATAAAGAGAAATACACTAAAAGCTTAAAGAGCTGATAAATCAAATGCAAAGATCTGAGCATGGAAAACCTCATCTTTATCTATATATTTATATATATATAATAAAATTTTGTTACTTTTCAACTATCATAAATCTGCAAAATAATAATTTGTTTCGTTTCTTTTATAATTTTTTTGCCATAAGCTCTATATATGCGAAATAGAATAGAATATTTAAGCCCAGCTGTCAAATCTGCTGCCACAACACAAAATAACTCAATTTTGGCTAAGCCGCTGCCAACATAAAGTCATAAAAACAAAAATAACTATCGTTTGGCTTATAACAAAGTATATATGTATATATATATATATATATAGATATTGGGCAACGCGCCTAAAATGCTACATGCGTGTAGAAATCGGGCCATGGCCGTACACACACAGACACACAACTACTTACTGGCACACAGAGACACAAAAATTCACATCGATATCGACATAAAATACTTGTGCCTCAATGTGTACAATAATTTAGAAAATTTATTGCACAACTTGTGCATATCGCAATGAAATTTTACGCACTACTTGCTGCCTTGCAACAAAGAGTCGAGGAAAAACAGGAAAACTTTCGCAATAAGCCAAAAACTTCATAAAACAAAGTAGTAGGGCCAAAACAACAGTGGGTCACATTTTATGATTCTCAACTCATTCGCTGATGGAAAACCCAACCACTAACCCTAAACAAAGTTGTGTGTATTGTGTGTGTGTGTGTGTCTCCCCTCGTATATGCCACCTACTGATTTTGCACATAAAACTGGTAAAGCAACATAATTTTGACTCGTTTATTTATACAATAAATTTGGCTTTAACCGTTTCATTTTATGCAACTAATAAACGAGTGTTTTAGGCATTTTAACTAAGACATTTCCACACAATTTTCACATTAATAACTAGAAATATTTACCTTGGTTATCATAATATATCATAGTATGTGCTGATATACTCGATTTATATTATTTTCTGATATTTTCATATTACTTTATAGAATATTTTTCACACATTTTATTTGTTATTCAAATTTAAAGTTTAATTGAAATTCAACTAAAATATTTTATTAGAAATAGTTCAGCTAAGACTAATAGCAAGAAATATGTTTAGAAATATGCAATTTTGGCAATACTTTTAATACTTTTAACAATTTAAAAATAAAAATCCATAAAATAGAAAATTGATTGAAAATTGTTTAGAAATTTTTGCTTTATATTTATTTTGTTCTATTACAATCAAATTTTTGACATTCTTAAAGCAAGTTTCCTTTCATATAAATTACATATGTCTCAATCTATTTTGGAAAACTACACACAAAATTGTTTTCATTGCATTTCCTGGAAGTTTTCTTAAGCATTTATAAAGTGTACAAAAGAAAATCTTTCAATTTTCTTTATTATTTTCATATTGTTGTTTGCTTGCCACATTTAAAAAGTTGACAACTTGATACGTTAATGAAACAAGTCATGTGTTTATGTTTTGAGGGCTTAATGAAGCCGCAGGCATTGCGACATTTTGGCCATACACAGAACACAGAGAGACACACGAAGCATGTTTGGCTGCCCGGCAGCTGTCAGTTTATTAGCCAATTTAAGACACAGCCACTGACAGACAGCTCTCACACTCCAACAAAAATCTGGCACTTCAGTTGTGGTGCGTTTTATGTGCTGCGATGAATTCTGTTTGCCGCTTTTTGGACCGCCATTCGCTTAATGACTTAACCACTCATCCATACCAACACACATACACACACAACTATAAACATACAGAGAGAGAGAGAAAAGTGCAACTGTTTAACTGGCGGCAAGATTGTCCTTTCCTTGGGTGTTCCACAGAAATACTGTGACAAGTGCCGTTAAAGTGTGTATTTGACTTTGCTTTCAGTTTTTACCACAATCTTCCACTGCTTCTTGTGTCGAGCATTCACTGGCAGCACATTAATTATACGACTCGTTGACCACGCTATTAGTGCGGCATTTTCACTGGAAAATGTACAAAACTTTGTCATACTTAACGATTACTTTATGTAACTCTACCAAGTGCTATGCATCGTTGATGTTGCCAAACTTTGAAAAGTTTAACCAGAAAATACTGCTGTGATTTCTGTAAATTATTATTATTATTATACTCACTTACAATTGAATTAATTTAAGTCTCTTAAACTAAGGCATATTAATAAATGAAACTATGTCAATGATACGCATAAAACATTAAATACAAAAACCACAAAACTTAACAGCAAATTGCAAATAATTTCAAAAACACACAAAGCATCTAAATGCACCCACATTTCATGCATAGTTTACAGATTTTGCCATACGCTTACAAAAGACCAACAAAGCACATTACCTGTGCTATATCATTCTCTAAGTAGAATGCAAAATGACCACAACTGCTGCAAGCTGCACATACTGCGGTTGACTGTCTTTCTATTTAACTCAAGAAAATTCCATGCAGTATTGCATTGATTAATAAAAGTTTACTTACACTTTCCTAAAGCATTTTAACTATGAAACTAAACCAATTGGAATTCATGTAGCTGAGTCATTAAACATAATAAAAATAATTGTAAAGTATAATTTAATTAATTTCTTAATATTTATTAAATAAAGGTTATAATTATCATTATTTAAAAAAATAATTATTAATTTTTAATTTTTTCTATTAAATTTTATTTATTTAATAATAGCTTGTTTATACTTTGCTAACACGTAGTCGAATTGATTTTGCTGTAATTGAAGTGTATTTGCATTTTGTGACAAAATCTTGCACTTATTATTTGCTTACAAATACACACACACAGACAAAGAAAAGTGTGCTTAGGCAAATATGTAGAACATGTTTATAGAACTGACTAAATATTTGCTTTGCTTAATGCCAGAAAGAGAGCTTGCACAGTGAAAGATACTTGTTTATTCCATTATACGTGTATGTATAAGTAATATCATTTATTATTATTGAATAATTGAATAGGCTAAGGCAATCTTATATACCTATATATGCGTGAGTGTGTGTGTGTGTGCTGAAGTAGCTAAATTTATAATGCATTGCGGCTGCCATTGCTGCTGCTGCTTGAGTTGTGGCTAATAAAGCTGCCTACCTGTGGTGAGTTCAAGCAGAAGCGACTTAAGTCACACGTGTCTGCCACATGTAGCTGCACCTGCTGTATGTAAAACTGTTTGCCACTTGGCGCATTATCTATGCAGCAGCAGCACTGACTTTGTGGTTACAGACTCAAGTATCAAGAGATTCCATTTCATTAGAGTGCAATCTTATCGCCACTAGCCACTGTCCATATAGGCCATGGTAATAATTTATAGCATAGCTTTTTATAGTATAACAGCAAGTTAGAGTATCTTAACTATTTATGAACTGTGCCATACACACATCCACACACACACAAACACACATAATTGAATATTTAAGTTGCATGTAAATGAGCTTAGCTTCTTGTGTATAATACTACTAATATTTGTTATGGAAGTGTGTGTGTGTGTGTGTGAATGGTCAATTGTGTTTCATATCTTTGGGATGCCAATGTTATCATAATTCTATGTATACAGCTGTGAGTGTATTTGTTTTCATTGCATTTACAAGACATATACACACACATATATATCTGCAGTTAATTGTTATTTTAATCAAGTGAACTTTAACTTTAGCTGCTCAGCTTATGGCCAAGAATTTTAGAAATATCAAAGAATCATTCAAGCAGTTAAAAGTAGTTAATCAAACATTCTCAGCCATTTACGTAACTTGGCTGCAATCAGTAGTTGAAAATAATATTTTTTGAAGAACCATCAGTCAAAAACAGCAGCAGTAAAGTTTCCTTCAACTCCTGTCCAAAACGTGCTCAAACACGTCACAAAGTAAAATAACTTAGTTCAAATTTAAGGGTAGGAACGCACAGCAGCAGCAGCTGTATGATAAGAGTAGTGCTTAAAGTGTGTAAATAAAGTCCTGCTACAAGGGACTTTGGTTGTGTCTGTCTAATATTATTTATTTTTCTAGGCATTGGGGATGCATTTGTAATAGAAAGCTGGAAAATTTATGTAAATTTCATAAAAAGCAACCCAAAAAGTGTTAAATATTTATGCAGATATCTATGTGTTTGTATATATGTTGCTGTGGAAATGTGACAAATATTATAATGCCAAGTCTGATTTAAATGCACAACGTTCACACACACACACGCACAGGCGGAGTTAGTTGATTAAATGGTTAAGTGTAGCCAGAGCATGTATGAGAGGGCAGGTTGTAGCCTGATTGTGGTCAGGTATTGCTCGTCTTGATGTTCTTGATGTTGTGCGTGCCTCACATGCAAATGCTATTAGGGTCTAGCCTGAGGCGTGTCTGCGCCTTAATTATGCTGCAAACTTGCCTCAAACTCATGTCTCTGACTCAGGCTCAAACTCAGTCTCAGTCGCATGTTTTGTACTCTGTTGAAATGCTGCTGCCACTGATCCGGATACTTGCTGTTGGCTAAAACAATTCTGTGGCAATGTCATTTATAAACGTATGCTTTGGGCACAATTAGCAAACGTTCCTGCAGGTATTTTATGCACAACTTGCCAACGACAACGACACCGACAACGGCAACGGCAACGTCCACCTAAGCGACAACTACAACAACAACAACAGTCAAATGCTACTCAATAAGGGACACAGAAACAACTGTCTTGCTCTACCTTAGCAGCTCTTATATTGCTGCCTCTTCTGCCACAACCCCTAGCGTTTGGCACATAATGAAACTTGATTAAACTGACAGCAAAAAGTCACGTACAATGGTGCGTATTAGTAATCTTGTGCCAAGTTTGTTAGCAAGCACTTGAGTGCGCCACAGCCAGCAGCTGAGCAGCCAACAACCAGCAAAAAAAAATAAAAATAAATGAAAAATAACAAAAAAAATATGAAAATTATGTGCACCCAACTAGGTTAATGACTGACTTAAAAAAAATCTTTAAGAAATGAGATAATATCGTCATGAAAAGCAAATTAGACTGTAGCAAAAGAGAGATTTTCAACAATTTAAAGAGCGTAAAACTTTAACTTAAATTGGTTTTCCTATAATACTTTGTTTAAAACAGGATCAAATATAAATCCATTTGGAGATTGTTATTTTTGCATTAATTTTTAAACTTGTTTTAACGGTATTCCAAATTTTGATTTAAATATCAGAAATCTATGCATAAGATAGTTTATCTATAAGACTTACCACATCTTTTATCAGTTCTCTTTTTGTTTAAGCTTCGCATGCTTCAATTCTCTCTCACAAAGTGAGATTAGGTCGAAGAGGTATAAAATATCTTTTGTGTTTTCTCTCTAATTTATGTTGGATTTAGGTTAAGTTTTATTAAATTTATTACCGGTAGACCGGCAATAAAGTTCTCATACATATGTGTGTGTGCGGGTGTGTATGTGGCAGCATTCATTGGCTAAGTACTGCTATTCATAGTTACGAGTATGTCTGTGTCACAGCTGCGTGAGTAAAATTCACTTGAATGAGTGTTTTTTTTTATTCATTTTCTTTTTCATTTTGTGTGCGATTCGTGTATCTCATTTGGTGTTGGTTTTGCCTTTGTCCGGCGGTAATTGCTACACGGTTTTCAGGCTAATAGAATTAGAACATAAACCGCTTTATTGTCTGAAGCTAACACGCACACACACACACACACGCGTGCGTATCATAACACATACAGCCACATACACACATACAGATTCCTTACTTATATAAGTAACAATACGTGTGTTTATGAAAGCTCAGCGGAATGACCATGACGAAAGCGTTTGCTATTAAATCTAACAATTATTTTTCATATATATATATATATATATATATATATATATATATATATATATATATATACATAGAATATATATATTTATATGTATGTCGGAGTTTGATCACATAATGAAAATAAACCAAAAATTTCTAGCAACAAAATTGTTGTGCCGCAAAAGCAACTTTAAAGCCGCAAATTTTTTGAAATAAATATTTAATCTAAGTGCGAAAATTTGCTGATACATTGATTTTAATGTCAGACAATGAGTTGCTGCAAAGTTTGGCATCAATTTTAATGCAATTTGAAACATATTTGCACTTAAATTTGAACAAAATATTAAACGGATGCCTGAAATGTGCGCAAAGTATAAAGAACTTAAAATGTCCATTAAATTATTTCAATTTTAAATTGAATTTAATACATATATTCGCATAAAGAATCTACTTTAATATATATATTTATTTTTAGTAAATTAAAGAGTATCATTATTTTAAGAGGTTTCTACAGAAATTTCTCTTTCTTTCTGGCACAAATAAGGAATTGAGCGTATTGCACTGTGGAGCCTTGCTGCGTTTGTCCTTGTGTATGTTAGACACGATGAAAGGAATAAAAACTGGCGCATATGTTGTTAAAAGGTACAAGCAAACAACACACAGACACATACTAGTACACACACATGTACACTTACCTGTAGAAAATGCTTTAACCATATCTTTTTTCGGATGTTGCACAATAAAATCACAATGCGACCTCCGACAAATGTCGTTGACACACATGTATACATATACATACACATACACAGACATATATATATATATATATATATATGTATATATATATAGAGAGAGAAACAACACACTAAGTCGGCAGCTGAGTCTTTTGGAGCACTTGGTTATGTAATCCACGTCAATGGCATTGCGAAAATTAAGTAAAAGTAAAACTGGAAACATAAAAACATAAAAACCACCCAAAAATGCTAACAAAACGGCTCAAACGCTAATAAAGGCAAAAAAAAAAACAAAATAAAAGGCAAAAAATGTAGCTACAATCCTGCCAATGTCTACTTAGCAACAGCAACAGAAAATCTGATGACTCCAGGGAAACCAAGTGGGCGTTTTAGATGTAGGCAGGCCCATAATTATCGAGCAAACTACCAAAAACAAAGGAAATGAAAATGAAAAACAAAAAAAGAAAATGATGAAAAAATGTAAACATAACATTGAAACAACTGACTGAAAGTTAAACTTAGAAAGAAAAAAACAATATTTGTTTTGAATGTGTATATGTGTGTGTGTGTGTGTAGAAAGGAAATGATTTACACTGTGCCGCAAATATTTTGATTTGCGCATACGAAATGCACTGAATTTGTTATAAGCTTATAAACAAATGTTAAACAGTCATATGAACCCTTAAACTGTGACCTGTGACCTTTAGCTAAGACAAGCACAGCAGCTATAGCCTGGCGTGGAGGAGTGGAGGAACGTCCAATGTGCTCTGACTTATGTCTTTGATTTATGTGTTAAAGAAATGAGCTAAAATCACTTTAAACTAAGTGCAGGCAATCTATAACTAATAAATGTTAAATCTATAATGTAATTCTGTATACAAATGACTTTTACACTATGCTACTAGGTAAAATTTTATATGCGCCTTACCCATAATCCAATAGCTTATAGAAATCAATACTTAATAGGCATAAATATATCCAACGAGTATTTCTATGGTATATTTTCATAAATTTGTTGTCTAGTGTAGTATTTACACATATATACAGGCAAACAGAGCTAACGGTATTCAGAGCGTGAAAAATCACCGCAGTTGCGCGCCTTACGCTCTTTAACGGGCAACATCTGTGGCCGTTGCCTTAGTAATCCTCGGGGCAAAGTGAACGCTTTTGCACCACAATCCACAATCTGTTGGTATGGGTGGTGTTAGGATCTTTACTAACAAGCTACGACATTTGAACGAGAGTAATCCATCAGCATTGGGATTGAGGTTGGGATTGGTGTTGGAGTTGGTGTTGCAGCTGGAGCTGGAGTTGGTGGTGAGATGGGGTGGGGTGGGGTTTTGTCGACTATCAAAACGGATTAAGAAGAAATGTGCGTTTTTCTCTATTTTTCCATTCAATTTTCTTCTTATTTTATTTTTATTTTTATATTCCTTTCTATTGACAGGCGGGGTTAAGTCGGATATGCTATGCTATATAATACCCTATCGTAATTGATATATGAAGTATTTAGAATAAGTTTTAACTTGATTGAGGCAAGTTTAAAAGAGATTTGAATTGAACTAAAACTGCTTAATAACTTGGCTAACAGTTCAAAGTCTAACACATGGTCTAATGCTCACAATTGACCTACTGTATTAGTCTCTTAGTTGTTAGTCTTGAAGCTCTCCTAATATACGGCACTTGCCTTAAAGATATCAGGATATAAGGATGTATATCATGTATTTCATTTTTCAGAATGGAATGAAAGTTCAATTATTTGATTTGACAGGCGCCTATAGGGAAGCAGCAGGTTATAGGTCCAAGGGCGAACACTGTAAATAGGTTAGTTGAAGGGCAAAGAGTAGGGAGGGGGAGGGAGGAGAATGCGAGAAGCTCAATGCTTGCTCAGATTTATATAAGCAACTGCCAGTGAATAATTTATACGAAGCATGACAGAGTTGACTCCACAATTGAAGTGTAATTTATTAAGCTCCCCAGTGGAAATGTTGTATATATATATATTTATATATGTCTGTGTGTGTGTGAATGTGTATTGTGTGTTGATGTGCGACTAGCAAATCGATAATCAACTCACAAAAGTTTCATGGATTGTAGAATAAGACACAATTTTGTTAAGACAAGATTACAATTCTAACAGCTCCGAAAATGACAGTGAAAACATTTTAAAAAACTTGCCTTCATATGCATATAAATAAGAGATAATTTCAACATTGAACATTTAAGTCAACAGATAAGAAAAGAAATTTAGATTTTCAATTGTAATTTTCCCTGCCAAATGATTAACTTAACCTTAGACCTAAGCATACATATAATTACAACAACTTTATATATACATTAAGTTTTATGCCTGTTACATAACTAACACACAAATAAGTTGTGATTAGTGCTGTTCCATTGTTTCACACATACACACACACACACACACACACACACACACACATGACATGAGTTTGATAGCTTTGGTTTTGTTTTGGCTTTCGTTGCGATAAACCCTATAAACAATGTGCTTAGCTGCCTTAGGAGCTGGTCCAAAGTCCATAAGCCTCGACATACAATTCAGTTGCACATATCAATCTTTAAACCACATATTGAAACCACCTTATAGTGGCTGGATGGTGCTATATGTTACTGCTCATACAGTTTGTAGCACATTTTTAATGAGTGCTGCTCGTATTTGTTGGCACCACAGGCTATATAGCGCCAGGCAACCACCCAGCTGTGGGTTCAAGAGTCACCCATAATTTGCTTTTGTTTGGCATTTTTGCTGTTACAGTTAGTTGTTGTTGTTTTTGTTGTTGTTGTTTTGTATTTTTGTTGTTTGGTGTGTGGTTTTTTGGGGACTTTTTAGATTTTGTTTGTTTTGTGGGCGATAAGTGGTTGTTGATATCGTTGTTGCTTCCATTGGAGCAATATATTTACGAAAATAAATGTAGACATAATAAAAACAACATGCAGCATACAACATGGAGCATACAAAAGCAACTTTCAAATTGGCAGTTAAATGAACTGAAATTGTGGTTACAATAGTTCAACAACAAAAACACTTTATAAAGAATGATTAAGGCATGCCATCAAATATATATATATATATATATAGAATTGTTCAATTTTATATAGATAATCTGTTACGTCACATGTCATTGAGCCTGACAATTTGATTTAAAGCTTAAATAACTAATAGGCAGCAGACAGTTTCCTGCAACTATTTGATTTCTCTTGTGCAAGACTAATACACACACTTTAACTCAAACACTTAGATCTGTTGTCCTTATGAAATCAGTCCATACAATCGAAGTACTGCTAGTCCTTGTGTGAAAACCAATTTGCAACTATTAAATGCGCGCGCTAGAAACACTAGGAAAATCGTTTGGCAACTTTTCGTGATTTCGTTGCTAACAAAAGCTAGTGAAAAGTGCCAATCTCAGGCAACCAAACACTTACACACATACCAGGCAATGCCTTAACGGTAACATGAACCCAACAACCCAAACAGCCAACAGCCCAACAGCTCATCAACCCAACAGCTAGTCCTAGTCGAGCCAGTTGAGATTTGAAAATGGCAAGGGAAACGCAGAAAAGTGAGCTACAAATTGCAGCACTTGTATCAAGATACAGTCGGAAAAAGAGGCAAAAAGTCAACGCCAGTTCAGCTAGGATGTTTGAAAGGAGGACAGCACACACTCACACACACATACAACCCACATACTTGCTATATTCTTGCTATCAAACATTTGCATAGGAAAGGCACAGCAAAGGCATAAAGGTGAAATTCGCTCTGTCTTTCTTTCTCTCTCTGTCTATGTCTCCTTCTCTGCCTTTATGTGATAGCTTTGTTTTCTTTGCACGTGGATTTTGTATTTACTTGGAATCTACTCGAATATTTAAAGGCAAAATATTTGATACACAGCAGCTAGCTTATGCCAAAATAAAATCTATATATATTGTGGCTTTAATAAGACTGAAGACAACCTTATCCTATAGTAAAAATAAATCAAAAGCTAGTATAGTAATATATAAGAAAATTTAAATCTAAAGAAAAATCTTTAACAAAAAAACCAATTTAAATACTATTATTGGTTAAAATATCCTTTGCTGAGCTGCAGTCGAGTGCCCATGAGCTGCATGCATTGCGTATACGCCATGTATTTTGCTTTCCCTTTAGCCTGGTTAAGTGGAAATGTTTGTTGCCTGTGCAACTAATTAAAATATGCACAACTTGCCAAAATACTTAACAGCAGCACATGTGTGTGTATGTTAGTGTTTCTATATGCCCCCCCCCCTCCTCCTGCTACATCAAAAAAATAATAAAGAGCAAGAGAAAAAGGTAAACGCAGTTTTTGCAATTTTCCACTCAACAGAACTTTCCCGCTGATAACCCCTCCCTTCGTAGGGCAAAACAAGCACACTATGCTCTGTGCATTACTTGAAAACATAACACAACTATTTTATTTATGTGTTTATTTTACATGCCCACACACACACACACAACCACATACAAGTAAAATTTAGCTGTGCTCTTGCCTTGGCAAAAACGTAATTTATATTCGTCTACCCTATTATTCTTTTAGGTGGATGCAACATTTCGAGTAGCTTTACCTGCTTACCAAATTCTCTATGTTTCCTACATAATAATCCTATACTTTTTAAATATATATCATTCTTAGTATACTATATAATAGTAGAAGGCTTATATGCTTTGAAAGCAGTTAATGCACTGGCAAACAACTTTGCCAATAAATATTAATTCTCCGAGAAAATATAAATAAATATTTTTATATAAGAAAAATTTGAGTAAAATTCTTAACATAAAATATAAAATATTTAAATAAACTATTTAAGTGAAATGAAAAATATTTTATCTATTTTATACAAATATATATTTTCTTAATAAATTTTAAGCAGCAAAAAAAATGTGAAGGATTTTCTTGTCTGCTTTCGCATTGGCTTTTAGAGCTGCGAGTAGACACGGAAAAGCCAAAAGTCAAGCGTTGTTTTTCGCAAAGTTTTTCTTTATATTTTTTTATAACTAATTTTCTTGTTTGCCTCAGTGTTCGTGCTATAAACAAAGGGCAAAGAGCACATAATAGTTAGTAAAAGCTAAAAACTTGTGCAACAAATTGGCGTTTAAGTTTTTGCCATGGCGTGCAGAATAATTAAAAAAGATTTGTTTTCCACTAATAAAAGAATTTATGAAAAACTTTTCAGTTTATATATGGAAAAAGGTAAAGCTATCTTTATATAACTAGTTATATATATAAAAGTTAATGTGCTATAGTTACATTTTAAACTTGGTCATCAACTGACAATAATTTAATTGAATGTGTTGAAGTCGGTAGAGAAGCTGCTGGTCCGCCGCTGGTTATTGGCCAGTTTGTAATTAAAGTCAAGTGAATGAAATTTGTGTGGGTTGAGTAAGCAGTTGGAGGGAAGCGCTGAAATTAAGCCAAAACATTTTGGGCTCTGGAGCTCTTGTCTATGCCTAGCTATTGCCTTCTGTCAAGCCAGTAGGCCACTTGACGCCTAATGACCACTTTAATGAAGCCCATGCTATACGCCCAACAAAGAGGAGTATATGGGAAACATGGAAAACAAACGCAACCGATTTGAGTGTAGTAGTATTAGTAATAGTAGACGTAGTAGTATTAAGGGGCGCGCGCCTTAATGTCCAGAGCATTTGCAAGTGAAATGGCCTAAACAAAAGAGAGAGGCGTGAGTTAAGCGAGAGCCGATTACCTTTTTGGATCGTTAATTAAGTTTGGGGTAGCTAAATGTTATGGCTAAGTTTTCTATTACCGAGTCGAGCACACGTCTCTTAATGAGACACGTAGGCGTATGAGTAATGCACAAATAGGCTGCTCAAGGACTCAACGCGATAGCAACGTGACAAAGCGTATTTATCCAAAGGGGACTTTGCGTAATTACCCAGTGCTTCAAGTACGACTACAAGTGAAACTTGAGCTAAACTAAAGTACATTTGACTTCAAACGAAACTGGTACAGGATTCACATACACACTCATACTCACACTCATACTCATACTCAAACTCATAGTCATATTCGACAAATTTTCAGACCATAAGAGCTCTCTACCTATCTCTTGCTCCTTGCCCACTAATAATAGTACGTAGCTATCTGTTTTTTTCTTTCTGCTTTTCTCTTATTTTCTTTTTTTTTGTTTTCTGTTTTTTTTTTTGTTGTGCACAACTTTCACTGGTACAAAAGTTTTTGCACACGAGCTTCAAATTGGGGGAAAACTGAAATCGAAAATTGTTTACCAAGCGAAGCGCTTAGCTAAATGTCTTCCGTGCCAGTTCTCCGATTCTTTAGCTCTTCTCCACTGGGAGGAAGTCGTTTGACTATATATGTATATGTATGTGAGTGTATGTGTGTGTATGTGTATTGACTGTTGTAGCTTTTAGCTGGTAACTGAGCTGAACCGAGCAGGTGCACCACTTGTTTGCCCATAAAAAGCAACGACAAGTGCAAATGCTCCACTACCAGCGGCAGAGGCAGAGGCAGAGGCAGAGGCAGAGCCATAGTCATAGCTATAGCCAGTACCAGTACCAGTACCAGAACCATTCTAATTCCAATCCCATTCCCATAGCCAGCCAGATACAAGGTTCATACCCAGTCCCAGCTGTCGTTGCTCGTATTTACATGCAGACAATATGAAGCAGCCAGTATATGTTTATAACATCCGCAAATTGTTGAAGATAACAATTATTGTGCATTGAGAGCAAAGGCAAACACAGCAAAGGCAGCTACAGTGCGAACTGTTTAGTATATTTTAGTCTATCTGTGTGTCTGTAGATGTAGCTGTATGTATATGTGCGTGTACTTTGCTTGTTAGACTTGCGGTACAGTCGGAAATGGCAGTTTGCGGAAACATACTTATACTCACTCTCTCCCTCATACACACACATACACATACATACATAGAGCAGCAGCAGGAGCAGCAATCACAAAAGCCAAGCTCAAATTGCATGGAGCTAAACCATTAGATACCAGCTTTAGTTTTGCGGTTAAACATTTGAAAAAGTTGTAAATTCTTAAGGATCAACATTTTCTGGCATCTCACCAGAGACTCAGCTGGTGTTAACTTTGGCAATAAAGCAGGTAACTTGAAATTGTTTTGTTAATTGCATTGATTTAATTATGTGTTCTCTTAATTACAACAAAATAATAAGGAGTTACCATTATGACTTCACAGCGAATTTATATTTTAATAACTAAAATTCTCAAAATAAAAGTAAGAACATTTGCTTAAGAAATCGTTAACTATTTTTATTGTAGCTTGAATGGGTTAAGAAATGTTTTTATTGACAAGTTTTCTTATTGTGAGTATTTTTTCAAGCAACTAAGAAGTGTTGGCTTAAATAACGTTGTCAAGTATCGACTTTTAATGGCTTCCATGTTATTGTTCAGCTATTTCTTAGGTCTTCATTTGGTTTGCATATTTATAAGGATGGCAATCGGCAATAAGCATGCAAAAGGGAGAGAAAAAAAGAAAATACCAACAATATTGTCCTTGCCTATGAAAAGGACAAATGAAATGAAACGTAACATTAAGGCATTTGTATTAACTAAGCGAATAGAAACAAATCCAAAATGACTGCCAGGATATACACTTAAGCTACAATACACACACACACACACACACAGAACTGTACAGAGAGAAATTAGAAATTGGACTGGGGTTAGGGAAGTGCAGGAGGTAGTGGCCTGTCGCGCTGTCATATCGCAGCAACGCCCTCATTGAGTAAACATTGAGTCAACACTTCCGCTACGATAACATCAACATGGCGCCAACATTATGGAGGACGCAAAGCGACGGCCAAAATAGATAAACCAATGTAGATAAAATGCGAACCAGCAGCCAAAATGCTTAGCTCTTGGCCAGCAATTTTTACCCAATAAATTATTTTATCTGCCAAGCCAAGACAAGACAAGAGAAGACCCAAGCATAAAGACAAAGACAAAGACAAAGACAAAGACAAAGACAAAGACACACAGACACAGCCAAAGACAGAAACAAAAGCAATACAACCAACAGCTAAGAGCCACCAGCATCAGTTAGGCAGTCGATGAATGCCACGTGGAATAAAAGCAAATTAGAGCCACATCAAAGCATACCATTTCCGAGGCGAATGTTTATGAAAATGCCATTAAAATACTCGGCAACAATAATCCCAATGCCACTAAAAGCAAAATACATCTAACACAAAGGAAATTAATTAAGAACAATGCTCAAGGAGAAAAATAATGTGTATCTGTGCATGTGCGTGTATGTTTGTGTATGTGTGTGTTGATTTCAGAAATTCTTATTCATTTCAAAATGTTATTATTGCTTATATGTTATTCCATGGCTAACACTGAATTCGTTTTAGGATACAAGAAAATATTTTCTTTTATATTCTTTCCGATTCACAATCACAAAATGTGCGAGAATGTGGCAACAATCTTTACTATCCAAGCACAATTTATCAAAGCATCTGAATACGCAAACCATAAAATATATATTTTTGTATTAAAAATAAAATAATATATATTTTTGTATTAAAAATAAAATTGCAACTTGTTTAAAAATGATTACATAAGCTGCAAATCTCTTTCTTTGAAATCTGAAATTAGTTTGTGTACGGCAGCAGCGCTGCTCACTGCAGCGTCCAAAGACAACTTCAATTACGCTTTGGCCTGCATAACTAAACTCACAGCAATGGCGTAGCTTTCTTCGTTCAGTTACGAGCGCCTAGTTCTCTCTCGCTCTTACTTTCCCATACGATCGCAATGCAGCAGTTGTAGTGAGTTACACAGCGATCGTAGCAGGCGACCCGATGTCATTCCTTCGTGCAAGTACTAAAATAAGCTGCGTTGAGACGTTGGAGTAAGCGAGATAGCGCTATATGTGCAGTTTAAGTTGTGTAAAAATACAAGGCAAACTATTATTGCTCTTATTACGTATAATTGAATGCTCTCAGACTTGTTATATGCATTTTCTTGTGTTTGTTAATTAATTTATCTATATTTAATACAGAATTGAAGTCTTTATTTATAATAAATATTATAATTGATTTATTTTAACCTTTATTAATTTTCTTTATGTTTTTAAAAGCGTAGTTTATTGATATTAAGACATTATCAAGTTCGAATATAGGCTTCTCGGTATGTGGTATATTCTTTATTTTCTTGATATTGATTCATTAATATTCTTTTTGCATTTTACGTGAGTTGTTAATGCTGCTTTAATATCATTATAACACCATTCAAAGCCAACACCCTTAGGCGATATTTTTATGTTTCTTGATTCGTATGGGCTGCTCGTAGACATATCCCAACTAAATTCAATTTATGTTGCGATAGAAAAACAAAAAGCAGAAAAAACAGAAAATATTGCAAAAAAGGAGCAAGAAAAGACTTTGACTCAATATGTGAAACGTTGTTGGTGTACGGCAAATTATTTGCCAATATTAAGCGATAATTTATTTCAGCATTTGCTTTTAAAATTTGTTAGCCGCGGGCATGGAATTTATGCCAGACAGCTAACACTTACAGATACATAATACATAATACATAGACATATATATATATATATAAATGTATATATACATACATGCACAGATACACATGTAAAATCACAGGAAAATTAATTTTCCTTACATTCGCTTTGGCACAATCACAGGCTCAATTCTGCGCGAAATTTATTGCTCGGCTAATGTTTGGCCCAAGGATAAAATGTGTTTGGCTCCCAGGGAATTTTTGCATAAATAATGCTTTGATGTAAGTCTCTGATTAAAATTGAATTGCATTTTCACAAAATGTTCTAAATTTATTTATATATACATATACGTATGTGTATATGTGTAAATTTAAAGCAACAGTAATGAGTGTCAATTAAATTCAATTGCCAAAGAAATTGCCGTATTGCAGTTGACTTAGCAATGAAATTGATAAATTTCTCATCCACAAAATAAAATGAAATATTAGTTTCCTGTAATTAAGTTTAGATTTTGCCTAAAGTATTCAATTAACATAATTGACTTACTTTCGTAAGTTAAATAATTGACTATACAATAATTACTACTAAAAATTGTGAACCAAAGATAACTTCAATATCAACAAATTTTATGCACTTAAAGCATATAAAATTGGCAAAAATAAAAGGGGTTTCCTTTATATGTTAAATACATAAAATAATTCAATTTCAAAGTTAAACATTGTGTGCCTTAAATATAAAATACTTTTATCATAATATTTTAAGTGTGTCTTTAGATTAGATTTGGTAACATTTAAGCAATTTCAATTAATAGTTTTTGCTTATATAATTAATTTTGATAATTGTTATAATTATTCAAAAACAAAGCAATTATAACTTCAATTCAACAACAAGAGCTAATAACAATTTAAAAATTGCTTTAAGTGACAGTTTTACTTCTTCACAGAATAAAATAAGCTTGGAAATTTACTGCTTCTATCAACTAGACCAGCATGCTAGACCTTCCAATAGCTTTAGGCATATTTAATACAATTAGATCGAAGCGAAGAAGTTTGAATGGAAGAGAAATTGAAATTGAAGAAAGTATTCTCAGTTTTTTATAGGAAACACAGAGCAGATGTTATTAGGACTCTACTAGGTAAATGCCTTTAAGCCTATCACATTTCAGACATTTCAATTGCAGCGAACAATTAAGAGGGTCGTGGTGTGTCTGAAAATATTGAGTTCTACTTATTATCCACTATGGTACTCATTCTTTAGAAATTAATTACAATATTATATATTAAATACTTGGAGATATATCAAAATTCAGCGTAGATATTATTCATTTTATGCACATCAATATTATTCATATATTATTACACTATTTAAAATAAATTATATTTTATTTCCCAGAGTTAATGCATATTCCTTCTACATTTATAATTAGCTTTAGCATATTTATACATATTTATGCTGTGCATATATTATAGTCGATGGCTTAACTTATATATGCATTTATTTTTTAGTTGTGGCTGGATTATAATTTTATGTTTTTTAAGTGATTTTTTTTTTAATTCAGTGGGTTAAAAGTTGTGCTACTCCTTTGCCAGTCAGACGTGCCTTTCCTTTTCCTGATGAGGGCCAAGCTGGTATTATTTTCTGGTTTTTTTCTTTACATTTCAGTTGTTTTAGTTGTTGTTGCTGCTATTGTTTTTGTTGTTATTTATAATACTGCAGTTGTGGAATGCAGTTGACTACTTAAAAATAAAAAGACAACCGACGAGCGACGAGCTACAAACAGCAGACTGAAGGCTGCAAATGCCTCATAGACAGACCCTGAATACAGAGACCGGTCGAATGCTGCTTTTTAATATAGTCATCTCGTATAGGAGTAAAAAACAAAATATATAAATAAAAAAAATATGAAAGAACAGGCAGTAAACGGCTGACAATTTAAAACAAAAAAAAATCAGCAAGATAAATGAAAGGGAGAGAGAGAAAAAAATATAAGTAAAGAGAAATAATTATAAGCCATTGTTGGCAGACAGCAAAGTAAAAGCATAAAACCAGCAGCAACAGCAGCAAAAAAAATGCAAAGGGGAGTTGCTGCATTACTGGAGAACTGAAGTCAAGTACCAAACTGCGTAAAGTGCAGAATATTTAAGTAATTTTATCAAGCGTCTGTGACATGCAAAATGCATTTAAACTAGTTATAAAGTCGCATTATTTGCCATCAAATTCAATGCTAGATGGTAAAGTTTTGCACTCTTTCAGTATCCGCTCGCTTTTCACTCTTTCACTTTTTTTTTTATAGTTTCTTTACGCAAATTTTACACAAAAAAAATAAAAGAAAATTTCTACATAAATCTGCATAAAAAATTATACGCTTTGCTTGCAGTTTCCTCTCTGCCTCGCTCTCTCTCTCTCAACATTTTTATTTATCAAACATTTTTCACTGTATTCATACAACTATAAATTTTTACCCCCTAGTGCATTTGTTTTATGCTCCTTACATTGTGGCAACTTGCTTAAACAACTGTCAATTTCTAAGCTGCAACTTATATCTATATAAAGATATATATTCTATATATCTCATTGATATGCTGCCTAAAGTTTGCCCTAGTTTAGCTGCTTGATCATTGCTATCAGCTTAAATAACAATGACTTTATTATATTGATATCTGCTAAACAATTTTCTCATGCTCTACACACTTTTCCGCAATCAAATTCTGATAAAAAGAAAAGCCCACTTGCTTATGCCAGAAAACTGATTAAATTTTCTTTTGCTTATAATATATGCTGGCTGCCTATCAATCGCTTTGACTATGTTTCTGTGTTATTTTGTTTGTGCTTTTGTTTGCGTATCAGTAACAGGGATTTGGTTTCGTAGCCGAAAGAAAAGCATGAAAAAAATTAAGATATATATAAATAAGTAGAAGAAATATTACGCATACGCAGCGTGCTCACCATTTTAATGCTTTTCCAGCAGCAGTAACAATAACAGCAACGGCAACACATTTAGTTTATCAAGACTCGCTTTTATCAGCAAACATTAATATCTCTCTCTGTGTCTGTATATATGTATGTATGTTTATGTATGGGTGTGTTTATTTATTTTACATAATAAATGCGAGTTGTGTTCAGCTGTGTATTTTTGGTTTGCATTTTGTTGCTGCTGTCGCTGGCAAAGTTCCTTTTTCGTTGAACTCTCTTCTCACTCCCTCTCCCCGTCTCTCTCTCTCGCTTTCAGTTGTATTTTCTGTTTGTGGTCTTAAAATATTTCAGTAACGAATGCATGTTGCAGGAACTTGTCCTGTACTCTACAGTAATAGTGTTGCACATAAAGCATTCAAATTCATTGTACACATACAACATTTTCCATGTTGCATGTTCCAACCTCAACAGTATACTATGATTTTAGCCTTATCTTAATGTTTTTTGCTTCTGCTTTTAACGAAAGCTAAAGAATTTCTAAGGAATTTAACAGCATGCTTAATCAAGGATAAACATAAATAGCCTGGCATTAAATCCACTTTGAACTTTATCAGAACATGACTTGCAACATCTCTTTAGTTCCTTGCTACTGGTTGGTCTCTCTCTCTCTCTCTCTCTCTTTCTAATTGCCAGACCTCAGCGCACTTTTCTTAATTTAGTTGTGCCACTTAAGCAGTTTAATGCCACGTTGGCTACGCCGGCCTCTAAAGACAAATTAATGACCCACAGAACCAGCCCAGAGACGACCTAACACAATTGTTTCGCCCAGTGAATGCTGCGTATCCTGTGCGTCTCAGTGGCGCCACAAATTTATGGTGCAAAGGCTTGGATAGCGCGGAAATTGCTAGAAATTGTTAGAAATTGCGATTCAAGTCGCAAAGTCAAGCCGCAACAAGATTTTCTACAATTATAATTGTTGCTGTTGTTGTTGGTGTTGCTGCAGCTTTCATCTTGTCGCGTTCTTATCGCATTTTGATTTTTAATTAAAGTTCAAGTTAAATGAAATGTATTTGTATTTGTATTTGTATTTATATATATTTATATATGTATTTGGATAATGGAATTTTGTTTATGTGCTGTTAAATTAGGCAACAACAAAAATACCAAATCCAATTATCTTTTTGCCTCAAACACAAATTACATGCCCAAAACACAACGGCTAAGAAATTGATAAAGTCATTCGAAACACGAATACGAATGAGCTTTAGCTTTAAGTATGTTGTGAGTGTTTGACTGAATGTAGATGGCAACACTCATTCCTTATACACAAGTTCTTCTTCACAAACTTGAACTTTTTGACAACTTTTCTTACGGCAGCGTCTGCTTTAACTTGGCCAACAACAAAACTCTTGTTGATACTTAAAGCAGGCATTAAATTTATGCGTACAATTTAGAATAAAAATTTTCATACTTTAAAGTAAAATTTAAATATATGTCTTTAACTTAAATTTTATTAATATATTCGCTGCTTTTACTTCCATTTAAGGATAAAAAGGATACACGTCCGTTGCCTCTAAATAACCACAAAATTGTGCTACTAACTCATTTACAATAACCAAATAAGCTCACACTTACAGCAGACAGGCGTTAAACAGTGCGTATGATTTACAATGTTTACACACTACCCTCCTCTTCCCTCACCCAACTATGTGACAGACAGTAGACACTGTGTATTGGCTGGCATTAGATGAACTGGGGCAAGTTGTGTTGACTGTGTGTCAAGCTGTTTACCCAAGGGTTTACCAACTTTTTGTTGTATTTGCATGAAGAAATTAAAAAGGCAACCACACGCCCACTCCCAAATAAAGCTATAGACATTACTTATATAAGAGTAGAATATTTGTACATTCATGCAAAAAAGTTACAGTCTCTCTCTCACTCACACCAATACACCCAGATGAATGCTGTGTAGATGAACAGCATAAGAATTAGCATTCAGTAGAGAGTAGAATTTAATTGTATAATTTGTACGTCTCTACAGAGCTGTATTATATATAGTCGTAGTAGTAATATATATAGTGTAAGGCATAGTATATTAATTGTTATAATGTTGGGAAAGGAATACTTTATATACTTTAATAATAACTTGATGCGTTTTCATTATAAACTTGACTGATTTTAATAAGCAGCAAACTAATCTGCATATAAATTGCACTTGGTTATTGTGCGTTTCACTTAATTAATCATAGTTTAAGCATACTTATAAGAAAAACACCTTAAACATAGCATTTTCCTTCTTACTTATGCTTTCTCTGGCTTTCACCTTTTGCAGCCACATCCATAGCGACAGCCACAGCAGCTGCTTGAGAAGCCAATGGCAGCGGCAAAGACAGCGACAGCGTTGAGCACGTGAGAGCCTTGAAAAAATGTCCGCTTGCATGACAATTGTATCGTGCAGGCATTCAACCAACGCAGCAGCAACAACAGCATCAACTACAACATCAGTAGACAGCACAGTTGAGCGAAGCGTACGTGAAGTGTGTGCTAAAAACTTGAAGCAGAACCAACATCAACAGCAGCAACAACAACAACGGTGGCAAGTGTAGTAACCCACATGTACGTCGCAAGGTTTAGCACCTGCAGCAAGGCGCAGACAGCCGCAAAGACAGAGCAACGTACGGAATAACTAAGTGAGTACCTTAAGAGTATACAAAAAATTTCGACCAAAAATAACAGACAGGCCAAGACACGTAGAGTTTGGCTTATACTCACAGGGCGACATCAAGTGCATTACTCAAAATGTTGAGGCAGCAGGAAATCAACATAAAAGAAAAAAGAAAAGAAAATAAATAAAAAAAAAACCCTTTACTTTAAACAATGGTGAAAGTAACAGTTAACTGTACTGTACTGGCCAGTTTTAAATTTAAATTTCATGCTTTAACTACGGAATTTAAGCCAAATCCAATGTACTCACATGGCCCCTTGCCATCTACACAAATTCTCAACTTACTTGCCCAAAATCTAAATGTTCTTGGCCATATTTAAAGCCAGCTCACAGCTTCATGGACATTCATGTGGTCATGAACGACAGTCTGGCATATGCAAAATACCAACTAGATGTCATTGTTGTTGCTGTTGCCTAAGTTGTTGTTGTTCTTGATGTTTTTGCTCTTGTTACCGTATTTACTGACAACAACAACAAGAATAACAACAGCAACAAGGGCAAGGACAATGACAATGTGCAAAAAAGGTACTGCACCTGCCTTCAGAAATGAAAATATATAAAAAGGGAAATTCAAAGAGTAAGGGAATAAAAGAGTACAAGAGTAAAGACAATGCCGCCAGCAAGTGAGCTGATTGGGGCTTGTGTGAAGGAGCTACTTCAGCAATGAGAACTTCAACATTCTATTGCATACTTTTTTGGGCACAGACTGAATATTTGCTGCAAGCGCTTGCTGTGTGCACTTTCAACAAGTGACAGAAAGTGGCAAGAATACATGCACAATTTAAGTTAAAAATAGGGTAATATATTATTTTAAAATAAAGGTGAAAATTGGTAGAATTAGGGGTATACATAAGTGCTTGTAATTAAATTAAATGAAGGCATAAATTTATGTTGAAATTTTTATTTGTTTTTTGTTCTTTGCAGTTGGCTGCTATAAAAATGGCATAAAATGTGCAATTGTTAATGAAAAACAAAAGCGATAATCTTACCATAAAGTAGAAGAAGAAAAAAACAAAAGTATTTTAAACAACGGTTAATCTGAAATATAAAGAACACACCACAAACAAGGATATTGTGGTTAATTATACACACACAAGAACAGCTACAGATAACAGAAACAGCAGCAGGCAGCAGACAGCCAGTAACAGCAATCAAGTGCAACAACGAGACAGCATACCAAGTCAAACCGCGACAGCGCCAACATTGCCATTTTGACCAATATTAATAATGGTAATGTTGTTGCAGTTGAAGGGCCAGCTGCCAGCAACAGCAACAATAGCAACAACAGCAACAGCAACAACAGTTTCAAGAGACAGAAGAAAACAAACCATGTCGCTGCTGTTGCTCTGCATGTTGCTATTGGGTCATATATGTTGTTGCAGCACTGCTGGCATAATATACAATAATGGAGGCAGCATATCTGGCAATCTGAGTGTCATTCAACGTGGCAGCGGTGGCACAAGTAACAGTGGTGGCCTCGTATTGATCGGCTCTAGTAGTACTATGGGCAATACAGCCACATCTAGTTCATCATCGGTGCCCTCATTATCTCTCACTTCATCATCATCATCACTATCATCGTTGACATCATCCTCATCATCATCATCAGCATTTGCTACTACATCAAGCAGCAGCAGTAGCGGCGGCAGCAGCAGTTCGTCATCATCTGCGTCAAATAATAACCGCAATAGTAGACTAACTAGCAGCAGCAGCAGCAGCAACAGTGGCAACTCTAACAGCGGCACTAACAGCAACAACAACAACAACATAAATCATGATCAATTACCCGCACAGCTCTCATCTCGTATCATCCACACACGCAATGGCGCCATCTCTGGTGTAATTGTCCAATTAGATGGACGGCATTTGGATCCGGTAGAAGCATATCGTGGAATACCCTACGCCTCACCGCCTGTGGGCAATTTACGTTTCATGCCACCCGTCTCTGCAGCCATGTGGTCCGGTGTCAAGAAGGCAGACAGGTGAGTCTAACCTCAGATTTTTAATGGCGCCTTCTGGCAACATACGATACTTTGTATATACTTCGTCTGTGTATGTGTGTGAGTGTCTTGTCCAAGTTAACTGACTTTATAAGGTAGTCTGCATAAATTTCAAGGCGCCGGATGTCCTGTATGTGTGTCTGTATAAAGTTTATGAAGCGCTACTTTGGTGCTTTGCTCCTTCTGTTAATCACATGACGTGTTTGCGACGGCAAAGGTAGTAAACAGGCTGAGACATGACCATTAAGCCAGACTCGAATAAGGCGGAAATTAGTTAGTTGTAATAGAAATATTTCAATTAATACCAAGTTTCAGCTTACAGCAATAACAGGTAATAGTATTATATATATATATATATATATATATATATATATATATATATATATTGCATAACGGTATAATTGAGATTTGAAGCAACGCACTAAATTTATGCCAAAACATTTTAGATTCAACTCTCGTCGTTATTTAATGCTGTTCAAAACTCAATTTCATAAAATAAGCATAAATTTTTCGGATAGAAATCTTTGCATATAACCCTACTTATAATTAAATATAACCCTGACTAGGTTTATATATATGTATATATATATATTTATATATATATATATATATATATATGTATATAGCCCTCGTCTAATTATTTAAATGATGCCTTTGAGCATAGAAGTAGCGCGCGAAATTTGATCCCATGCAAATTTTGCTGTCAATTTAAATGCTTTAAATCATTTTTTAGTTACTTCGACTTCGGCTGGCATTTGTGGCGGCAACCATCATCGCATGCCCCAAATATAAAACATAAAATACATAAAATGATCAAAATGCCATAACTCAAGTGCCGCTGGCAGCCACTCGAGAGGGTCGCCAGCCGTTGCCCGGCAATTGTCACCTCAATTAACTTGCTCATTATTGTCGAGTGCGCAGGCGAAACCAGAGTTAAACTGAAGTACACAGGCTCAAAGTTAAAATGATACACACACACACACACACACACACACACACAATAATAACGCTAATACGCCAAAAAAAAGAGAAAAAATTACAATAACAACAACAACAAAGTCAAAGGTCAGCAGAGCTGTCGGGCTTCCGCTTGAAATGTTTCACAAATTAAATATTTGCGCTGCCAACAGGCAGCAGCTGTGACACTTAAGCAACAACAACAATGACAACCAATGCAACAACAACAACAACAACAGCAAGTAGAGCATCTAATTTACAAACGCTCCCAAGTGGCAAATCATTATTCACAAAGATTCCCAGGACACCGTTGTCCTGCAGCCGCATTGTTTGCTTTGTTAAAGGGTACGCTAAAAGTTTTGCTGGCTCTCGCAACAATTCGTTCCTTTTTTTCTATGTTTTTTTTATGCCACACTTGATATACACTTACCAATTCCATTAGATATAGCATTGTATATACGTATACATCTGATCCCAACTTAGTTTAGTTTCAAGCTAAATAATATTATATCTAATATATAGTTCTGAGCTGAATTTAGTTATTCTCAACTTGTGTTGATCTAAGGATATAGAATGTTCGTTATGGTATTGCCTATAACTGTTGAAAGCTAATAAAAAAAGGCAACAAAAAAGGACGAAAAAAGGATCTCCCAAAAATCAGCACCCCGCAAATAAATATAATTTTTCAAGTTTTTCTTTTGAGCAACGCTGATGAATGATGTTGCCCCAAAAAAAATCTGTGCCACCTGCTGTTCCTGCCGCCGTTGCTGTTCCCGCTGCTGTTGCTACACTTTTCGGCTGACATCATCGCAATTGTCAGGAAATCTCTGTCTGTTTTCATGTTTGACTGTCACTCTGTCAGTTTGCCTCTGTCTCTCTCTCTCTCTCTCTCTCTCTGTGTCTCTGTCTTTCTCTCTGTCTGTCACTCTGGCTCATCATCTTTAGTGTGGGCCAGCAGCTTTATTTGTCAAGCCGCATTGCTCTAGGCCTGCTGACAACAACAACAACAATATCAGTGGGAGCCGACGACTGGCAGGCCAATAAACTCCTTGAGTAATGTTCAAAAGATTTTTCAGCACGTCAGCGTAATAAAGTTGTTGTGGACCAACAACAGACCCACATTCCACTTTCATTCAGGTACATTGCTGGATCATTAGTAGCCCACCCAGTAACAGTATACAATTTGAGTATTTAAGTGTTCATGTCCATGTCCTGTGTCCATATCCTGCAGTTCTCTGCAGGATTCAGTATAAAATTTGACTCACTTTGCGTCTAATGAGACCAAGAATTGTCTTTCATTCACAGTTTCCAATGAATTGTGGCAACACATTAAATAATTTAATTGCTGCTCTTAAATATTTTCATGCTTTTCATTTGCTTTTCAGCATTAGAAAGAAGTTCTGCACATACAATAATAAAAGTAGCTTCTTTTCAGCTACTGTTGAATGGGGAAAATCAAAACAATTGTATCAGATTTACACTTATAGAAAAGTACAGTAAGTAGTCGATAAATGGATCTCTTTATATATTCCACAACGGGAGACTAGGCATCATAAGGAGAATCTTCTATGATCAATTTCTCTCAGCATTTCATTGAGTAAAATAGACAGCATCACAGATCTTTTAATTCAAATTGCAGCAGACTTTGGATGAACTTAATAGCTCGCTTAACTACGAAACTAAATTGTTAAACTAAGAGACTAATAAAGAGCACAATGCAGAGTAAGAGAAGAAAATCACCAAGCTACAAATGTTCAATAAAATTATCTTTCTACAGAAGCCTTTGAAAGTCGTAAAGTATGCTAAAGATGCAGAAGCTTAATGTAGGAGTTGAATGCAGTAGATATTTTATACCTATTACACAGGCTAGACATAACCTCAGAAAACGTTAGTCAAGTGCAACTTTGGCAAATGCAAATTTCAACTTTATTTTTTAGAAGTCTTAAGTTAACAATAACTAATTAATTTAAATATGCTCCACATCAAAAACTCAAATTAAATCTTTGCAAGTTGAACTATTTCAGTCTTTCATTTCAACTTTTAACAACGCCACAATATTTGTACCATAATTGTAGAAATTATCGACTTTGCACTGTACATAGAATGTTTATATATTGCTTTGTTTTTCCTAAAAAACTTAGTCAACTTTCGACTGATTCTTCATATAGATTTGTAATAGTTCAAAGTTATCCTGGAAAATGTTCCTTCTCTCTTTTAGTGGATAACTTAAGCCAACAATATACAAAAGTTTTAATATCTTGACTGCTTCTACTTAGCTGCTTTTAGAAAAAAAACAAACCTCAAGCAGCATTTCGAAAATTTGCTCTCTCTCTCTCACACACAAACACACACACACACTCTCTCTTGGCTTTTGAGAGCTACGCACAACTTCAGCTGATCCTTTGACAAGCCACGCGTGTCAACCACCAAGTGTAGCAACCACCACAAAGCACACTCTGTATTCTCAGCGTTAACCGTTAATACGCTTTACCCTTTACTAACTGTTGTTATTGTTGTTGTTGTTGTTGTTTGAAAATAAATTTTCCCAGCCACTTTTGCACTTTGGCCATCATAAAGCTTTGCTTTTGGCGCAAGGATTATGAAATACAAGCGGATTAACAACGACAGGTTACCGCTCTTATGTTCTTCATCCTCCTTTCTTTCTTCCTTCCTTACTTACTGCCCTACCACACCCTCTGGTCCTTCCGTATGTCCTGCTAAATATGTCTACTATTTTGCAGGTAGCCAACCAACGGCTCATAAACAAGGAACAGAAATTTTTTGCAATAAACTCGTGAGTTTTATGCATGACGCAAAATTGCGAAATGAAAATGAAAAATGAAAAACGCAGCGGAAAACTCAAGCTAACGATTTTCCTAATAAAATGAGCATTAATGAATGCTCTACTTGAAGCATCTACTTTCAGTCTGTCTGTGTTATATTCTTCTGCTCAAAATGTGCGTGTATGTGTGTGGGGGTGTGTGTGTGTGTGTGTGTGTGTGTGGATGAAAGCCAATTGCAGGCAAACATAAAAAAATATATATATAAAATTACACGCAAAAAAGGAAGCAGCAAAATGCTTTCGTCATTAAAAACGTTAATTCCAATTTAAGACTCAAGAGGTGGTAAGCGGAAGAGAGAGAGAGAGACGCGACTGGCAAAAGGGTATGTGTAGTAGTAGTAGTAGTAGTAGTAGGTGTGGGTCTGGGTGTGGATGTGGTTATGGGCACCGCAAAGAGCACTAACGCTTGTTGCTGCTGCATAAATTGCTGTTGCTCCTGCTGGGGCTGCTGCTGTTGTTGCTGCTGTAGCCCAAGGTGCCTGATTTTGCCCGTTTTGGACGATGTAAATGAAATTGCGGAAAATTCATTTAAATTGGATTTTATTTAATTTGACTGCGGCAGGAAAGCTTTATGCGTGCCATTCTAAGGAGTCATATAACAAAAAAAAAAAGAAGGAAAAATTTGTAGACTGGGCGTGGCTGCCAATCAAATTTACTGTACCGGCAGCATCAGTGTAGAAAACGCGAAGACAGAGGAGAGAGTAGAGACTTCTGCCCTGTTGCCCACAGGTAAAATTAATCTATTTTGCTTGGCGTGGCCGCAATGTCGCATATCATTTTCGGTCGACTGCCAGACTAGAGTTCCTCCTCTAGAACCTACTACTTCCATCTTTCATCTTCCCCTCACCGTTTTGGTTGTGTGTCTTCAATCTACATAAATATCTTATGGTTATGTAACATCCGGTCTCTGGTGCATGCATTTTTCCGCTTGGCTGAGATTATGCCTCTGTTTGATGTGTTTAAGTCAAGGCAGCAGCAGCAGCAGCAGCAGCAGTAGCAGCAGCAGCAGTAGCAGCAGCACGAAGGAGCTGCTTCGAGTGCTACTCTAAGTCCTGCTCTCTCTGCTCCTGCTGTTGCTCTTCAGCTTACCAGTTTGTTTATGGCCAACTGTGCGTACCTTTAGCTACCTGCCAGCCACTCTGCCACTCTGCCACACTGCCACACTGCCACAATGCCACTGCCATATTCAGTTTATGCGGGCCATGTCCCAAATGTACATACAATTCGTGTAGCTAAGGTTTTTTGTTGAAGTTTTTCTGAATATCAAATTGCATATCAAAGTGCCCCCACTGATTCTGGTTAGGTCTTGTGCGTCCTGTGGCTAGCTATGACCTGTTTGCTTTACTCTGCGTGATTTATATTCTTACCATCCACTCTATATCTCCTGCTCTCTCTCTCTCTCTGGTTTGGGTTTATCTAGTAAAGAATTTTACGCGCTGTTTGTTTGTTCCAAGTGATAAGCGATAAGCTGCGATACCAGCAGCTGACTTAATGCAAATTATGAGCTTCAAGCAACATGTGGCAGTAAGTAGAAAGGACACAGTGCTTTGACAATATCTTCAAATTATTAAAATCAAATAGGGGCCAGAGTATATTTATGATAATTATATACAATTATAATAGAAAAAAAACAAGTAAACCACAAATTAATTTCAATTTGAAGCATTTAATTGCATTTTTAAGTTTATAATATTAATTTGAAATCAATTTAGAACTGGTCTTCCTTAAAGAAGTTGCTTTACGGAACTTGGCTAAAATAAGAAGTAAGAAATATATAGATAGTAAAAAATATATATATAAGACTGGAATGCACTTACCACATTTGGTTACTCTAGCTTTAAGACTAACTCCGAACAGAAAAAGAAAGATATATAGACAAATAGATAGCGAGAGAGATAGAGAGAATAGAAGACAAATAACAGACAAACTAACAGATAGATAGATAGACAGATAGATGATCAGGCAGACAGAGCCAGATCGACTCGACAGGTGAAACTATTCAAGAATATGTATACCTTATAGACTCGGACATGCCTATTACTATCTGTTGCATACTCTTTACCTTTACACTAACTCATTAGCCCCCTTTTTCCTATCAACAAGAGGCAAAGGGAGTAAAAATAAATATAGAGCTTTTGATGCAATAAAGGGAACTTAAGCTCTATATGGAATATGCCCAAGGATTCCATTGCCACTGCTGTCTCTGGCATACACCTGACAATAGCTGACAATCCCTGAAAATCCCTGGCAATCCCTTGCCATAAATCTACTGCGTTAAAGAAACAGTTAATTAAAAACTATAAAATTTCACATAACCCTCAAAGTGAATACACTCGTGAAAGTAATGGAAAGTCATTGCACAACTGGAGTAGTAGTTAAATGCTGGCCAACTACAGTCTTATGCTTGAGTTGACCTCAATTGCCACACCCATTTTATTAGCTTAATACACTATGGTTACAGTTCCAGCGAAAAAGCATCCTTATCAGAGTGGCTCCATTTCTGGAGTGGAATAGAATGGAGTGGAGCGGAATGAAGCACACAAAAGTCGCATAAACAAGATTGCTGCCACTTGAAAACTGAACACATTTCGTTGCTTGGGGAAGGGGGTTGGGTAGAGGCACGCATTAAAAATTCAAAATGTGGCTTTTACGAGGTGAAGCTGAGAGTTGTGGTCGTTAAGTAGGCGTGGTTGGCGGGTGGAGAGCGAGGGGACAGTATGCTGTGCTGTAGTGGTAGGGAATGCTTGAGTGTATCACCTGATGTTGAGCGTCAATATTGGCTTGAAACAAGCAGCGCCTCAGGGGTGGCAAGTTGTGGGGGAGGGTGTGTTGTTTAAAAGCGAGGAGGGAGGTTGGTAAACAACAACAATAATTACAAAAACAAAAACAACAACTAACAACTCTCAACTGACGCCATTGAAACTTTTCACTTTCATTATTTTTTAATATTTTTATTTTCAGCTTTGTTTTTGTTTTTTTTTTTCTCTCTGTGTGTATATTTTCTGTCAGTGTATCTGTATGCATACAGGGTTGCCGCAATGAGTGCGCGCATGGTTGCCACTTCTTGGCCATTAAGCCGGCAGCACAACAAAACGACAAAATGAAGCCGAAAATTAAACTTTTATTACCTGCCTTATTGTTTTGCCATCAAATTAATGATTATTATGGCAATCGACTGGCCACCACAAGCGTCCATTAAAAATCTTCGGGTCACGGTTCATGGGTCACGAACTGGCTCATTTCGCCATATCTCTGTGCGACGTTCATAATAAAAATCCAAAAAGAAAAAAAAGAAAACTCAACTTAAATATGTACAAAACTTCAGCAAGAGCCAAAAACAATAACAACAAATGACAGAAATTAAATAAAATAAATTCTTATTCCGCAATATCATTAATGTTTATGATGGAACATTTCGTTCGTTTTCTCTCCCGCTCGCTCTCTTTCTCTCTCGCTCTCTTTTTTAGCGCGTAAAGCTGTTGCTAAATGAGCTTCATATTGCTGAGATATGAGTAAAATTTATAACACAATTTTGTAATGTTTCTATTGATTTTCACTTTATGCGAGTTTAATGTGCCACACAGCAGACGAGGCACTTAAAGAGTTGAGGGAAAGTGTAGGGAAATCCTTTAGCTTTTTCTATCTATATCTTGATGTAGAAAGAGAATAACATATATATATTATGCATTTAACTAAAATATATATTTAGCTTAACTCTGCACTTGTTTTTGGCTCAAGGCTAGTTAGTTTGATGCCTGTCACAGCCTAGATTAAAAGCAAATAACAGCAGATACTGGTAGAAAGTTGAACGTTTATCTAGTGCAGGCGAATGCGGTTTAGACCATAAATGAGCTCAAGGACGAAATGCCAAATGGAAAATGGCAAATGCCAAATAGCAAATGCTGAACGGTGTACGTTGAACCGTTGATGTTGTTTGTTGGCATTTGCATGACTCGTTGGGTCGTTGGCTAGAGACATCAGTGCAACAAATGTGGTTTTTAGGTGTGGCCAAATTGAAAAGCAATTTGCATGCTTGCTGTTAAATAAACTTTAGAAAAAAGACAGAAAAAGAGAGAAAGTAAATATATAAATAAATAAAAGTAATCAATTTAATGAGCCAATAGCTTAATTTGCAGTCAAATCAAAAAGTTATTATGGCCCTAAGATAAACGCACACAGCATTACAATATATTGACATTGGTTTAACTGTGGCAAAGATTACACAATGCCAGCCAAAATAATCTGTTTATAATAATGTCCAAAAGGTCTAGTATGCTCTCATAATGTTAAGCCTATTTAAAAAGTTTTTGAAAACCTTTTTAGCAGCCCAACAAAATTCCAAAAAAAAAGAAAAAACTGTCACAAGCAATTGCCAAAAGTTTTGCATTTAACCAAAAAAAAAAAAGAAAAAGCTACAAAAAAAATAGACAATTTTGCTAAATTTTTTTCCATTTCCCATTCATTTTTCACAGATTTAGTCCAGTCTGCCCCCAACGACTGCCGGACATATACAATGAGACCGCAGCTCTGGAGCGCATGCCCAAGGGACGTTTAGAATATCTGAAGCGATTGTTACCGTATCTACAAAATCAATCAGAGGATTGTCTTTATCTAAATATTTATGTGCCCATACAAGGTAAGTACGGATGCAAGTGCGAGTGAGAAATGAAGAAAAAATCCTTTGCCCAAATATGTATGCTATAATTTTTTTTGTGGGCCAACGCCTAAAACCAAGAAAAATGACGCACATGCTTTACCCGACCATCCGTCCCTCTGCACTGCAGAGCTAGGCATTTTTCAGTCTTGTTTATTTAGCACTTTGCAAGACATTTGAATAAATTGGCAAGCGGTAAAGAACAAAAAGAAGAGAGAGTGAGTGAGTGAGAGAGAGCAAATGGTTTGGGTAACTTGTTTCAATTTCTCTTCAGCTGATTCCCGCTCCTTGCGCTTAATCCCAGAGGCCATCGGCGACCGTGTCAGAAAAGGGTCATCCTGGAAAAAAGTTTTCACTTTATATATATATATATTTATATATATATTTTTGCTTTTTTTGTTGTTTTTATTTTTGAATATTTGCCTTTGCGCCACGCTCCCCCCGGCGTATCTATAACCCACAAATGGACAAATGTTTCGACATTTTTCAAACGCCAAAGAATTTGCTAAGCTGTTGGGTACAACGAAAAATAAAAGCCGTAGAGCAAACACAAAGTGGCCAAATTTATGCAAAAAACGTATAGACGATTCCCCATTGCCTGCTTTCCTCACTTCATCCCTCTCTGTGTCTGTCTGCCCTTGTGTCTCCATGGACATGCCAACCATTTTCGCGTTTGTCTGCTGATTATTTCTCTGTGCCCTATTATGACAACAGTGGGAAAAACGTATTTTATATAGTTTTATGATTCGAGCAGATTGGATTACTATTATATATAGTAAATTTATGTTTGAAACTACCTGCCATTTTTATATAGCTTAGCTTTTTTATCAGACTTATTTTATATATACTTTAACTGAATGAAAAGCTGATTTGATTTCCACTGTGCGTTTGGTATAATAAGAAGCAAGATTTATAAACGCCTTGAAAATTAATGAGTCCTGAAAATGTTGATCTAGATTTAAGCATTTTCAACTTGTGCCATGTCAAGTGTCAGCAATCAGTCATAAACGAAACCAATTTTCAAAAGCAACCAACAACAATTTGATTATGTAAACCAAAGCGGAAGCATCTTTGGGGACGCAGTTAACTAACTAACGTTGATTTCTCAAAAATGGAAATGCCTCCACTACGCTTCAGTTCTTCAGTTTATCAATCGCTCAATTACTCAATTCAATGTGAGTTTGTCAGTCAGTCAATCAGCGAGTGCATCTGGCTAAGAGCTGCAATGTCCGGCTTTCGACATGGCTGTAAATTACATTTTAATTAAAACTCTGAAGAGTGCTGCAAGCTGTGAGTTGTTAGCTGTTAGCTGCGAAGCATAAACCATAGCGACCTTAATGGAACCTATCATTGGCAGTCTTTGCAACACCTGACACACAGCAACAAGCAGTTAGTTGAGTTGTGTGTGAGTGTGAGTGTGAGTGTTGCCAAAGCATGTTTTGGGCTATACCGCGTAGTGGCAGCAAATTTAATTGTTCATCAGCGCGTTAAGAGTAAAATTTAATACACAACCAAAGTACCAAAGATACTCACTCTCCCGATCCCTCTCTTTCTCTATTCTCTCTCTGTCTATTCTCTCTGTCTCTCTTTGCACAATCTGACAGACGTCAGCCACAATGTCTAAGGCATTCATTCGTGCATACACTCACACACTCATAGAGTCAATCATTCAGTGATTCGTTCAAGTTTTCAGTCACTTTTAGGCAGCTTGCAGACGCTTTTGATTCTTTGATATCTGACAGCTTCAACCTTTGACTACGAAATCAATTAACAGTGCCACATACACTGTATATACGTAATTTATTTGCTTTAACTTCTTTAGCTATGCCTGAAAGGTAGTTTGAAATGTTGCAATTGCTATTTGCAATTAGGTAACCTTTGCTTTTAGCCTGTTTTAATGTGGTCTAAAGCGTAACTGTAACTTACATTTCTTCCACAAAAATATCCAATTTAAATTAGTTTATTTTTAGCAGAAAAAACATATTTTATTGGCCGTTAAACAAAACTTCTGTATGTCCTTTGCTCAAGTGTTGCTTAATTTGGCCATGTTAACAACATAGAGAGATATTTCAGTGAAGGACTCTCTATGCCATAGGTAAAGGCAAAAAAAGGTAAGAAAAAGTGAATGGAAATATTTCAACGCACGATTTAAGCTGAGCATGAAAAATGTATGGGATGCTCTTCTAACTGAAATCGTTGAAGTATGACAAAATTTACATTTGCCTCTAATTTGTCACTTGTGCAGACTTATAGCACACAGAAAATAAAGGATCTCTACACAGAGTTGAAGGTTCTGTCTTCAAGTATCGTTTTGCTGAATTGCATGATTTCTATATGAAAAATTGTTTTTGATAAATTGTTCAATGACTGGCTTGCTTGGGGCCAAGCAAAGCAAATTGCGAATTGCGAAGGGTCCAAATTGAAATTGCCTTTATCATTTGAAGTGAGTGCAATGTGCGTTTGAAGTACAGTTAATTTTGCCTTGAGCACACTCTAAACGGCAATTGAAAGGGAAAATTAAATGTCTGGTTTGTTAATTGGATGGCCAATTATATTATATTATACTTAAATTTATGACTAAACTCTGTGCCACATTTTCTTTTCTTTATTTCTTAAAGCTCTCTTCAAAATACAAACTGATTGTCATCTTAACAAGACACAGTCACACACATACAAGTGAGCTATAAAAATGAAGCTAGCAAAAAAGGGTTTTTTGGAAAATAAAGTAAAGGTCAAGTGTCCATTTTTCAGACTCGTTATCGTTGGAGAAGATTATAAATCTTAAAATGGCAGCAATTTATAAATTTTTGACAGTTTAATGCCAATTGCCGCCGCAATAAAGCCAAGCACTTAATGAGACTCTCAGCCGATTTTGATAGAATAGCAAACCCTCCCTCAATCCTCAGCCTCAGCCTTCATCTCGTTCCGTTGCTGTTGAGGCTGTTGCCTTAGGGCTACCTTTATCCAAGAGCGATATAAACAAATATAAATCATTTTTTTTACCATTTTCTTAACATTTTCTTTTGACTGTCATGGCGAAATGAATTGCAGATAAATTTTTTAAAAATACAAAAAAAATTTTTAAACTTAAGCCGAAGATGAAAAAAAAAGTAAAAAAAAAGCAGAAAAGAAATCCCAACGCTTAATGTCAAAATTAATGAAACTTTTTGTTTGCAGACGAACATCTAGTCGCGTATGTATGAATATGCCATGCAAAAATGAGCGTATATTTTTATAGCCTTACATAACGCACACACAAACACACACATATACAAGCATATTTATACATACACAGGCATATAGTCACTCCTACGCACACATACAGTGGCACGCAAGTGCGGAAAGTTCTTAATAAATCTCTTGTGCTTTTTATGTAGCATACTTTTGTGGGCTAAAGCAGAACTCAACAGGATTCAGCTTGGAGTTTGGGGTTTGGGTTACGTTGCGTTGCGTTGGCTTGACTTGGACATGCAGCTAGTTTAATCTACTTGGACATGACAATAAAATTTATATCATCTTTCCTTTTCGCCTGCTTAGTGAAGTCCTTTCTCGCCTCTGTGGTTTTTATTTGCCTTTGCCTTTGCCTTTGCCTTCTCTTTCACTTCACTTCAGTGGAGTTCCCTACGTTTCGCTTCACTTCTCATCTCATCTCATCTCATTTTATTTTATTTTATTTGCTGCCTTTTTTTATGATATTGTTGCTTTATTGTTGTTGTTGTTGTTGTTGTTGTTGTGGCTGTAACTGTTGTTGTTTGCTGCTTTGTCGGTTGGCATTTTCTTTTAAATCTTGTGCTTGTTCTCGCTGCCAACTCAAAAAAATAAAGAAAAAGAAGAAAAATATATATATATAAAAATAAAGAATAATAATAATAAAAACCAGAAAATGCCAACCGACAAAGCAGCAAACAACAACAGTTACAGCCACAACAACAACAACAACAACAACAACAATAAAGCAACAATATCATAAAAAAAGGCAGCAAATAAAATAAAATAAAATGAGATGAGATGAGATGAGAAGTGAAGCGAAACGTAGGGAACTCCACTGAAGTGAAGTGAAAGAGAAGGCAAAGGCAAAGGCAAAGGCAAATAAAAACCACAGAGGCGAGAAAGGACTTCACTAAGCAGGCGAAAAGGAAAGATGATATAAATTTTATTGTCATGTCCAAGTAGATTAAACTAGCTGCATGTCCAAGTCAAGCCAACGCAACGCAACGTAACCCAAACCCCAAACTCCAAGCTGAATCCTGTTGAGTTCTGCTTTAGCCCACAAAAGTATGCTACATAAAAAGCACAAGAGATTTATTAAGAACTTTCCGCACTTGCGTGCCACTGTATGTGTGCGTAGGAGT